>BSBM01000731.1:14142500-14536513 GCA_027924585.1 Larix kaempferi
ACCAAGGCTTGTTCCATCAAAATGAGAGGGTCCCCTTCATAGACTATCTCCATGAACTTAAATCAACCAAACATTAGAAACACATGCATTTTTAATTAATGGACAAGTGGCACGACATGTCATTTCACTTGAGGAGGGTTATAAATTATTCCTTCATCCCCATACTCTTCATTAATACCTCCAAGCTTTCCCAAGGAAGTGAATAAAGGCTGACATAATGGTTCTCTCCAATAGAGATGTGATTTATATGGTTTGCCCATCATGGAGTTTATTCAACATAGTTTCTATTGTGTTTGTTCTATCTTTCGGTCTCGATGCACCAAGGAAATTTGGGTCTAACCAAGTTATTGTGGTAGATTGTCTCTGGCATATCGAGTGGTTTTGTTTTGGCTCTCTCCTTCTCTTGGAATTTGTTAGTCTTATATAGTCCACCATGTATGGGCATTGTCACACCAGTCGATGTGCTCCATGCAGAATTATAGACATTTGTCAGGCATTAAGAAGGATTGTATGCTAATTTGAGGACCTTCAGGTAGAAATTTATCATCTCAACAACAGATTGTCTTCTCATTATAAGCTCCGTTAGTCAGGAACAAAAAATTAGAGGCAAGGGTGGCCATCTAGGGAAAGCAAATTGAGAAGCCCAATGTAGATCACAGCATGTGATTTCAATTGATATTGGGACTAGTAAGGAGCTCATACTCTTTGACTTTCCATCCAAAAATTTTAGTTGGGTATATTAGGGAAGTTGTCAAGGAGGAAGATATAGTTAACCGAATTCAAGGGGAGATGGAATTTGAAGAGATAACCTTAGAATCCAATGCATATGCTAAACAAGAAGCCCATATTAAGTATGATTTTCATTAAAAAATAGATTTTAATGTTTTTTCAATTAATATTTTTGTTAGACCAATTTATTAGACTTTATAATTATAATCTTTTTAGGTTTATGGAGAAAAATGTAAGAACAACACCAAATTGTAAGTAACTCTTTATTATCAAACTCTCCTTATTTAAATTGTATTATTTTGTTTACGATGCATCCCCAACTTTCTCTTAATACAATAACTTTTTTTTTAACACCGAACACTCAATATATGCATCTCAAAAAAACCAAATTCTTGATCTATTTACTCCTCTATTCTTAAGACTTTGTATGGGATTTAGGTGACATTGTTATTGACATGATTATAAAACCGTTGGTATATAGTGTCATCAACAACAATGATTGACAACTATGAAGGAGTCTCATTGACATAATTGCAAAACCTTTTATTTTTTATTTACATGTTATCAAAGCGATTTGGATTCAAGGTGGTTAAAAAAACACAATCTTCACTTACAAATATATAACTCGCTTAATGGTGTGCTCCTCCTTTAATGATAACTATGCATTAAAAAAAAAACACATCATCCTTCGTACCTCATTTGATATGTCCATCTCCACTTACCTATTCACATGTTTCAAGAATATGCTAGAGATCTAAGAAACCAAGTCCGTTGTATTTTTATTTACATGTCATCCATTGTATTTTTATTTACATGTCCTCAAAACAATAAGTTATACCTAACAAAGTACATAGAGGTGAAAGAAAAAGACAAAAGTTAAAAAATTGTCAAATATGCTCATCTTTTTAAATGGTGCCGTTTCATCCATTGTACACTATTGGGGTGGTGGCGTACAAAATAATTAAGATTTAAAGTATCGACAATGTAAAAGATGCCATCATTGTAAATATGTGTATTATATAATTGAATGGAATTTTGTTTATTGAATTTCTTCTTAAAGGGTACCAAATCTTTATGGATTTACCTAGAACAATAGGATAAAAAGGTAGGTGGAGAAACATTGTAAAAAAAAAAAGTTAGGTGGGGAAACATTGTAAAAAAAAGGTAGGTGGTATCGACAATGTAAGAGATGCCATCATTGTAAATATGTGTATTATTGAATGGAATTTTGTTTATTGAATTTCCTCCTTAAGGGTACCACGTTTTTATGGATTCACTGTAACAATAGGATGAAAATGGTACCACGTCTTTATGGATTCACTATAACAATAGGATGAAAATGGTAGGTGGGGAAACATTTTCAAAGTGCATGGAATGTAGAAAGAAGGAAAGTAAAGAATTAATGCGCCAACAAAGTCAAGGATAACTAGATGGGAAAAGAGCAAAGCAAAATGAATGAGGGTTTTGTTAAAATTTTATTATTGGTATATAATAAGTATTTTTATTGTTAGTTTTATATATATATATTATCAATATCTTTCTGTGAAATGTTGGATTTTTTTAAATATTTTTTATATTTATATAAATTTATTCATAATCAAAGAGTTAATAGTAGAGAGGTTTATATAATGTTTATCTTATTCTCTTCCTAAAGGAGAAATAAAATCAAAATATATAATAGGATCCAATTCTTTGGCATTTTTATTAACGAAAGCGTTTTTGGCTTATAATGGATGGTGAATTTCATCTTTCCAAAGAGTAATAAAGGCAGAAATAGAGCTACTTTCTTGGTCAAATCCATACTTGCACATGAGTTTCAAAACACAAATAAAGAAAAAATCTACAAACAATGGCACAAACCATAAAGTGATTCCCGCATAAGGGAATAGCCATCTCTAAATAAACCAACTGTCCAATAGAGCTTGTTCAGGAATAGATCGGGATGTTGCTCCTCCACAAAACTCCAACAATCTCTAGCAAATCTACAATCCCAAAAATGTGCTTGACCCTATCTGGTCTGACACCTTGGGTATAAACCATCCAACAAAAGGCCAGACTTAGTCAACCTGGCTTTGGACAAGTGCCCTTGATAAATCACCAACCAAGCAAACACGCTCAACTTGTGGAACAGTCGTACCAACCAAACACTGTGTAGCCTATGAACCCATCAAGCATCTGGATCTGATGATACCCATCTCGCATTGAGCACTGACGAGAGGGGTGTCTCTAATGAAGAACTAAATACATATGGTGTGAATCATAATGTAACAATGGTGTGCCAAAGCTCCACTGGAAATCCCTCCAGAAGGGCCTAGGCATCCCAATTGTTGTTCGGAAATTAATCCTATGACTAGGAAGTTACTGAGGTCACCAACGTACTATCTAAGACTTACAGAATCTAAGGGAATCAGCAAGCATACAACAAGATCTTGCTTAATGAAAAAGAACTAGGGTTAATAAGTTAAGCAAAGAGCACATTAAAAACTAGAAGGTTGATCCAAGCTTGAAACCTTTTGTCCTTGCTCTACAATCTTGAGTAAACAACCTACAAAACAAAGATACCCTCCTCAAAACATTTGGCTAAATAAACATGAATAATCATATATGGAACTCATACATAAGCAAAGCATGAAAGATTCACCAAATTCAATTCACACATTAGACACAATTTTTTATGGGAAAGAAAAGTCTCTTTTATTGATCATATGAATGATAACAGGTATGTATACTTGATTTTGTAGCAGCATTGATGAAACCAAGTTATGGAATCTTGCTCCTCTCCTTCAATATAAATTCCTCCGGCATTTTAGTGCATTAAGAGTTAACCCCCCTCTCATGGCCCTCCCCTTGTATTTATAACAAGGCTAAGAAGATAGCTTCAAGAAGCAAATAGTTAGGGACGGTATGGAAGTTAAAGAAACTCCCTTCACTGCCCCAAATTTCGAATTTAGTTTTTACTTTTCATGATTTTAAGAGGAACCCGCGAGTGTAGGCTTAGCAACTTGCGAGTGACCCACGAGTAAGCTTCAGACAAGTAGTGGGTGCAACATTTTAGGTAAAACCATGGGTAGTAAGTGGACCACTAACAGGTGACCCGCGAGATGTCAGTTAGGAAGTCACAGTTAGGTCCTAAAGGTGTATCACAAAAATAGAATAAAGTGGAGAAAAAATGAATTATCAAGGCTATAAGCGTCTATAGAAAATTAGGGCTCTTCAATCCATAGTGTCCTTTTGTGTGAGCGAAATTCCAGTGTCGTCACGGACGAAAAAGTGCCAATTTGATTGATAAGAAATGCCCCCTAATGTATGAGGTCAAAAGGGTAAATTATGGACGAAATACATTACAAACAAGGAAGTGGAGGAGCGTAAGAGTCACAGAAACATAGTTCCAATAATACATGAAACAAAATCAAGGTCAACGTACAGTATAATCTTGACATAATGACATGTTCAAAATGATAGAACATGATCTCAAATACATATGCGAAACTAATGTATATAGCATGGCCACTAAAATACAAGCGTGGATCCATGTCAAAATGGATAGACATAACAACAAACTGGATCTATGTCTCATGAGGAGCCAAAATGAGTAGGGCTCAATCTTGCACAGCTTGGGCAATAAAAAATTGGAACAGAGTTATTAGTCTTCAATCCAACCAGTGATAAAGGTACGAATCTTAAACCACGTGAATAAGGGAGTTGGAGTCGAGCATGGAGGATACCGTTTGATTACCAGTCAATAATGTAAACCGTTAACAAACACGAGGACACACACCAATGATGAAAATGGGGTCCAACTTACCTAGTACATTCTTACAAGTGTGAATAAAGGGTCTTGAAGTTGAACACTTGAATAGTTGGTCGAGTAAGGGACATTAATGTAATCCCATAACTCAACAGCGAGAGTATATTCCACTTATGACTGCAAATATCAAGGTACTATCTGGGACTCTAAGTTTGCTTCCTCGAGCAAAATGAGTTGAAGTCGATAGGAAGAGACCCATGAGAAGGAAGGCATTGATGAATCCTTCATCATCTCACACGAGGAACACTTGGAGATTGAGTTGAAATAAGACTGAGGATATACCAACATAAGGGATGGCCAACATGAGGAGTCAAGGTAAACTACATAATGGTTGACACAGGGGTAATCCTTGAATATTGAGCACAAAAATAGAGTGACTTAGGCAGCTTGGACATACAGAAAACATGATATAATTTTGTCATGTAGGAGACATAACAAACTCTCCATGTGATCGGAAGAGTAACCAATCGGAGGAGTAAACAACTATGGAATCGAGTGTAACCTAAAGCCAAAACTAAGACCCATTGACTCAAGACAAGTATTGTGTTCAAGGAATGATTAGACTTGCTTCCATAATATGAACGAATGACGAAGACTTTCCCTTCCCCTCTCTTTTTAGGTATCTTTTCATTTTTTGGCGAGCATGAAAAAAGATAAAAGGAAGCTCAATAAGACCTTTCTTGTTAAGTTTTAACGAGTCCAAGAAAGAAAACTCAGGACCTTCTTCATTTTTTTTACAAGCTCGAAGAAGAGAGAGAAGAATGCTTGATAGGGGTCCAACCATGTGTAATTTTATGAGTCCCTTTGAGGGAAACTCACAACTTTCTTTATTGTTTTACGAGTTTGAAGAAAAGATAGACTAATACTTGATAGGGTACTGATCCGTAGATTTTAAAATCGATCATGGATTTGTTCGTGCTCGTCGGTGTTTTCATATTTAGGGAGTCTAAAAAACTTAAAATAACTCCATAAGGTACTTTTCGTAGAGTTAGTCTCCTCGCCCAAAAAAGTCTAAAAGTATACGAGAGATAACTCTTCTAGCCACAATGGACTAAAGTATTCATTTTTCGTAATTAATCCACAAAGGTCCAGAAAATGGGTAAACTCATGCCTAAGTGGATGTCCATTCAAATCATTTAATGAGTCTGAAAGGGATAAGTATTCTCGGCCTTGTCAATTTTAAGGAGTCTAACAAGAGCATAAAGAAAACACCATATGAACGGAAGCTTGATTAAAGGTGGCTAGCAAAATAGTGAAGGTAAAAAGTATGCATTCTAATGTATGTAGATTGCAATATAGGTGACAATCTCCCTAGGTAGCAAGTAACGGCATGGGTACCAATATGACATAGTGTGTTATCTAGGGTAACCCATGTTATGTAGTTCCTAACCATGAAAGAAGAAGAACGATGAAGGGAAAATGGAAGGCTAATGTCGCGGTCTATGGTATAAAAAAGGGGTCCTAAGGCATAAAAGATGATATGGTATAAATGCAATGTGGAATGTAACGGAAACCTAACCGACATGCCATGAGAAATGAACCCTTTCAAAGAGTATCAATGTAGACACAACCTTGTAAAAGCGCATTTTCGTTCAATGACCTAGTCAAAACAACTTTATTAGTCATCAATATTGAAAAATATGATATAGAAAGGTCCCAAAACTATATAAAGTGGGTTAAAAAAAAAAGACAATTACCATAAATAGTAAAAGGAGCAAAACTAAGTCATTGTTACCATTTACCATTCCAAAGAGCAAAGAGCCTTAAGACTTACATCGTTGTGTACGGCCAATCCGGAGGATGATTTCCAGTTCCGTCACTTGTAGGTAACTTCTATCTCTATTCTCTGCGTTGTCAAGTATTTTTTGAAGATTTTTTGTGGAGTTTTTAATTTTTTATTTGGATTTTAAATTTAATTATGCGCACCCGCGGGTAGCTGTGGTGAAATCCGTGGTTTCAAGCAATATATGCGAGTTGAGAGATATTCACTCGCAGGTTGTTCGCTACTGTTCTAAAAAGAACCCGCGGGTGACACGGTTTAAATATAAAAACTCAACGCTCATGGATTTTAATGGATGAGATGCAGCAATGGTGCTCACATGGAGGGAGAGGGATCATGAAGCAATGGATAGAGAGGCTATGAGGGATCCATTAACTCTCAATGCATTGCGACGTTGTGGTCTTTTGAAGTTCTTCTCTACATCCAACATATGGGCACAACACGACTTGCTTCAAATTTTAGTGCATTTATGGGATCCCTATCCGGGGGTATTCAAGCTTCAAGGTGAAACTCTATATTTCACGGTGGATGACATCTATTTCATTCCCAGATTGTCCCGATGGGGAGAGGTTGTTAACCTCAAAGGAAAATTTCGAGGCGTGGGGTCCCTATCAATGCAAGATTACATAAACACATGTAATGTCCCTTATTAGGAATTTTATTAAAATGGCAATTTTTCACTTTTTTCCCTAGTTTGACCTTTGACTAGTTTTGAGCTCTAGGTCCCAAATTTGCCCCAAATGATCCCAAATCTTCTGATAAGGTATATGAATGATATTAGAACATAAATATGTATTTCAAGGATGCCTTTGGACCTTTAAAATACTTCTGTAAATCCTCTTTCAATTCTGATCAATATAGGTAACTTTACTAGTGATTTCCCTTTGACTAGTATTGGTCTCTAGGTCTCAAATTGACTCCAAATGCCTTCAAATATTCAAGGAAGGTGTATGAATGATATTAGAACTTGAATATGATTTTTATGGATGACATATGGCCACCAAAAAACCTTTCCAAACTCTCTTAAGATTCTGGACCAATTATGCAATTTTACTAGTAATTTGGGGTTCAAATCCCCATGGGGTAAGTACTGAAAATGGCTTCCCAAATGCCTCCAAACCCACTCAAATTTATGAACAAAGGTATGTAAGGTGTTAAGTATGTTATTAAAGTATCATATGCACCATTAATGGATTATTACAACTGTTCTCACCCTCTCCCATTCAACTGCAAAAATCCCCAATTCGACCCTTGGGGAAAAGGCACTATTTCACCTCCCAATACAACTAAACTGAGTAAAAATGCTTCAAATGCTCAAGCATAGTACATGAAACTTGTAGAAGATATCCATGGAAATATATTGATCACAAATATATCAGAGAATAATCCATTCATTCGAAATCATCATCATTACATTGATTCACAACAAGGTAGTGGGGAAATGCCACTGTTCTTTCATTAAAATTGAGATTTATACATTTCTACTTGGAATTTAGACCTGAAAATTTCTGGAGATGAAGAACAGAGAATTTAATTCATATTACAAAATAAATGGGGCATTAAAATCTCCCCCAAAGAGTACAATAGCTCACCAAAAACGCCCTCCATCAAGGATCAAGAATATGCCATCAAAACTGGAAATGGTTGAAGGAGTGAGCTGCAATAGAAGAAACCATGAGCTGCCCTGTAGCTTACACCTGCAAATAAAGACTCCATTAAATCTCCAAATGAAAGGTCTGAATGGCCTTTCCAATTACCAACTTGGATGGGAATCTTTCACCCTCAAAATTGGCCAAGGCAAGAAACTAGTCATCCACTAGCTCGCCCTCTTCACAAATGCAATTGCAAATTCTAAAAATGATCAAAATCCATTCTCATACTTCATTTCTACATTTTATAACCAACATTAGCCTTCTAAGGGTCGAAATCCTCTCAATAGATTCAATAGATTTCCATTTAGGAAATATTCCACATTTGCCACTTGTCTCCTAGTTCCAACCTTCCATCTTCTTCCAAATTCGATTTTGAGTCTCTTTGGCTTCTCCAACTCCCAAATTTGCCTTCCTTGAGCCTATTTTTGGGGCGCACATGTCATAGTGGTCAGATGTCAGAGGTTAGGTCTGCAATTTGTCATAGTTGTCATAGATGCTCCATCATTGGTGTCATAGGCGCTAGGGAATCTAGCCCAAGTGTCCACAAACTTCCACTTTGACTCTTTATCTTCCATGGAGGTTACCAATTCGACCTAATATGCTCAATGACATGTGTTATGACTTACCAACTCACCCAAGAGTGTTCACATTCCCATTAATTCGAATTTGCAAAAGAGAGATACCATGTATTATGAAAAATCAAGCTAGTGTGGGTCCCACATCCTCCATATGTCTCCAAAACCATTTGTCACCTAGGATTTCTCTTGAATTTCTTTATTCACTCTATTTATTAAATACTTGAACCCTTCTAATGTCTAAACATCATTTATTATCCCCCTTATTCCAAATCCCAAAGCTTCCACCCCAAACCTAGGAAACTAGTAATTTTCCTCCTTGGCAATTATTTGAACTTTAGCATCAATTTGACAAACTCTATTGAATAGGGACAATGTGATTAGGCCATTGTGACCCAATTCCAAATTTGGGACATTACAACACATATTGCACAGCTGGAGCAGAGAAAAGTGGCACTCAAGTGCCAATTGGGAAAATATCTAGCTTCTCGTTGAAGGTCATATTGAGGATATCAACTGAGTAGGTGGGAGTGCCGCTCAACACTAAGCTTCTCGCAGTTACATGCCAATTGGCATGGAGTGCTTGCAGAATGTGATATTCGATTGTGTAATGTCCCTCCTATCCTACAAGGCTATGGAGAGGACACTAACAATAATATTGGACATCTAGTCCCATACTTAATCAAATAAGCATTCATATAAATTGTAGATGGAGATATGCAAATGCATAAAATCTTAAAAACACAGCAGAATTTAATTCCATTACACATCCATCATACATTCCATATTTTCATGTCATTCATCAATTAAGAAATATCAAATTAGCAAATGAGAATACTTATCTTAAACCAAGTAGTCCCTGAGCAACTAACTACGCTTTTGCAACGTTCCACCCAACTGTACGCCAGTGTGCTCCTCAATCTCTCAGCACCACTGCCACCCCCGAGCTAGGCATGATCTCCACAAGGAAAAGGGGAAAGCAAGCTCTCACATAGCCAAAGATACACCAGAATCAGCCAAACCAATCAGCAGTGGGGTTTCTCAGGCTGCTAAGAGATGGACAAAGGTGAATTACTAGGCTAGTGGCTCAACCATTGAGCTATGGATACTTCATTGGGCTCATCAAGCCAAATATGTCCTCTTCCACTCCTGAATCTCCTGCTCACAGGTTCAAACTAAACAGGGAGGGACATAACAGCCATAAATGCAAGTGATGGGCGTTTTTGCAGTAGGATGCCCAACGATGGGATTTCAACCAGTTCAGAAAAACGTGGGAAAGCCCAAAACGAAAATTGGAAAATGGGAAAACAACCCCAGGAGCATAATCATTTTCAGAAAAACGTCCATAGGCATTTCATGGGTAGAAACGGCCTCTATAACCCCAGAAAATCGTGGTTCTCTTCTCCCATCTACTGTGCTAACCAAAAACGAGTTCCCAAGCATGGAAGAATGCAGAGAAATGGTGAAAACGTGAAGGAAAAACCCCAGTTCGCCCCAGGCTGCGTGAGAGAGGAAAAGACCATGGTTCAGAATGGCTTGGGAAGGCAAAACGTGGGTGATTTCTTGCCTTGCAAGCAAAATATCAAATTCCCAGATTGATGGCTTGCCCATACCCGAAATTGGCTGCCATACCTCATCATTCCCAAGGCATTAACTGCCTCAACCAACTCTTAGAAGAATTTAATGATTGGGGCATAAGCCAAAATGGGTAGTTGGGATTTCATGGGTTTTCTCATTAACTCCATTGGCTCAAGGGTTTGGTTATTTTTCCTCCCTATTCCTTGTAAGATCATGCCCCATCTCTTGGTTGCATTGCATGGTTGGTTGTGGGTTTTTCATTAAAATTGCACATTTACATGATGTCCAAATTTACATTGTGCACGGCTAGCACAAGAACCATATGCATCTATTCTAATTGCTGATACATAGAACGATAAATCAATGGCGGGGCCTTGGCCTTGAGCTCCTCACCATGACTAAATAACAATATTTACATCATTTACAATATTAATGCAATAAGGTCAAGATGGGGACATTACATTCCCCTCCCCTTGGAATAACACCGTCCTCGGTGTTCCAACACTTCGGAAATAAATATCCACTTTACATATGTCCAAAATTCACAAAATGTGGTAGGTTTGTCCTGCATTTCACCCTTTACTTGGGTTTCTCAGGACTAAGTCCTTTGGTCTTTACAAACTACTCTTGTTGGCTGGGACATTCTAGCTCTGCATGAGGACATCGTTCTAAAACAATTCCTTCCTTTTCTTTTCCTTCCAACTAGTCCACGAACCTGGGGAATTTACGGTTGCTACCCTCTTGATATTCTCTTGTTGGGCAGTCATGGAGGAAATGATTTCCTCCACATCCCCAACATTTCATTGGTGGCTTTACCTTTTCCCGGTCCATTTCCTTTGAGTCTTCCCACCTAGAACGTTTCTTAATCGGACGATTGGATGAATGCTTCTTCATTGATCCACTTTCCTTTCCCTTGTTGATTGCTCCCAGAATGCTTTTTACCTCTTTTTGCAGATGAATAGAGTCCTGCAAAGCCTCATGGTTTATCTCATTTTGTTGCCTCTGTAGCTTGAGCATCTCCCCAAGATTTTCTTGGGTCCCGACAATTGTTTGAAGAAGACTTTCAACCAACTCTAATAGCCCTCGGTCTGCTGCCATGGTCAATGGGCACAATTGAACACACTTTTCTTACTAGCAACACTTTCTTGTGCCGGCTGCAACCAATTGTTTCACTTTCTTACCTGTGAAATTCATCATGGGAATTCTTTGTTAGGACAAGCATAACATAAACATTAAGATTAGTCAATTATTTTCCTAATTGACATGGAATGTCCATGCTTTATTCATGGGACTTCTACACTTTTCATGCTTTCCCAACATACACATGAACTCATTCATGTTCATCTTTTCACAGGAAATTTACTATTTCAGCATTCACAATTCATCTCAAGCAATTAGACACAATCTATTTTCAGCCATGATATGCACTCAACAATCTTTTGTTTTATAAATGCGTCAATCAAAAGGAAAGAGAAGAGTAGGGGTTTCTCCCTCTTAGTCTTGTTCTATTATGGAGCTACACCATCGTTGTGGTTTCATGCTCCTTAGTCTCTTTCAATTCAATGTGAATGCTTTGACTTTCCTTTCTTGGCTATGACACTTAGTGTCTAAGGTCAGTATATGGATTTTCAGCTAGGGCACCCTTCCGATTATTGCCTACAGAACCTTTGGCTGCTAGGATCCACTTGTATCCACTAGCACCATCTTTCATTACTGCTCATACTGAGCTCTTTAGGATGGTCACATGTCCACATGCATCTCTAGAATGCCTTCATAATCCTTGCTTCCAACAATACCTACACTCAAACATTGAATCAATTCACATGTTTAGTTCATTTTCATAGGGTTTATCTCTAAACAAGAGTTTAGGAAATCATAACCAAATCATATACACACGTATATTCATAAGCAAGAAGCTGCAAGGTAACTGAATACTTATCTGTATTGGATGTCTTCACTTTATTCCACGGGATCCTTCTTTGCTTTACGAGCCTTGGATTTCCCGTGAACACAATAACGAATGTTGGGCCAGAACGTAGGCTACTCCACAATCATTCGAATAGGCAATTCCAGGCCAGTACGCCGACTGGGTTTATCAATCATTTCCTTTAGCAATATGCTAGGCTAGTGCTCTGACTGGTTTTATCAATTGTTTAAGGGGTGTTGGGCTAGCGTACACGATGCTTTACCATATCAAGTAGTTAATGCCCAACTAGTCACTCTCTAGACTTATCAAGAAATTTATAGCGTTCAACCAGCTACTCCCTGGATTTCTTAATAATTTATATCACCCACTCATTTACTCTCTGGATTTACTAGCAATTTATATTGCCCACTCATTTACTCTCCGGATTTACCAGCAATTTATATTGCCCACTCATTTACTCTCTGTATTTACCAGCAATTTATAGTCTTTCAGGGTCTTGCCTTACTGCAATGACCAAGGTTTCCAACAAAGAAACAATAGTGTATCAGCTTAGCTGTTAGAAGACTTATACCTGAAATCTTCATTATTCCAAACAAGACATAAATGAAAACGAATACTTATCTGTATTGTGTGTTTCCCCTCTGGTCCACAGGATCCTGCTTCACTTTGCAAGCCTTGGTATCGCCTATGGACTTGGATATAGTTAATTCTTAACCAGTATGCCTCCCCATCGGCTAGATTTACCAAGCATTTGGTGGTGCCCAACCAGTCCCATACCTGGTTGGCCCTCTCCAGTGCCGAGCTAGCACATTCATCTGGGTCATCGACCAATGGAAGGAAACTGCACCACTGACCATTATAGGTCAAGGCTCTACTATGGAGCCATAGGCATCTCATGGTTTTCAGTCAGTCCTCGGCGCCCACCCTCCCACTGCTGTCCCAATAGAGATTTTATGCCTTTACCAATGCCGCCACACCTTCTTGTACCATCTGACCATTATAGGTCAAGGCTCTACTATGGAGCCATAGGCATCTCAGGGTTTTCAGTCAGTCCTCGATGCCCGCCCTCCCACTGCTGTCCCAGTAGAGATTTTATGCCTTTACCAATGTCACCACACTTTCTTGCACCGTAACCCTTCACACACATCAACTCTTCATTTATACAAGGATGCCACTCCTTCTCTTGTGCAAATCGGTGGTTCCTTTTAGGAACTTTATAGGTGACTTTCTTTACTGCAGGTTAACATGACCCCTACTCACACAAGGATGATACCTTCTCTTATTACACAGCTCTTTGGGCCTGTCCATCCCTTCTGGTAATATTTCACGTGAGCATAGAAAGGTTTCCAATTCCCATACAGTCCCTTTGCGTACCCTTCTTCACTTTGCCCTTTAATGTGCAGTATCAATCTGCATCTGTGTAAGCTGACAACACAAGAAGGATAAGCAAGCTCATCAGTATTCCTGTTCAATTCTTAACCACATTCCATATCATTCACTACCAAGTATTGAAACACCAAGAATGCGTCCATTCCCTTAGGGTGTAGTCAATATTGAAAACCCTATCATGACCTAGCACCAGAAAGGGTGTGCACCCCCTTTCTAATGTGCGCCATGTAGGCCCTAATCATACTCAAGCAGTTTGCAATGATATAAATAAGATAGAGCATGCTCTGCATATTAACCCTAATAATTTAGACATGCATGTTCTTGTCTAGGGTCACCGAATACTCATTTATTTTGTAGATGTGTCTCACATGCCTTCTGGGCATAGCTTTACCATCTCACTTTCATGTTTTACCGACATGCAGTTTGGCTGAGACATTATCAATGGCGTTTCACCCGAAACCCATTTCCAAAGCATGGGGTCTTTCCCATCTGGTTTGGCTTTGGCAGACCATCACTCCTGGTCTTCCTGCAATGTGTCTTCAGAAATTGATTCGCTTAGCCATGAGCCTGTTCTTATATCGTTTGGCTCTTGTTCACGGTAGATTCCAATCTTCATCATGGACATATCCATATTTTCCATGCCCAAAGCAATCTACCTGAAATCTGAAACTTCAATCAGCCAAATGCTTTGTAAGTTTTTATGCATATAATATTTCATTGCTGCCACAGTCACTGAAGAATTTTAATATCACCAAAACAATCTACTTCCTGTGAATTATTACCACACTAGAGTTGCATGGTTCGATTTCATCATTTTATGCAATTATTATCTTGCTCTTAAGATTGATAATAGTTCACCATTCCATCTATTATCTAATTGCAATGAAACATACATCACCATCATGCATTCTCACAATGCATCTCATCATGTGCACCTATACCTATGCATGCACATTTACATCACTTGCATAATCTTTTAATGTGCATTCACTCAATGCATAACCACAAGATTGTGCATAATATCTTAATGCACATTTCCTCAATGCTACCTTGCATTAAGTTATGATTACTATGCGTTCAACATAATTCAAACATAGTTGAAGGGATCTTACCAAATCCTCTTTCAACATTCATGCAATTTATGCACCAATAACCATTACCTGCATGGCTGTCATTTACATCACTTGATGTTACCTGATCAGTTGGCCTCTTACCAAGGCTACACAATCCTTTTGCCAACCTCATGATCATAGATTTGTTGCACCATCCCTTCCTCATATGGTTGTTGGTCGTATGCAACAATCATCATCCATATCTTCAGCCATGCTTCGGTTGTATTTGATCCTACGACCAATGCGAACATAACTACTTATTAGCAACCACAATGACTATCTTAAGTGGCTCATTGCATATGTAAAACCTCACTATTTTACCAAGATGTAATATCATATACATGCACAAACATTTTCACATGCACCGTGCAATATTTATTTTTAATCTATTACTCTCTTGCATTTCCAGCATCCTTATGCCATAATTTTTCAGTATATAAATACGATAGCGAGAGAGGAGTTAAGGAATTCTTCCCAATTCCTCATTTTGTCATGGAGTTCCTCATCCACATCATAGCTAATCCTTTCCTTGGCTTCCCTACCAAGCATACAAGCAATCATTAGCTATGATATTATCATGAATTAGCAATTCAACATATACATATGTGCAATCATTCATTCTTGTTGTTTTCCAATATGCAATTCTTATGCTATAAACAGAATTATTTTTAAGGTGAGGAATTTCCCCTTTCATCTTCCATAATGGATATCACAACCAAATTCTCTTGCTGAGAATTCCACCACCCTTTATGCAATCCGTGCTCCTCATCCCAAGAGTGCATTTCACACTTTCAATGACTGTCTCCGGGGGACGACGGGGGTCAAGGGGGCTTGCCCCCTTGTGGCTTCCCTGCGCCACTGCAGGGCGGGTCGAGGGCAGCGCCCTCGTTTTTTTGTAAAACCTTCAATTTCGCGCAATCTGGCACACAAGTTTCATGGCATTTTTCAACTTTCGGCGCCTGAAAAATCTCTCTGAAAAATGGCTGAAATTCCTTGTTTCGGAGCAACTCAGCGAGTTCTTCCGACCTGTTTCGGGCCAACTCGCCGAGTTCTTCCTGTCGAAGACTCAATTTTTCCTTCCAATCCGTTGCGGACCAACTTGCCGTGTCCTTCCGCCGTTGCGGGGGCGACTTGCCAAGTTCTTCTGAAATTTTCTCTTGGATGCCGAAAAATACTTAGAAAAACCTTCCGCCGTTTCGAACCATCTTATTGAGTTCTCCCACTGTTTCGGAGTGACTCGCTGAGTTCTCCTGCTATTTCGGAGCAACTCGCCAAGTTCTCCCGCTATTTCGGAGCAACTCCCCAAGTTCTTCCGAAATTTCTCTTGGACGCCAAGAAATACTTAGAAAACCCTTCCGCCATTTCGGACCATCTTGCTGAGTTCTCCCGCTGTTTCAGAGCAACTCGCCGAGTTCTCCCGCTGTGTCGGAGCAACTCGCCAAGTTCTTCCAAAAAAAAATTTCCATCTTTCTGCCAAACTTATTGATTTGTTTTTTCCGCATTGCGGATCAACTTGTCGAGTCCTTCCGCAGTTTCGGGCCAACTCGCCGAGTCCGGCCGTCGAAAACACTTAGAAAAATTTTTGAAATTTTTCTTCCCTTCCCCGGGCACTTCCGCAACTTCGGGCCAACTTGCCGAGTTCTTCCGCCATTGCGGAACAACTCTCTAAGTTCTTCCGCAGTTTTGACGAACTTATTGATTTCCTTTCGCGTTGCGGAACAACTTGCCGATTCCTCCCACCATTGCGGACAAACTCACCGAGTTTTTCCGTCGGCTCAGTTTTTTTGGCAGAAAACTCATAGATACATAGAAATGTTTTTTGATAAATTTTAAAAATTTGAAATTTTTCTTAACAATCTATGCTGGGTAGGAAGCATACTTACCTCTGCAAGTTGTGACAGGTATCCCATGAAGGCCCAATGCTGCAACCAGCAGCTCTGATACCAAAATGTAATGTACCTCCTATCCTACAAGGCTATGGAGAGGACACTAACAATAATACTGGACATCTAGTCCCATACTTAATCAAATAAGCATTCATATAAATTGTAGATGGAGATATGCAAATGCATAAAATCTTGAAAACACAGCAGAATTTAATTCCATTACACATCCATCATACATTCCAGATTTTCATGTCATTCATCAAATAAGCAATATCAAATTAGCAAATGAGAATACTTATCTTAAACCAAGTAGTCCTTGAGCAACCAGCTATGCTTCTGCAACGTTCCACCCAACCGTAGGCCAGTGTGCTCCTCAATCTCTCAGCACCACTGCCACCCCCGAGCTAGGCATGATCTCCACAAGGAAAAGGGGAAAGCAAGCTCTCACATAGCCAAAGATACACCAGAATCAGCCAAACCAATCAGCAGTGGGGTTTCTCAGGCTGGTAAGATATGGACAGAGGTGAATTACTAGGCTAGTGGCTCAACCATTGAGCTATGGATACTTCATTGGGCTCATTAAGCCAAATCTGTCCTCTTCCACTCCTGAATCTCCTGCTCACAGGTTCAAACTAAACAGGGAGGGACATAACAGCCAGAAATGCAAGTGCTGGGCATTTTTGCACTAGGATGCCCAACGATGGGATTTCAACCAGTTCAGAAAAACATGGGAAAGCCCAAAATGAAAATGGGAAAATGGGAAAACAACCCCAGGAGCATAATCGTTTTCAGAAAAAACGTCCATGGCCATTTCATGGGCAGAAATGACCTCTATAACCCCAGAAAATCGTGGTTCTCTTCTCCTGGCCACTGTGCTAACCAAAAACGAGTTCCCGGGCATGGAAGAATGTAGAGAAAATGGTGAAAACGTGAAGGAAAAACCCCAGTTCGCCCCAGGCTGCGTGAGAGAGGAAAATACTGTGGTTCATAATGGCTTGGGAAGGCAAAACGTGGGTGATTTCTTGCCTTGCAAGCAAAAATTCGAATTCCCAGATTGATGGCTTGCCCATACCCGAAATTGGCTTCCATACCTCATCATTCCCAAGGCATTAACTGCCTCAACCAACTCTTGGAAGAATTTAATGATTGGGGCATAAGCCAAAATGGGTAGTTGGGATTTCATGGGTTTTCTCATTGACTCCATTGGCTCAAGGGTTTGGTTATTTTTCCTCCCTATTCCTTGTAAGATCATGCCCCATCTCTTTGTTGCATTGCATGGCTGGTTGTGGGTTTTTCATTAAAATTGCATATTTACATGATGTCCGAATTTATATTGTGCACGGCTAGCTCAAGAACCATATGCATCTATTCTAATTTCCGATACATAGAATGATAAATCAATGGAGGGGCCTTGGCCTTGAACTCCTCACCATGACTAAATAACAATATTTACATCATTTACAATATTAATGCAATAAGGTCAAGATGGGGACATTACAGATTGGTGCACAAGTTTGTTGGTAAACATGAAGCACCAACTCACCGAGTGTAGAAACGGGAAGAAGAATAACTTTGGATATGGGAGTATACTATGCACCTTTTTCTTTGAGAGAGTTCTGAGTTTGATTCCAAGAGTGGCTCTCCAACCTCTTCCCCCGTGAGCCCATGATGGCTCGTTGGGGTGAGATATTTTTGAGACAAGGAGGTGGAGACACGAGTACCTCGTATAATGATGAGGATTTCTTGGGTTGGTAGAGCTGGAAGGTTCCTACATTCAAGCAGATTCCTTATGCGGGGATGGACTTCCGTGGTGACCCAGAACTCATGCTCCCTCCAGGAGTTGCTTGGGGAGAGATAGGTACCATTTTTTGCTTTTATCGTTATTCAATTTTTATGGTTTTTTGTTATAAATGTGTACATATGTTTTTGGTGAGTTTAAGTATTGAAAACATATTTGATGCAGATATTGGATCAGTGAGCCCAGTCGAACACCCGAGATTGTTTGTACGACCAACGGAGCCAAGCGGAGCAGATTCTATGCTAAGAACCATTGAGGGAAAGATGAGCTAGTTGACTCATGATATTCCTACTTATTGCATAGAGCGCATGCATATGGATATGCATGAGCATGTAGTGGGCGTGCCCCCTACATGGATTAGGATACTCCGGAAAGTAGCTATACTGGTTATTTACTATAGAGAGGTTATAGCAGAGGAGGCTGAGGCTCTTGCCTCTCCGCGGGGACATCTGCAGAATTTTGAGGCTATCATGCAGTATTTTTGTATATTGCTATGTATATTTGACAGATATGGATACTCAAACTCTTTTATTATTTTGGACCTATATATATATATACACCTATCGATTATGTACATGTTGTTTTATGTGCGTTGTGATCTATTTACTGTGTATGATACAAATGATGGTCAAGTATGTAGTTTGCATATGCATCAATTATTGTGTTTTGGTTCCTTGAAATATGTCGATATATGATATAATCAAACTGTCTTTAAAGCAATTTAACTTTCAAAAACTGACATAATAATGAAGAATCCCTAACCCGGTACTCATCCATGAGCTGAAACACGATTAACTTAGAATCAAGCCTAACCTCCAAACATGAAATGTCATGCTGTAATGCATCTCAGAGTAGCTCAATAACAACACTATACTTGGCCATATTGTTTGTTGCAGGTCCTAGACAAGCACCTCCTAACGAAGCAAGCCGACCTGTAGGTGAATAGATCACTCAAGCAGTTAAGGAAATATTACAAGTGTGACAACTAGCACCATCAGCGAATCCTACAAACCACTCGGTCGACATCTGTGTTGGACGTGGCCCAAGTGGCACAGTTTTGGAAGCGAAGTCCAAGTGGCAGAGTTTTGGGAATGTGAAGTCTAAGCATGGCGCAGTTTTGATGATGCGTAGCGCCAGTGCAGTAACTATTTTTGGCAGCGAAGTACAAACGCAGCGAGGTCCAGCAGTGGCCTATTTTGGGCAAGTGACTCCATAACTCCTGGGAGCAGGGTAAGGAGCGGCGTAGAAGTGGAGGAAAGCGACCTGTCGCTAGTACAGGCAGTAATAAGACCGTTAGAAGCAGAACAGTGGGCCGTTAGTGACAGATGAAGCAGAGTGGCAGAAAGAGACGTGCCAAAGGGCAGTTAGAGCCGCGCACTCAGACTGCGGATGTCAGAATAGGCATTAGAGCCACAAGCGACGCAAAAAGGAGGTCAAAGTCAAGTAAAGCAGTTGTCGACTACGACAGGCTGGGTTAGCGGGGTAACCACGCCATTTTGGGGGGATTTTTGGGTACGATAGGTATTTTTGATCCACATTCATTGTAAAGATGTGACCTTCGGTCACAATCTATAAATAGGGAAATTTTGTAAGGGAAGGGTTGATTTTTTTATCTATGATGGACATTGATCTTTGTTGATTATCTTTTGGTCATTATTGATCTCTCGTAGTCTTTTTGGAAATACTAAGCATTGTAAGAGGCTCTGTAGCTGTGTGCGCAAAGACCTCATTGAAGAGAGAAAGAGGCTCTACAGCTGTGTGTGCAGAGACCTACTATAGAGAGAAGAGACTGCAGCTGAGTGCGCAGACTGGAGCTGTTGAATCCTTCCCATTAATATGAACAACAGTTCCCGTGGAAGTAGCTCCCACCCTAGGGGTGAACCATGTAAATACTTGTGTTATGCGATTGAATGTGTGATTGTGTATGTTTATGCTTAAGTTTACATTCATACTTACGTGTATGTGTGTTCACACTTTCATATTAATGTTCATGTGTATGGTGAATGAGAATAATATGCTAAGTCCTAGACATATATGACTGAATCATAAAGTGATTCTGAATATGTTGAATGCATGAGTTATTTGGGTAAACACTAAGTCAACGAAGTCTATGTTAAGTGTGATTCCCTAGAAGCGCGGTCCTGAGGTTGCGTTGTTGTGTGGTATTACATCAGATTGTATGAGTTTGTGAAGTGTGCAATCCCGTGAGTACGTTGTAACCTGCAGTATATGCGGAGTCGAAAGGACTTCGCTTTCTCCAATTTCATAACTGTGCATCACCTGATTACAGAAACCTGCTTCTATAATCCCCCATAACTTCTCCTCGGGTGAGACCTCATCCTATTCGCAGGTTTCTACCGAAAGGGCCGGTGGAGAAGTGACGTTGTTGGCCCAACCATTGCGTAGAACCTGGGTCAGTACAAGAAAGATTAAGAACGGAGTAGTAAGCCAACAAATGGTTCCATTGCTGCACTTGACTGGTGATGTGCTCCGAATATTGGATTCCCGAGAGGACAGAAATACAGAATTGGGTGGACAATACAGAAAAGGATTTTGAAAGAAAGGAGAACAAACATTTGCGTTTCTCTGACATAGAATGGTTGCAGAGATACCTATATTCTAATATTTACGAAGTTTTCTTTGCATTCTTCAGCAACAATCTATATGAGTGGCTATCAAGACTAGCCGAACGTAAGAACTGCTATTAAGGTGGAGAACCTATAGAGTGGACTTCAGAACTGATTCAAATACTTAAAGTAGTGGATAGACCGATCTCAAGAGCAATAGACTTCTGGATAGACAGTATACTAGAGGGCTATGTGACATAATTTGTTGTAGACACTCTCAAGTCTTACAGCACAACAGAGGAAGATTTCTTCAAAGGATTCAGAGGTAAGTACCTGAACAATCTCAGTCTATACATTAAAATGTTGTTAGCAGGGAAAGGTGTCTTAAGAATGCAATAAAAGCACTAGGAAATTGCATCTGTAATGTTCAATAACACATACATCGACACTGAGGAAGATACTTATACATTAAGAAGTGGTAAAAGATAAAAGTATAATACCAAGAAGAGGTTTAATGAACATGAACCTCGCACTTCTATAGAGATTGAGTTAGGAAGTAATAGGGACTCATATCAGGTTGAGACTGATAGTGAAGCAGAACCTAGAGCAACTCCCTATAAGCCTATTACTCTGCAAAAACCTCCAATTGACGACAAAAATACTACTAACCCACATAACAACAGTAGTAGTAACATCGAAGGAGCAAGTACTCAGAACGTTCCAAGTAGTATTATCCCTAACACAACACACAACACTACGTCTCCCAGAAGAAGAATGACAGATGACATTAAGTTGTCGATATTCAAAGGAACTAGTCTTGAGGACCCATAGCAACATTGGTTTCTTTGTGAAGCCGTTTGGAATGTTAAACAAGTGCACGATGACGCTATAAGACAAGCACAGTTAGTCACCACATTTAGGGACAAATCCTTGACATGGTTTATGAAGTAATCTGTTGGACAGAACAGGACCCTAGTGGATATTAGAACTGCGCTCATCAGAGAATTTAAAAAACCAAAGTCAGAATCACAGTGTATCACAGAGCTGAAAGAGATCAAGCAAAAACTGAGTGAGACAATGTGGGAATTTGATCAAAAGTTCAAAGCACTGCTAGATCAAGTAATCTTTGACATAGCACTGCAACAACACCAAGAGTAGTTCATATGCGTTGTTTCCACATATCAAACTACCATTGATGCAACAGAAAGTTACTTCACAGATAGAGTCCCTAGAGATTGCGATGAAACTAGAGGCTTCACCAATAGGAGAGACTAGCACATGAATGGTTCAGATACAGAGCCAGCTAGCAAACTTGACACTACAACTAAAAGACATGAAGAAAGGGAAAGAAACCAGAGAAGAGGTTTGGTGTACTAAATGTAAAGGAGAAGGACACCCTAAGGAACTTTGTCCGGTATTTAAAGATTACATCGCTAGTGGAGCACCAAACCCACTAAATAAACAACAAGGACCATGGTGTGAGATTTGTCGATGTAGAGGAAATCGGCCAGAAGATTGTTACCTGATTCAGAAATATGTGAAAACCCCAAAGAACCTATACTTCACATTTTGTAAGTCATTCGGTCATGATGATAGCAACTGTAGAGCATACAAGCTTATGATAGAAAGGAAACACAATGTATACAGAGTTCAAGGAGAAACCCAGAATAATAATGAAAATGCGCAGTATGACTTAGGAACGTACAGAGGATGTGGCAGATTCAAATTCAGAGGACGGAACATAGGACAGGGAAGAGGCAGAGTTCAAATAGTATGTTATAACTGTGCTCAACCTAGACATATAGCTAGAGATTGTACAAATGCTTGTACTACTTGTAAATACTGTAAATCATTTGAGCATGTCATTGAGGCATGCCCTTTTTTGCAAGCAAAAATGCAAGAAAGAAGGCCAAAGGCCCAAAATCAGAACATACAGAAGATCGTAGCAGAAAAACTGAATAAATACTGTAACATTAATGTTGTGACACGAAGTGGATCTACCATAGGTGCATATCGAAGAACTGAAGCTTCGACTTCTGAGGATCACCAAGTTAAATATGAAGGAGCACAAGTGCGTAATGGAACCACGCAAAAACATTATATCTGATTCGTGTGCGCAGTTGGAAGAAACTAGCTGTTAAAATGTCGATTGAAAAAATAGTCGTTATATAGTGTTTTTACCAACGGTCGCTTGTGCATTTAACGCAAAATAAGCCGTTCTGATGCATTCAATGAAGGAAAGGACTAAGATCCTCGGCGGATTTGGCCAACGGTCATGAAATTTAATGTCTATCTAGTCGTTTATGGGTGCGCCTCAAGGCTAGATGCACCTATAAATACCGCTAAGCCTAGACTCGCGGGCTTTACCATAAGTTTTCATTTTTTCCTGCAAAAGCAGTTTCAGTTTTTTCCAGTGAGTATCGAGCAATCTCAAGATCGTACAGACCAATTTCCAAGTGAATGTATGAGCAATATATAGTTGAGCAGGCTGTAAGGGACTTTAAATGCTCTGGGTTGGAGGGGTTGATGAAAACTCCTGTTAGGAAGTCTGTTTCAGAGAGAGGTTCCGCGTCAAGAAGCTCACCCCAAAACACAAAAAATATGTAATGAAAGGATAAGGGACCCCTTAAGGAACCTGAGAAGCCGAAGGCACCAGGAAATCCGATGACTGGACTGCCATTACCACCAGGGGACAGCCCCATCTACCTCATGCATGAATATATCCCACCCAGAAGGCTCGACGCGCCAGCAATTTCCCTATACAAGAACGCGCAGTATAACATTTTGTTGCCACCAATTTCTAGCCATGTGGAAATCCAAGGGAACTTACTCGGTAAGGTCGAAGGATGTAAGTTTGCAGACCATAATCTCCTAGAAGTAAAAGACCCGAAAGAGCCAAAATATCTTCAGTTTCAAGCTGACTAATATATGTGTCGAAGGGAGGATGTGAATTCAAGAAAACCTACCATCGTTTCGCAGGATTGGATTAAGAAGTTCACGCCATCTAGACTCCTGCATCTCCTGCGTATACCCCACTTTGAGCAAAGTCCTGAATTTACCGCAGTGGTGCGCACCCTACTATCGTGCACGCACCAAGGATACCTATGGATTGATTGCAAGGTTGATATCAATGTTGACCTAATCTACAGCATCACTCATCTCAGTAAGTGAGGTGATGATGTTGCCACGGAGTTCGTAGGAAAATCAAAAGACAAGGAACTTGCGAAGCAAATGAAGGATGAATACAAGCTAGTCAAAGGGAGTCGAAGCTTTATCACAGACGGAATTGAAGACAAAGCCACAAAGTTCACCATCTAGCTGCTTTCAGGTAAGATTTTGTGAAAGTGTAGACCGGCGAAAGTGCCAGCCGCAGTAGTTCTTCTTGCTGCAAAGGCCAAAGATGGCCACCCATTCAATTGGGATAGTTATCTGCTGAATGAGTTCTTGGAGGATGTCCATGAAACTCAGGAGACGGGAAGCGCATTTCACTATATTTGGCTGCTGATATTGATTGATTTTATAGGCTGGAAAGAGCCTCTGTGGCAGAACAACCTTCCAATGATAACGGGAGATTGCCGAGCTGCGAAGTATGCCAATATGTGGGAAAATGCATGGTCGAAATGATAGTGTGTAAATAATGAGCAGTTCTACACTTACCATGGCCAAATATGCGATGTAATACTACGCATTTCAAAAGATAAAACAACAACGTATCTCTAGAAGTTGTTATTTAAGGTTGATTTACACTCTATTTGCATTGAGCCAAGGGCCGAAAAGCAGAACCCAGTATGGTTCCATATGGATTACCAGTTGGATGCACCAAGGATCAAGCTCACCATAGAAGAATGGCCACCAGAGTGGAAGGTAGATGAGCCACTAGAAATCCATTCTACATCGGATGAGAGAAACACTAAGGCTCCAATCATTGAAGAGGAAACAGGCAAAGACACTACTGAAATGCAAAAAGGGAAGAACAGAAAGGACCTTGAAATTTCGGCACCAGGAAAAGGACCAAGGAAGAAAAGTAAGGAAACCAAGACCAACCCAGAGGCGCAGTTACACGACGACGACTAAGACTGCATCGCAGTGCACATGGGCGAGCATCTAGAGGAGGCGCTTGCTATAAAAGATAGCAAGAACGAAGAGGTGCAAGCACAGTTGAACCAGAACCTCGCAGAGCTCAAGCTTATGGTTGAGAAGATAGAACAAGTCTAGCAGGAATTGGTTCAAGAATCTGATTCAGAAGGCAAGACAGGTGAATCTAGTCAACGAAGGAGAAGGCCACCAGCTGAGACAATGAAACCCCTCCTAGTCATAATTCAGTCGCTCAACATCATTTTCCCGAATGAGGAGATGGTTGAAGGTGCGAAGCAGGTAGAGCACCTTGACATTAACATTGGCATGCTACCTCTTGAGGGTTTGCATGATCTACATCTACAGGTTGTCGAGGAGATAAGAGATAGAGACATCGTCTTTTACTACCAGAACGTACACTTAGAAGAGAGATATAAAGAGATTATAGAGGTCTATGCGCAGAAGACAAGAGAGCTAGCCAAGGCGCAGGAGAAGCGAAGAAGGCTGGAAGAGACAGTTTCTACTATCTGTGCGCAGATACCTGAATGCGAAGCGCAACTAGAGTTAGAAGATACAATAGTAGATATTGGAAAGGTGGTACACAGTCTTAAAGCAGAGATGGTGGACATGGAGATCGCCCATAAAGAAGAGGTTGATAACCTCGCAACTCAGAAGCCACCTACTACACCACCAGGTATGGGAGATGAAAGAGTTGCAGCACTCAGAGCTTCGACATAAAGTATCTCTGCTGAAATAGAAAAATGTCGAGACTTGCTGGAAGAAGCAACTCATATATGGACTACGCTACAGGACAACCCCACCCTACAGCAATTTCAGGATGACTTGCATCAGCAGCAGGCAGAGTTGGACGCTGTGAATGTGGCCATGAAGACCTTGAATCCTAGAGAGAAAATCCAAAAGTTCGCACAAGTCAAGGACTTGACAAGAGAACTGAAATTTTTGAGGGACAAGGAGACTGAGACTTTAGTGAGATTATAGCTAATGTAGGAAAAGGCACTCACCCTCACTGATGAGATCGAAGAGAAACTGCAGGAACTCCGCACAATGGAGAAGACAGTCTAGGAGTATGCTCAGGAAGACGTCTCCGAGGAGATGTTGGAAACTATTAAGGACTTCGAGCAGGAGACAAAGGAAGCAGTTGCGAAGCTGAGCGCAACTTCTCAGGGCTTCACTAAAAAATTGAGTCCTCCACAGGACGTGCAACCAGAGCAAAGTGGATCAGAGACAATCCACGAGTAAGTCTTAGGGGCCTATTGGGCGTGGCCCAAGTGGCACAGTTTTGGAAGCGAAGTCCAAGTGGCACAGTTTTGGGAATGCGAAGTCTAAGCATGGCAAAGTTTTGATGATGCGTAACACCAACGCAACATCTATTTTTGGTAGCAAAGTACAAACGCAACGAGGTCCAGCAGTGTCCTATTTTGGGTAAGCGACTCCATAACTCCCGGGAGCAGGGTAAGGAGTGGCGTAGAAGTGGAGGAAAGCGACTTGTCGCTAGTACAGGCAGTACTAAGACCGTTAGAAGCAGAACGGCGGGTCTCTAGCGACAGATGAAGCAGAGCGGAGGAAAGTGACGTGCCAGAGCGCAATCAGAGCCGCATAGTCAGACTGCGGCTGTCAGAAGAGGTGTCAATGCCAGAAGCAGCGCAGAAAGGAGGCCGAAGGCAAGTAAAGCAGTTGTCGACTACGACAGGCCAGGTTAGCGGTGTAACCGCACCATTTTGGGGGGATTTTTGGGTACGATAGGGATTTTTGGACCACATTCATTGTAAAGATGTGACCTTCAGGCACGATCTATAAATAGGGCAATTTTGTAAGGGAAGGGTTGATTTTTATCTCTGATGGACATTGATCTTTGTTGATTATCTTTTGGTCATTATTGATCTCTCGTAGTCTTTTGGGAAAGACTAAGCATTGTAAGAGGCTCTGCAACTTTGTGCGTAGAGATCCCATATAAGAGAGAAGGAGGTGCTGCAGCTATGTGCGCAGAGACCTACTATAGAGAGAAGAGTCTGCAGCTGAGTGCGCAGACTGGAACTGTTGAACCCTTCCCATCAATATAAACAACAGTTCCCGTGGACGTAGATCCCACCCTGGGGGTGAACCACATAAATACTTGTGTTATGCGATTGAATGTGTGATTATGTATGTTTATGCTTAAGTTTACATTCATACTTACGTTTATGTTTGTTCGCACTTTCATATATATGTTCATGTGTATGGTGAATGAAAATAATATGCTAAGTCTTGAACATATATGACTGAATGAGAAAGTGATTCTGAATATGTTGAATGCATGAGTTATTTGGGTAAACACTAAGTCAACGAAGTCTGTGTTAAGTGTTATTCCCTAGAAGCATAGTCCTAAGTTTGTGTTGTTGCATGGTATTACATCGGATTGTATGAGTTTATGAAGTGCACAGTCCCGTAAGTGCGTTGTAACATGCAGTCTATGCGAAGTCGGGAGGACTTCGCTTTCGTCAGTTTCATAACCGCGCATCACCTGATTACAGAAATGTGCTTATGTACTCCCCCATAACTTCACCTCGAGTGATACCTCAACCTGTTCGCAGGTTGTTTCCAAAAGGGCTGGTGGAGAAGTGGCATTGTTGGCCCAATCACTGTGCAGAACCTGGGTCGGTACAAGAAAGATTAAGAATGAAGTAGTAAGCCAACAATCTGAAACACGACCAGAGGCACATGAGAAACACAAAAAGACTAACTCTACACTATTGTACAACTATTTACAAGAAAAAAGTATATGTGTTAGGAATAATAATTCTTCAGGTAGAGCCCATTTCTAGTCTCCGACAAGTTATATCCATCATAATCGACTAGTTCATATGACCCTTTTTTTAAAACTCTAGAGACGATATATGGACCGAGCCACATAGACTTGAATTTTCCTACCCTCGGGGGATATTTGTCCTGATCGTAGAGCAAAACAAGATCTCCTTCCGACAAAACCCTTGGTTTGATAGACTTATCATACTAACTTTTGACTCATTTTTTATGTGCTTCATTCGTAATTAGTGCATATCTGCGTTGTTCATCTAGATGTTCAAGATGAAGCAGTCGTTCCTCTAAAATAGATGTTTCAAGTAAAAGTTGGATGACCAACTTTAACAATGATATTTTACATTCAATAGGTGTAACTGCCTCCAACACGTGGACAAGTTGGAATGGTGAAAAACCTTTAGCATTATTAACGTTGGTACGATACGCCCAAAGAGACGGGTATAACATAATGTGTCAGTTTGACCTACTAGCATTAATAGTGCACTAGAGAATGGTTTTTAAAGTCTTATTAACCACTTCGACTTGTCCATTCACCTGTGGATAGAAAGGAGATGAATGTTCCTGTCTAAACCCTAGCATAGTGGTCAACTATGACATCATATTATTCTGAAAGTGTCTACCGTGATATGTAATGATCTCCTTAGGAATACCAAACCTAGCAATGATCTGGTTGAACACAACATAAGCTACAGTTTCACCATCCTCCTTCATAGTAGGCATCGCCTCTGCCCACTTATCAAAGTAGTCTACAACAACAAATATATATTGATTCCCCCCAACAGAAACTGGGTTGCAAGTCATGTAATCCACTCCCCACTTAGTGAAGGGACCTACTGTAATGATGAGGTATAGGCTAGCAAGGTGTGCTCTCATCTTTTTGGTGAATAGGTGACAAGGATGACAGTGTTTCACGTCTTCCACACAATCTTTGAAGATGTTGAGCCAAAAATAACTAGCACGAAGTATTTTCGAGGTTGTTTCCAATCCAAAAAGATTACCCCCACATGTTCCACTGTGGGCATCATTCAACACTAACTCAACTTCTTCCAAAGTCAAACAACAACATAATATGGAATCTAACCCTCGTCTATGCAATGTATCAACAATTATGAGGTAGTTTTTGGAGTTATGTCATAGTTTTCGTCATTCTTCCCTAGAAAACGTTGGTGGACACTTCAAATTCTGGAGATAAATCAAAATATCCCCATACCATGGATCAGCGGTAGAAATGAGGAAGATATTTTCATCAGGGAATGAAGCATCTTTCACGTTAAACTCTTTGCCACTAGGGAGCTCGGATATGAGTTCTGCGAACACTAAGGACTTTTTAGACTTAACGGATTGAAAAATGAGATCGAAATCTTGAAGAATGACAATCCATTTGTTAATTTACCCCTAATTATGTGTCAGGTTAAAACATATTGAAACATTGGCATTCGCAATCACTGTAGTGGTTCGCAGTAAAATTTTGTGGCATAGCCTCTGAACAGCGTATACAGCGGCAATGCCAACTTATCAACATGTGAATACTTTAGTTTAGGTTTTATTAAAGCGCTAGAAAGGTAATAGATGACATGCTCCTAGAGATGATCATCCTCCTGAACCAATACTATACCAACTATGGAATCCGGTGCTCCCAGATATAAGATAAAATCACATGTGTAATCTGGTGGACTTAAAAAGGGGGCTGATAATAGTGTTTTTTTCAAATCCTCGAACGAGTTTTGTGTAACCTCATCCCAAAATAATGGATTATCTTGTTTAATTAAACACATGAATCCTTTGGTTATCTTCGCATAGTTGAATGAAACGTCTGAGGAAGTTGGACATAACCTGCAGACACTGAAGATATATAATGTTATGAGGAGGAGGCAATTTGACGATCACCTCTACTTTTAATGGATCGACCATGGTCCCTCTACTGGACATGATGAAACCCATCAATCATCCAGACTCAACACAGAACACACATATATGGGGATTTAATCGAATTTTGTATTATCTGCATCGCTCAAACACAAGTCGTAAATGGTCTGGATGATCTCTTCTATTTCGAGATTGTGCGGGTAGATCATCCAAATAAGGTTCAACTATATGTTTGATATCATGAAAGGAAAAATTCATTACACTTTGGAAGGTGGATCCAACATTATTCAAGCCAAACGACATATTCCTACATGTAAAGGTACCTCGAGGACATATAAAAGTTGTCTTGTGCGGATCTTCGGGTTTGATTTGAATCTGATTACATCCCGAAAATCCATCCATAAAGGAAAATATCTTGTTACCCGCTCACGCATCTATGATCTGATCAATGAATGACGTGGGGTAATTATCCTAAGGAAAAGCTTCTTTAAGATCCCTAAAATTAGTGCAAACATGTATGGTACATTGCTTCTTATCAACCAAGACTGGATTGGAAACTCATTCTGTCATGTCGATAGTATAGATAAACCCGACTTTGAGGAGCTTTTCAACCTCAGACTGCATCCTTTCGAGGATTGACTGGACGAAGTTTCTTTCAAACTGGTTTCATTTTGATCTCGTGTTCAACTATGGATAGGTCGATGCCTGGCATCTCCTCATATGACCAAGCGAAGACATCGCGGAATTCTTTAAAGAGATCAGTATACATGAAAATCTCTTCAGGAGAACATCTTGCACCGATGAAAATATTTTCCACGATATCTGGTTTGATGGAGATATTGATTGGAATGGTTGTTGATATATTAGACATGTTAACTTCAGCGAAAATCCCCTATTTCGCTAAAGGGTTAATGGATAGATCAACATCTCCACTGAGTCTCATAGAAAACTCACCATTCTCAATCATGTCTAGGTATGGAAGAAAATAAGATCTATGATGCATGTGTTCCCAAGGTTGATCAAGACCTTTCATTGCTTCCATAATAGCTTCATTTGATGGTAAAACAATATCTAAACAGTTGAAGGAATTAGCAGAGTCTACCGCCCATGCAAGAATGTAATCTTTATCTGACTCCTCGGAGACTGAAGGAGTCGAGATAGAATCTATGGAAAAATATCGTGAAGCTTTGTAAGTCACTTCTGCCACAGATAAAGGCACATCTGGTTCATTATGAGTAGGTAATATCCAAGGATCAGTTGCTTTAGTGACTGTAAAAACCTCCTTAGATATTGAGACAGTATTTTGAACAATCATTGAACCAATGTAATTCATGGGAGTAGGAAAATCGAAAATTCCCATAAGCGATGAATACAATCTAATCCCAAACTCTTGCTAGGAGGACGTGCCTAATCAATCATTGGAATGTTAGATTCCGAGGAGGCTGTGTTATTTTTCTGGGTGAAGGAGAGTTGATTGACTGTAACAATCCTTCCTTCATGAGGGAATAGCAATACTCGAAAAACAGATGAAGGGATAGCTTGCATCACATGCATCTAACTTCTTCCCAACAACAAATTATAGTCAAGAGAATCATCAACAACCTCAACCTCTATTGACACTAGTTTACTCGCTAACTGGATTTCGAATGAGGGTAGGATTCCATGTGGACAGAAAGATCTTCCATCGAAAGCGGTAAGAAATGTGATTGAAGGGACTAACTCAGGGGAGCCTAAAGCTCTCTAGCAACAAATGGAAATTACGCATGTAGACGCACCTTCATCCACCACTGTTCATCCAAAAGTTTTTAGAACCATGGATTACTTCAATCTGAAAGGCCACGTGATATGAAAACCGACGTTTGATGTTAGACATATCAAATTTTTCCAACATACTCGATGAATCCAAACTTCCTATTGCTTCCATAAGCGCATTCCGTTGTGAAGGGAAACTTTGCATGTAACACCCTGTTTTTAACCCCAGAATATAATAATGTAAATATTAATGAAAGGGCTATAAGCCACATATGTATGGTTGAGAGTGACCAAGATATGTAAATTTTTAAATTTACACTCTTTAATATAAAAATCCACGGTTGTTGCAGACTAAAGGACAAAAGAAGAGATGGGGGACTATCCTTACACAAAAATGGAAAAGGTACCCAACCCATGTTTTCCACTTGTCCAACTCTCCATGCCACTTGTCCACTTTCGTGCCACTTGTCTAGCCTCCAACATGCATATAAATAGAGAGACATAGCCATATTTCCATTTATTTTGGGAGGTAAGAAAGAAGTCATGCTAGCTTCTAAATCAGAAATATCTACTTCAAAACCCTATCATCCATAGTATCGTTTGGTACCAATCCGTACCATTATGTACCACCATTTCCCTACTGCACACAAAGAATAGTTGAACATCCTCAAGCCTTGGAAAGGAACTAGGGGTAAAAGGTTGAGGTATTGTTACATTAGAGAAGGGAGCCCCATTCTTGGATGAGGAATAACTATAGTGAGAGAAGCCAACACCTTATTGTGGAATGATAATCCCATCTCGGGGGTGGCCTATCAAAGTAAGATATGGCTTGACAGAGCCTATGGTTGGGTCGAACGTCCTTGGTCTACAGACAGTTGGTTTGCATTTCAAGAAAAGTATTCACCTGTGTATGAAATGTGTTGAGTATTATTGAAATATGCTTAACATAATTATTATTGAATGTTTTATTTAATTGTATTCATTACTGCCATCGCATGAATTATGGAATCAAATTAATGGCCATGTAAATACATTCATATGGAGATAGCTAGCAGAGCTTCCATATATGAATTATAAATATTTCTTCTATAAATGAACAATTGAAATCAACATAAAAACGAAATTATATATCAGAAGCAAAACTTTAGTCATAGATTCAATATATCATCGTTCAAAGTCAATGTGAGGTCATCGGTTTCGTGACAATTTGGTATCAGAGCCCAGGTTGCGGCGTTGGGGATGCATGGACCATATTTAATTCTATAGGCAGAATTCCAAGTTTCACATGAAGTATATGACTAAATGCAATCGATAAAATACTAAGGAAAATCATGTTTTAATTTTCCATGGTTTAGTATAGATGGAATTCGTGAGGAAAATTATGGAATTTCGTTGATTCTGGGAGAAATTATGCATTTGTACCAAAAAATGACATATTATGTTAAATGACGGGCAGTGCAAGTCGTAATGGTATAGATCATATTTGATTAGATCAACAAATTATATCCTTTCAGGATCAGGTAGATGCTCGAACTTTAATTTAATAAGAAGGATCCTGAAAGGAAACTACTTAGGAAACATGTCGTCACCAAAATCACTCAGGCTCTCAAAAGTTATTTGTTCAAACCACATCTCAACCAAGGCTGAAACCGCCAGGTAGTCTATTGAAATCCAAATATTAAATTTCATCTAGCTTGTTCCATCAACCTTGGAAGATTCATATGGTCCAATGATGTGACGTGATGGGATGGAAGGAAGTGACATGTCCCTGTCAGAGTCGCACGACGATCAATGTGGGAGCAGATCTCAAGATGGAAGATCAACAATCCTCAAGTGTTTAGGGTCATGAAGATGCTCGAAATTTAATTTAATGAGCATGATCCTGAAAGGAAACCACTGTAGACACATGGCATGCTTGTAAGGGTTCAGGATTGCAAAAGTTGTTTTTGTATACCACTTCTTCATTGTTCTTGAAACCAATTTACAACAGGAGAGTTACATGGAAACATAACGAGGTGACACTGGGGACTATTTGACACCTCAAGGGATATCCATCTTGCCACATCAACACCCTTCCACGTCAGCACAATTCCACATCAACAGAAAAATTAGAATTATTATAAAAAAAAAAATCTAGAGCCAAATTTTATATTGTCCATAACAGGAGCATACTAGCTCAAAATTCAATGAGACTTATGCCATTTTGACACCATTTTCAAATTCTACATAATTTCTAGTGAGGGAAATAGGCCTACTCAGCATAATTTTTACAAAATTTGGATTTAGTAAGTTTTAAAGGTGCATAGCCCAAGGATGGAGAGGGGCCCAGATGAAGTGAAATTTTTATGGTGCAGTATGGATCCTTGACAAATTCAAAAGGATGTGAATCTCAGAGATGAAACAAGGCCAAAATCCACTATTTGGGCACGCAAAAGGTCAATTTTTGAAAACTTGAAGGGAACAAAAGTGCCCCAAAAAATCAGAACCATAAAATTTATTGATTTCAACATTTGTCTGCTCATCGAGATGAACAACTTTGTTTAGAGGCAGTTTTCCCAGAAATGCTTAGTTTGTGAGGTAGCATTTTTCAATGAAAATTCTAAGTCTAGAAGAAATGCATAAAATAAAAATTGGTGATTTCAGAATTTTATAAAAATGGATGGGAGCATCAGATTTAAACGATGAAGGTGTCTATTTACTCACCATTTTATGGGCTATCAGTGCCCGATATAAAAAAAAAAAAAAATTCCTTACTGTTTTTCTTCTACATGTCTCAGAAGTTGGTCTTTCAAAATAAGTACAAGTATAGGAATAATGTAAAATTGGTTGAAATTCCTAATTTTGGAGAGTTGTAACTTTCATCTTTGAATTTAGTAAGCGAAATGGGAGTAGTCATCGAAAAGAGAATCAAAAGGAGATTAATAATAATGAACATGATTATTAATCAGTGTCTTTTATCTTTCCAATAAATTTATCAGAAAAGAGGCCTGCAGACCAATTTGATAAATAATAATAATAATAATAAATTATTATCAAAATGGGATCATGTTGCAGATAGCAGGTATAGGTCTCAAGAGTGAGTATTTTGAGATTCAGAATTAACTACAGGAAATAAGTAGTACTGGGAAAAAGTGTTTACTTGAGAAAATGGAATATGATGATAATGGAGTATGACAAAAGTAAATGGCTTAGTATGAATGTATGAACATCATAGGTGCACTTTCACAGTGGTGTGGAAGCATAATGGAATGAGTGAAGTATAGTTCAACTGTGAGATGAAATGAAATGTGGATGATTTCCAAAGCCTCTTACAAACTTAAGAAAATAGTTCTATGGTGGTATAGAATCATTTTAGATATAAGATCTACTTGGATGTTGCAAAAGAATTAAAAAAATTATGCTTGCGTAGTTATGTGAAGGTGCAATTGAAGAAGCAATATTGCATGGGAAAAAAAAGTGCATGCCATGCATGTATCAGATTCAAAATATGCAAAAAGTATGTGCAAGAAGAGACAATAGAACTCTTGATGGTTGAAGTTGAAGGGATATGAATCACAGGTTTGTGGTGTGGTAAAAATGTTGCGAATAAGGCATAAATAAGATTGAAAAGGATTGTGTAGCCTATGTAAAGGGAAGAATTATCAAGTGGTTAAAGACGTTCTGGCATTGTCAAAGAATGCATTTAACCCATTGAACATAACCGTGTGCAATTTAAAATTGCATGAAATAAATTGAAGAGAAGAGTCGTGGATATCTTGGTTGGTGTACTTGTTATTTGATACAATAACATACAGACTAGCAAAGGTAGGATATGTACTAGCTGCAAAAAATGGTATTTCTATGCATAAAAGAAGGGTGTAAATCATATCCCTTGGGATAGAGAAAGAAAAAAACGAAATAAATGTTGCAAAGCATGGGAGTCACAATGTATTTGAAAGAAAAGGACCATTAAACATGCTTGGACAATAGAGGATATCTACTAGGATGAAGAGTGTATGTACCCCATAGATTAGATGGGTGAGCCACTATAACAAATAAGCTTGATGCATGATAGATGGAGTTGCATGGTATAAACCAGTCACTTATATGTGGAAAATGTGAAGTGAACAATGAACTTCAATTCATTTGGAAATGGGTACAATGCAAGGGTGAACCAAAGCATCAAATAAGTTGCAAGGATGCCAAGAATTTGGTACATCAATAAAAGGCGCATGTGGAAAACAATAAAGAAATATTAACGAGGGATATTTTCTCACCATAAATCTCTATCTTGTTCCTAAAATAGAATTGTATATTTTTGAAGTAGCAAGTATAATTTAAATATCAATTAATTACTGATACTTGGGTGAGAGTATTGCAGCCAATGAACTGTTATGTAATTGGAAGAGAGACCATGGACGAGATCAGTTAATCTATGGAGTCCATACTAGGAAGGGAAAGATAGAGGGAGAAATTCCTTGACCCTCCTTTTGCATTGTTAATGTTTCTTTATGTTAAGCAAATAGTTGTATGTATATATATTTATGGCATAAAAATGTTAGAGTGTAACATAATTGGAATGCATAGGCACTACTAGACATATTGAGAAATAATATGTGATAGAGTGCATGAGAATATACTTGAATGCTTATATGTTAAATTGAATATGAGATAAGAGTGGTATCATGTTATGCGATGATTATGTCATGATAACTTAGTATGGTTTCTGTAACCAGGAAGGGTCGAGGATCCAACCGAAGATGTTGATGGTACCACTACTTGTGGAGATCAATCTCACATTGAAGAGGACAAGGGAAGAGCTTGTCATGAGATTGATGGCATGAACCATATGAAATTCATGAAACATAAGCTGATCATGTAACATTTGAGGTGTGGATCGCAACCATACAGGTATGGAATTGATCATGCCTATGCTAATGAGTGTTGAATAGAAATGGGTAAGATTAACTTCAATCATGCTTGATAGATTCATTAATATGTTCATGATGGAATTTGCAGGCATGGGTGTCATCAATATATAATTGAGATAAAAAAATGAAGATTTGGGTTAAAAAGAACTTAGAATCTTTTGATGCATTCATGAGTTAGTGGGTCATAATTGGAGTGATTAAGAGTTAATAAACAATGCAAAGGAGTAATATACTCCTACTTGGAAAATAGATGACGTGTGAGATAACCAGGTTAGAATTCATGTGTTCTTGGAAATTGGGAAGGCTACAATGCTACACAAATATCCAATAATATCCTTGCTTATTTAATTGATGTCTTGGACTACAACCTCTTTGCAAACACTAAAGAAGTATATTCTTAGTATTGTGTTTGGGTTGAAGAGGAGGTATCCAAATGATCAAACAAGTAATTGTCAAATAGATGGATGATGTGTCGAGGGGTTGTTGGAGTCCTTCAACTGATCATGGAAGATCACATGAGTTGACAATATGGCATTCTTGAATTGCATTGAGTAAATATGCATAAGTAGATTATGTTAATGTTCATGTTGGCACAAATGTTAATTGGATTATGAGAATGTTTGATGTGTTGGTAAATCATATATCATGAATGATGTTTCATTGCATATAAATGTTGGTAGATAAAAATGATTGAATTATTGATGTTATAACTCTGAAATAATTTCATGACTATTGTGAGTAATGCAATGAAATTTAAATGACGAAAGCACTGATGGATGTTTCACTATTTGAAAATGATGTTAGGAGTACATGTTGTAGATGGATGTCCAAGTTATGGCAATAAATATAATATCATAAATAAGTACAACATGCTACCACCTACAAGATCCAAACACTAAGAGAATGACCTCGTAGTTAACTAAAAGTATGATGTCTGAGGACACATAGCAAGGAAACTATGAGTTATGGCCTGCAAGAGCTAAAACAATGATGTATTGAATTGGATTTGTTGTGGATATAGTGAAATAAATGCATAAAAATTAGTCATATTGGATGGACTACAAGAATTTTATGTTGAAAGAATAGAGTTGTGTAAAAGAATAAGATGTCTTGGATATGGCAGTAAAAGTAAGCCATAAAGAAGACATGGTCTATTGCTATTTCTATTTGAAAGCTAAGTATTATGTGTGCAACTCAAGATTCTTATTGGGAATTTAATTGTGATGATAATGATTTATAATACTGCTTGATATATAAAAGTATAACTTTTAATACATGTATGTTTATGACACAGGTGGATGGTAAATCAATTTATTATGATCACATGATGGAAGTTTTCAAGAAGGTTAGATGATCTACTAAAGTTAGAAAACCGGGAAGAAGGTGAACCCTGTAAATTGTGCTCTACTTGAGCAAGAAAACCTTGGAGAATAATGGGTCGCCCGAGGGACTGTTAACTCAGAGAAGGGGATTCCTAAGACAAAGCGTGTGTGTTTGTAGAGAAGAGACAATTGTCATGATTTGACTGTTAGACCCATGTAGAAAGGAAATGGGGTAACAAACCCGAGGTACTGTTAAGTCGGTGAAGGGAGCTCGAGGGATTTTTAACTCAGAGAAGGGAGCCCCATTCCTTGTTTTGTGAAAGATAATTGGGGTAACAAATCTGAGGTACTGTTAACTCAGTGAAGGGAGCCCGAGGAACTGTTAACTCAGAGAAGGGATCCCCAATCCTAGTATGGTGCAAGCTAATGAAAAGAAACATGCATGCATATAAGTATTGGATATCGAATACCTACTTATTTGATGAAATGAATATGTGTTTTTATGTTTTAAGATTGAAAAATTGTTATAAACATTATGACTATTTCATGAGAATGTTTATAACATGCATTCCCCCTTCTTAACAATTAATATAGGTACATGTAGAGGTGTTCAGACTAGAAGAAAAACTAAGGACAAGCATTATAAATGTTGGTACAATCGAGATAGTATGGTCGAAAAATATACCAGATTGCACGGACTGAAAACACTGACTGAGGAAGTAGCTTGAAAACTAGCATAAGTTGTGCAACAATATATTGTGTGATGTAGAGACTTGTCTGGGAACGACAAGTAATGGCCTCTAGCTGAAAAGCGCAGGGATGATTACTACTATAATTGAATTTCTTGAATGTTTGATAAACCCATCTTTGTGCTGGACTGACATTGTGTTTTATGAGTAGCCTGATAAACCCAGCTGTGGGATAGCTTGGCTATGGACTCAATGGATAGATGGGAAACAAATGAACCTCACCTATGGAAGCCATGTGAAGATGGAACATATTCATGAAGATAAGTATTGGGCTATATGCATTCTTTTCTTTTGGCTTTCTTCTACGGTTTTACGTTTAATTCTTGTTACAGAAAGCTTTTCTTGTGATGATTATGATATGCAAGATTCCATTATTTATTGTTGTAGGTAACAACTGTGTATAAGATGGTAATAGAAATTGTGGATATTGATACTCAAAGATAGCCATCAGATGCAAGATGGAAACGAAGAAGTAAACATACTACATGTTGTTGAAAGTGAGAGATGTGGCCTCTTGAAGATGAACAAGAATGTCGGAAAAAGCATTGCTTCCTAGGCACATGAAATGTAATTTTGGAACATGGGTTTTGAATAGTGAAACACCGAGGACAATGTTTGTATTAAGGGGGGGAATGTAACACCCCGTTTTTTACCCTGGAATATAATAATGTAAATATTAATGAAAGGGCTATAAGCCAGATATGTATGGTCGAGAGTGACCAAGATATGTAAATTTGTAAATTTACACTCTTTAATATAAAAATCCATGGTTGTTGTATACTAAAGGACAAAAGAAGAGATGGGGGACTATCCTTCCACAAAAGGGGAAAAGGTACCCAACCCATGTTTTCCACCTATCCAACTCTCCATGCCACCTATCTAGCCTCCAACATGCATATAAAGAGAGAAAGGTAGCCATATTTCCATTTATTTCTGGAGGTAAGAAAGAAGTCATACTGGCTTCTAAACCAGAAATATCTACTTCAAAACCCTATCATCCATAGTACCGTTTGGTACCAATCCATACCATTATGTACCACCATTTCCCTGCTGCACACAAAGAATAGTTGAACATCCTCAAGCCTTGGAAAGGAACTAGGGGTAAAAGGCCAAGGTATTGTTACATTAGAGAAGGGAGCCCCATTCTTGGCGGAGGAATAGATGTAGTGAGAGAAGCCAATACGTTCATGTGGAACGATAGTCCCGGCTCGGGGGTGGCATGTCAAAGTAACATATGGCTTGACAGAGCATATGGAAAGGTGGAACGTCCTTGGTTTGTAGACAGTTGGTTTACATTTCCAGATAAGTATTCACCTATGTATGAAATGTGTTGAGTATCACTGAAATATGCTTAACATAATTATTATTGAATGTTATTAATTGTATTCTTTACTATCATCGTATGAATTGTGGAATCAAATTAATGGTCATGTGAATGCATTCATATGGAGATAGCTAGCAGAGCTTCCATATATGAATTATAAATATTTTCGCTATAAATGCACAATTGAAATCAATAGAAAAATGAAATTATATATCATAAGCAAAATACAGTCATAGATTCAAGATCTGATCGTTCAAAGTCAATGTGAGGTCATCGGGTTCGTGACATTGCAAGACTTATAAACCAGACATGGCACATGGAGTTTGGGCCAAGTCTTCCACAACATAGTAGTTGGGAGAAGCCTGTGCATTAGGATTGTGCGATGCACGCTTATAAACACCCTTTGGTATCTTAGGCATAGGGTCTGCAGGTCTCTCAATGTGAAGAGGAGCAGACACCTCAGGGGTCTCATTATCTTTATGTGGCAATTTTGGGGTATAATTTATTGCTCTTGTTTGTAACAAAGTACCTGAGCTAATCATGTTTATATAGGACTAATCAGATGGTGCGGCACCATGGGTGCCCCCAGCACTAGAGTTGCCAGAAGCTAAGTTTTTCCCTTAGGAAAAGGATCGTCTAGGACGACAGGTTTCTTTTGTTGCAAAATCTCCTGGGCTTCATCAATCAAAGGGAATTGATGAGTCAAGTGATCTTCCTTGAAAATTTTACAAGAGAATTTTACCTTCTTCTTTTCTTTTTTACCCCCCTCAGCACTATCTGTGGTTTTGGGCTTATTTTGATTACCCTCCCCCTTCTTGCCCTTTTTCTTTCCACTGGGTTGTTGAGGACCATTTTGGTTTAACTGCACATTGTGTACACTAATCATTTGAGAAGGGGGATTGGAAACCGTAGTTTCTTCTGCTGCAAAACACTTTATAGAAAGCTCTTGGAATTTTTTGTCCAAAGCCTCTACAATGGATGAATCGACTAAACCAACAATGCCATCGGCATGTGGTCCAGGTTTGGGTTTAATCGGACCAGTGTTTGACCTTGGCGCATCAGGAATGATTTCATAAAGAATCCCGGACTGAGAATAAATCATATCTAATTAATGGGCTCTTAAGATGGCTTCCTCCTCTAAGGTAAACCCGAAAATCGAAACATCTTTGGAGATGTAAGGTAAAAGTGATTTCAGAAACCACTCTAATAAGAATTATGGGGGAATCTGAACTTTAATGAGCCTCTTCCTTCTTCTCCACTCCTGAATGTGGTCAGATATGTGAGTGGCTTTGTTCTGCCTAAATGTAGACAGAAGATCTATGCCATGATCATTCTGAATGGGAAGTTGGAAGTGGTTCAAAAACATCGTCGCCAAATCATAAAAGTTATGATAAGCAGCGAATGGCAGTTCAATGTACCATTTAGCCACGACATAGGTTAAGGTTCTTTGGAAAAGTCTCAACCGTATCGAATCATCGTTTAGCGAATTAGAAGAACACCATAAGTGGAAGGTTGTAATGTGGTCCCCTAGATCTTCTCCATCCTTGCCTTCAAACTTGGGGACTTATGAAGGAAGCTTGGTTGGAACAGGAGGCCAGGTAGGGTCATGACGCACCGGGTAATTCATAAGCTTCGAAATATCTGGAAAATTTAACGTTGCTAGAAAAGGTAAGCGGGGCCTAACCAATGACATATGGTTTTGAGGAGGTGGATAAGGAATAGTGCCTTAAACGTAGCTCCCATAAGGTTGGTTGGGGTTTCTCCCAGCCATCGGTTGTGATGTAAAAGCATTTTGAAATGTGCTCCATCCGTAAGCAAGTGGATTACTCCCTTGAGGTCCACTCCATTGAGACTAAGTATAAGTACTTCCAACTACAAAAGGAGTTGAAGTGTATGCAGTACTACCTCTTCCACCAAGGAGTGAAAAATGAGTGTTCCCTACAGGTGTATTAGAGGTTTGAACATTCGATGATTGCAAACTATAACCTGTGAAGGGGTTTGAACTCACAAACTGTGTAGTGGAAGGAACATGCATTGAGCCTACAAAAGGTGCTAAAGGAGCAATATGTACTCTATGCGAAGGGAATCCATGGGAAAAAGGAGCAGAACTCACATGATTAGTCTGTAAATTGTGAAGAAAAGGGGATGATGTGAACGATACTATAGGTATCCCAGTGAAGGGAATATTGGATGAACTGACATTTGATCCGAAGGGTATAGAAGTTGAAGCAACTTGAGTGCTCAATGAACCTAAGGTTCATGTACTAAATTTCGGTGAAGTGATTGGAGCAAAAGACATATGCAACGAACTAGGTATCAAAATGTTCACATGAGGAAACCCTCCAGGCACAATGGCAGATGTGGGAGTGTGTGGACCTCCCGATCCATCCCCTATGTTATCCATGATAAAGCCAGACGTAAACCTATACATACTTAACTCAGGTTGACCTAAAGAGATAACTCTCGCTAACACTAGATCGTCAGGTCCAGTTAATGGTGGGTTGAAGGGTCTTACAAAACTTTCAGTTTGCAAGTCTTAAACCTCGGTCGTGTGTGGAACCGGTGAAGTTTGAGTGATAAAGTGAGGTTCTCTAGGTGGTTCAGTTGTTCCTGATAGCTCAAAAGATCCACTTGAGTTTATCCTTCGTCGCCGAGTTCGCGGTGGAGGCTCCATAGTGAATGGAGGAAGGTTTTGTAACCTTCTTGACCAATGGAGAAGTTGGTCCTCCACAAATAAAAATATTCTAAGTGAAGAAAACCTAGGGCCAATTAAAACAGGAGTAAACAATCAACACACCACTAAAAAATATCCTAAAGTAATCCAAACCAAGCAGTCGGATAACCTTCCAAAGGAACCTTCGGGATGATGAGGGCCCATAACAGACCAGTGAAGGGACGAAGAACAATTATTCGGGGTCCACAATATAGACACGATGGGGCCAAGCACTGTAATCACCCAACTGCCTTCCCAAAGAACTGTAAGGGATTTCCTCCCGAATATGTCCTATGTGCAATGGAAATATCCTTCCACTAACACCCGTGTAGATCCCTAAGAGTATGGATACTAAGGATACCAATAGTATAGAGAGGGTCTGGGGGGACAGTCACAAGTCGAATCAATACACATGGGCAGGGTAACTAAGCCCTAAATCCAAAAGAACCAAAACGTACTAGTGAATCCCCGTACACGTAGCAACTCTAGTAGATGCTCAATTGAATAACGGAGGGGTGTCTACTCTAATCAACCTCACATGACCTCGTGCTTAAATCCGGTGTGAGTGGAGCTTCCCAGTTCACCTTCTACAGAGGTGGATTTACCTAACGAATAACCACTACGATTTGAGTTTAACTGCTTTGGATAGTTAATGACAACCTAATCCAAGGCACTAACCTAAGTTATTTGGTGTAGGAACCTAAAAAGAAAAGTTGCTACTTGATTTTAGATAAAAGATTCTTTTTCAGGTTGTTATTACTCAAAGGGTAGTGCACGTGTGCATGGTGCTGTTACCACTGAAATGGAAAAGCATGGTTAATGTGTAATAAGATGTAAAAATGCTTCTACTTCTTTTATTTTTCTGCTTTTATCTTTCTAAACCAAGGTACTGATGAAGTAAACCTAAATGAAATCATATTTTTTTTCTTTTTAAAAAATAAAGGCATGCAACTACTACTATTTCTGAAAAGAAAACTAAAGTACTTGTTAAGGAAAATACTTGCTCTTTTTGAAATTTTCTTTTAAACAAGAAAAAAAACAAACTATGGACAAGCATATCACACTCAAATACCTAAGTGCATACAAATATGTACCTAATATTAAAAGAACATAATACTAATCCTCATAGAATTCCGAAGACAATAAGTTCAACTAGTTAACCCAAGCAAGAAATGGAATTAACCAACTTGGTATAAAACACTTTGAAACCGAAAGACAAGAAAAATTATCCACGGAAACTTCTTCAACATATCAGACCACTCTCTGTTAGACCAGCAATAAAGAAAGATCACTCAAGGCGTCCACAAACCAACCATTCAAACTTGAAAGACCTGGACACAACCCTAAAAAGATCCAAAGGAAGAGCAAAGACCTAACTACAGACTACAAACAGTCTGAAATGGTTCTTTAAAGAGCAGTAAACTTCAAAATCAATCAAAGCAGAAGCCAAAAAATTCATCCCTAGGAGGAAAATTAAACCCTACAGGGGCACTCGTGATTGTAAATACAACAACTAGCAGGTCATTCCCAGGTGCAATGCGGGAAACCTGTGGGTAACAGGGCAAATTCACGATTGTATATGTTAATAAGTCGTGGGTTTGCTTAAAAAAAAAATTAAAAAGAAGAAAAACTCAAAAAAGAACAAATTCTAAGTCTAAAGCAAGGGTATCTACCCTCTGCAAACCCTTCTAGAAACTCTGAAACTGACTCAGACTGAAGAAATTCTACACAAAGGACCCCCAAAGCAACAATGCACTCCCCAGTGGAGTCGCCAATTCTGTTGTTTGGAAATTAATCCTATGACTGGGAAGTTACTGAGGTTACTAAGGTACTATCTAAGACTTACAAAATCTAAGGCAATCAGCAAGCATACAACAAGATTTTTCTTAATGAAAAAGAACTAGGGTTAATAAGTTAAGCAAAGAGCACCTTAAAAACTAGAAGGTTGATCCAAGCTTGAAACCTTATGTCCTTGCTATGCAATCATGAGTAAAGAACCTACAAAACAAAGATACCCTCCTCAAAAATTTGGCTAAATAAACATGAATAATCATATATGAAACTCATACATAAGCAAAGAATGAAATATTCACCAAATTCAATTCACACATTAGACACAATTGTTTATGGGAAAGAAAAGTCTATTTTATTGATCATATGAATGATAATAAGAGGTATACCTGATTCTGTAGCAACACTGATGAAACCAAGTTCTGGACTCTTGCTCCTCTCCTTCAATATAAATTCTCCGACATTTTAGTGCATTAAGAGTTAACCCCCCTCTCATGGCCCTCCCCTTGTATTTATAGCAAGGCTAAGAAGATAGCTTTGAGAGGCAAACAATTGGGGACGGTATGGAAGTTAAAGAAACTACCTTAACTACCCCAAATTTTGAATTTAGTTTTTATTTTTCATGATTTTAAGAGGAACCCGCGAATGTAGACTTAGCAACCCACGGGTGACCCGTGAGTAAGCTACAAACAAGTAGCGGGTGCAACATTTTAGGGAAAACCGCGGATGGTTAGTGGACAACAAGTGGGTGACCCGCGAGATGTTAGTTAGGAAGTCGTGGTTAGGTCCTAAAGCTGTATCACAAAAATAGAATAAACTGGAGAAATAATGAATGATCAAGGCTACAAGCATCTATAGCAAATTAGGGCTCTTCAATCCATAGTATCCTTTTGTGTGAGCGACATTTCAATGTCGTCACAGACAGAGAAGTGTCAATTTGATTGATAACACCAATATTCATCTTAAACAAATCAAACTCCAACTCCATGATCGAGGGGTGATCCGAGGCCAACAACTAGAACTCATGAGCAAGCGATATATAGTCCTTCCATGAGCGGGCCTCAGAGTCCCAAAGGTCTCGCTAATGGAAGATACCCTTTTAAATCTGTCATCGCGGTTAAAACTACGACAACTCTGCAATACATTAAACTCGCTGATCTCACCAGCTCCAGACCAGACGGGAGACAATGTCCCAGCCAATTATATTACCTTCCCACTACCAGTGAACCAATCTAACTGCCGATTTCCAAGCCACCCAAATACTCTAAAGAGAATAGACTTGGAAGACTTGTATGTTCCATTGTGTTTATTGTATTTTGTTCGAGTGCACAATCTACTTGTGCTCTCTAGGTGCTCAAGCAAGACGATATAGAAGAGTTATGCATTCTTTTTTGGTTGTTTAACACATATTTGTTAGATAACAAATATGTATTGGTAAGAGTATTATAATATGGAAATAATGAATAGTTTTTGAGGTAAGAGAGACAAATCAATTATGCACATGTGTAAAGATGACTAGGATGTACCTCTAGAAAGAATTTTTTTTTTTCACATGAAAAATATGGATTCTTGTTATTCACAAAGAATTAAGGAATCCTCAATTACATATTGGTTACATAACATGTCATATAGTGAGATTTGAACCCAAGTGGAGAGTATAACAACATTCCTCTCAACCACTCTTTTTTTTCACATGAAAAAGACAATACTTATATTAAAAGTATAAAGTTATACAACCAGAAAGGTACAATAGTGACATCCAGTCAATAGATACACCAGAAGAACCGCGACATCCTCCAACAACCGACAGACACCCAAGCCAAAGAGACCATAAACCACGGGATGCCACTCCTCAACCACTCTATCTACACTCAATTAAATTTGGTTATCTAAAATTTAGCTTCGGTGATTTTTGTGATAATAATAAGTTTAAAGAGTAAGCTTTTACCAATGGAAGATTTGTTGACACTATTACAAGATACCTATAGAATTTTCGTAAAAGAGATATGCATGCAGTTTAATGATTGATGTTGGTAGTGAATAGTGTAGATGGGAAGAAATATTTTCAAAATGAGCTGGGTACGGAAAATTAAGGAAGTGAAAAACAATGCAACAGGCATTTCGATAGGCATATTTTAACTGGAGAAAATTGAATGAAGGAGCAAGGAAAAAGAAAACGAACGTGGACCGGGGGATGTTGGACCAAAAATAACCATGGGGAATCCTCCACGACATCAAAAGTATAATCACCATTATTTTAACTTATGGGTTGTTCAATGTCCCCTTGTACTTCAACGTAACACGTCCTTTTCTTTTATTGTATAGATTGCGTATATAATAATAATAATTATTATTATTATTTAAAGAAGTAGCAAACAAAGCAAAACCTAACTATCAAAGCTGGATCATTGCCATGAATGCACTAAAGGACATGGCATCATTGTAGGGGTCCATTACACGAGAAGGGAGCTCAGAAAAAGGTATATGCATTCAATTCCCCATAATGTATATAACGTCTCATATACTTTGAACTAGATGAAAAAAACAGCCAATTTACCACTTCCCATTTATATATTCACTTGATACTTTTTCCCAAATACTTGTCTTATTGGAAGAGCATGCATCCATCGTCATCAGCTTGACGTTTAATAAAACCTACCATTAATTACCATGCAAAATGTTTAATGGTATTTCAAATTGAAATCAAAAGAGTAATTAAAGAAATAATTTTATGTGTATTAAACGTGGGTTGTATGTAGAAAGGGAAAAGAGTGGAAATGAAAAATTAACTACGACATAACTGTGTTGATAATGATTGTATAGCTATAAGGTTACTTGAGTTGTAGTACCATAGTAAATAAATACAACTTTTTTTATTAGTATTATGTTTTTTCTAATATGAATAGAAATTTTATATTAAAAAATAAAAATATTATAACCGACAAAATATTGGAGAGAGTATGGCATGAAAAGGATCAGATCATTATCCACTTGTATGACGACAAAGATGTAAGATACAACACTATGTATGAATCATGTGAAAATGTAGAGTCATATTAATTATTAAAAGTTGTAGAATCACATGTTCTCCATCTTTGCCTTTGTTATATTTGTCTTTTCCTCAAATATCATGCAACAACTAAGGAGTGCTTTGAGTGGGGTGAGATCACTTGGAGCTTGCACCTGGGAAATATGTAACGTAAAATATCAAGTCAAAAGTGCTTTGGTACATGGTGTGCCTGCCTCTAGTGTTAAAAACACAAGGAGGAATGCCTTCTAACCTCTTGTCCTCCAAGTAGGCCTCCTCATCTAACATAACCACTTCTATTTAAATCTTTTTAGTATTATTAAAGTGGAGAGTAATTAAGAATTTTCCTTATTTTCATCTAATTAATTTATTTTAAAAAATTATAATTTTTTAAAAATAAAATATTTAATATATATGATTAATTTATTTTATCTTAACTAATAATGAACACCATTGAAAAAGGTCATAAGCTTTAAAAAAATATTTTACTAAAAATCTTTACACTAATTTAATCCTTGCATTGATTTAATGTATGAACATGTAAAGGAATTTTACTCATTTATATTAATTAACACAACTTTATTAACAAACATTGACGAAGAGAAAAAACTAATTCTACTTATAAAATAGAAAGTAAGAATAAATAAATAAAACTTTTTAGTGTCATTTTCAAATTTTAATATAAAAATAACAAAAAAAACTAGTTCTATATATAGAAATAGAAAGTGGAGATGAAATGTAGATAAGCTTTCCATTTTCATTTTAAAGTGATAAGTTAGTTAGGTGGAAGAGAAAAGAATTTGCCATTGCTTTTAAATTTTAAATAGATATGTTTTTTAATTATTATTATTTTAAATTATGTAAAGTTTTGTGTGAAGTTATGATGCATTTTAAATTTAGTAAAATTATTTTAGTTAGAAATTGTAGTTGGTTTTTTTCATCATGCTTTAAAAAGGAAAGGAGTCACTTGGTTTTATTTAGAATTTTATTTCAATGTTTGAAAAGCTTTAAGAGAAGTATTTCTAATTACCATTCTCACTACGCGGCTGGCTTATTCGAAACTTATGGTGGATGACTGTGGTGCCCTGTGGCAGGGTCGGGCAGCGTCTTTCTGGAAGGTTAAGTGTTCGCTTAAAATTCAGTGCTTTGTGTGGCTGGCACTTAATAATAAAATTCTTACCTGGAACAATGTCTGTAAGAGAGGCTTTCATGGCCCGGGAATCTGTGTTGTATGTCGAAAGGATGGGGAAGATGTGGATCACTTATTTGGTGGTTTCATTTTATTCATAAAGTTGTGGGATTGCCTTCAAGACTCCTTAAGCTTCCATTTTCCTTGGACAGATCGCTCGCTGGTGGATAATTTTCATATGTGGTCCTTAGCCCATGTCTTTGACACTGCTATGTTATACGTCGTGATTTGGGAATGGTGTAAACCTCGAAACCGGCTCATCTTCCAAGGAAAGAGCACTCCTTTGGCTCTTCTTTGTGCTCGAATATCTGGCTACTTCCAGCCACTTCATATTTCTCTGGACAAGTCTCCTAGACGTGTGCTTCCTCATGTGGAGAATGATTATGGTTTCCCTATCGGATATTTTGATGGCGCTGCCCAAGGGGATCTATGTGGAGCTGGCATGATCTTAATGGTCTCCCAAGATCAGGTTTATCAGCTTCAGATGGATGCCGGCATGGGATCTAATACCAGGTCTAAACTTCTTGCATTATGGGGTCTCCTCTATTTTTCTAAATCTATTGGTATTACCTCGTTGAATTTTTTGGAGATTCGCTTGCAATCATTTCTTGGGCCAAAGGCGACCATAGCCTCTCCTCTGTACAATTGGATGGTTGGCTGCACCGGGTGCTCTCTCTCACTGGCTAGTTTTTGGATATCAACTTTCACCATATTTACCGTGAGTTCAATACTGAGGTTGATAAGCTCTCGAAACTTGCTATGGGGGAAATGGACGGTACCTTACTTGTCAAAGACTTTTGGGATGGTTCTCTCAGGGAGATGTACTCCCTAGCTTATGTTTGATGTTTGTTTATGACTGCTGATATTTTGCTCTTTCTTTGGAAAATGTAGCTCTCTATGAACTAGTATGGATGATTTTCTGTTATACTTCTGTATCAGACTATTACAGGTTATTGTATGTACAGGCACCTTGCTTTTCATGGTATCTTTGGATACAACTTTTGCTTAATAAAAGTTGTTTTTTTCGTATGAAAAAAAAACCATACTTGTGGCAAAGGTTACTATTGTATCAGATATTTTAAAGTGATTTTCATCTTCAACCCTCTTGGTGCCACAAAGATAACAATTTTCTTTCACCCCGCAACATTTTAAGAATTGTCCAACACCTTCTTTCACTATGGAGCTCATGAATGTTTGTTCTTATCCTGGCAATGTTGGTTTTCTTCTTTACTCTAGTTAAAATAGAAAGAGACTTTTGATCTTATAGATTATGGTTGATCACCTCATTATAATATCATAATTTTCTCTTATCCTCTAACTCTTTATTGCACCACATCTTCTCCTTAAATATAGATGTAATAATACTTTTAATATTATCAATATTCTGCAAAGTTGCCTCTTCCTCTACTCCCCAATGATTTATCCAAGACTTGGCGTCTTTATGTCAACCTCACTTAGTTCATAGGTGGTTTTCACTATAGTATGAAGCAATCTTAGGAAGCCTCTTGTTTTCCATGTGTTTATCTTGTTCTTGTACATTAGGTACATAGTCATAACCATGCTCTCAATCGGGGAGAGACTCACTTCTATAAGGAGGATATGATCGGGTGTATTGCCTTTAATTTTGAGATTATATGTTATAAAGCGCTTATGGATTTGCTCGATCCTTCTCCATGATTCTATAGAGATGTTCCAACCCCAAACTTCACATCCATACAAGATAACAAGGGTGATGAGTCTCAAATAGGAGTTTCTTCCCATCCCAAAACATTGATTTACAACTATTTTCAAGTCTATAATAAGCTTTCCACACTCCATTAATCATTTTATCAATGCTATAGTTGTAGTTAAGCTTGCGATGAAGATCAATTCCAAGATATTTGTATGAAGTCACTTCCTCCAAGTTATGGTTGTTGTTGACATAGATCTGTCGACAGGGGTTCACTTCGCACAATTGTCAACAAAACTCAACGCAATATCCCATAGACATCAGCCCAGAAAGGGTTTATCCTTTCCAACAACACCTATAGAGCGAGTGAAGTCTCACCCAAGATATCTAAGGGGGGCTGTAGGAACCACATTTCTGTAGATATAAGAGAACATGCATCATTTGCACTCAATATGATCCGCACGTGGCCAGGAAGCACGAGGGGGACAACAGTTCGACTGAATGAGTTGGTTATGTTATGGCGGAAGCTTAAGAAACAGAATGCGTAAAGCAGGAATACACTACACAGAAAGATCACAATTATACACACAGACAATATGTAGGAATGCGAACTGATTTTCTATTACTGGATATGAGATCGTCGATTGATTATATGTTGTATATTACAATAGTTTACATGCTTATATAGAGAGTGTTGAGACGCTTGGGTGCTTGCTCGTTATGTTTAGTTACAAAAGAAGTTGGAACGGTTCGACAGTTCAACCGTTACAGTTGATTGGAAGACAGCGAGACAATCTGTCGAAGTTTGACAGTCGTGAGTCGCAAATCGACGTTGCATGTCGATGTCACGAAACTGTGAGGTCACGGAACTTGTCGAAGCCATGTCAAAGTTGGAACTTGTCGAAGTTGCGTCGGCGTTGGTGACTGGTCGAAGATGTGTCGAAGTTAGCATCCAACAATAATGCCAACTGTGATGTGGATCATAATCACAAGGTAACCCGGAGATCGGCATAAACATCATTTGCTTTAGAACATGTTAATCAGATCTCTGCAATAACATATTATAGATACACATTTAACTGATCTGAGATACATAATACAACTGCAACTTTACAGATTCATTCATACACCATTTTTAACCATGTTGCGACATACATTCATTTATACTGCGATAACACATAATCACTCACATTGCGGCAAATAAAAGAGACACAGACATAGGAAAAATAGTCCTTTTCATTATTCATCAGTCTATCTTTCATCGCAGCATTAGGGATATACATCCGCAAAATCAATACAAAATTAGATCCGCGGATCAACATCAAGATGAAAAAGACATAGGATGCTGAAGGCTAGATCAGATACAAAGTGAAAGATAGATTACAATCGATCAAAAAGGATGTTGCCGAAAAGATGCCCTTAGGATTACAATTCTACTCCTATTTATAGGCTCACTTGGTCGTTACGCTTTGTCTACTTCATAGAGTGACTCATTAACTAATTAACTAGTCAACCAATTACTCTGCACTATCCGCTTAACTTCCACTTTGTGACTAGTCCTTTACCCTTGTCGCAGTCCCTTTCATTGCTGGATGTACCAAAAATTGTGCGCCTCAACCCCGTGCCAACCGTTGTCATACATGAAATTATCATAAGTGATATTTTGTGATTTGATTATCATAACCTTTGTTTTGTCATTGTTAACAGTTATAACCATACTAGAGCAAAAAGCCTTGAGAATTTTTAGTTGCTTGTTGATATCATAGGGACTCCTCACCATAAGAACAATATCATCAGCATAGAGAAGAAGGATGATGATTATACTGACCAAAGTTGTGCCAACACAACCCACCTATCCAAAATAACCCTTTAGTTTATTGATGTAAATACCAAAAAGGGTAGGGGGTAGGGGACAACCTTGCTTGACTGCTATATTACAATTAATTTCTTTTGACCACCCCTTAGAGTTCCTAAACTTGGTGATGACCTTCTTGTACAACCTTATCACGACAACTCTCAATTCAAAATCGACTTTTAACTCTTCTAATCTATTCCAAAGGTTGGTTATGGGCACTGTGTCAAATGCTTTCCTAAAGTCAACAAAGCAACACAAAAATATTGTTTTATTTTATTGTGACACTCCTACACAATTGTCCTAAGAGTAACAAGGTGGTCCATAATTGAATGATAGCCCCATAATCCTACCTATCCTTTAGCTCCTTTTTAGTGACTTTCTAGCCATATGTCAATCTTCTTTTCCAGAATAATTCCATATAATTTGGCTAAAAGAGGGCTTATTTTCCAGAATGTCGATCTTCTTTTCTGGAATAATTCCATATATGTCAATCTTATTTTCCAATATAATTCCATATAATTTGGTAGAAAGGGTTTTAATGTTGTCCACGACATCAGGGGATTCATAAATATTTTTAAGTTAGGAATTCCAAACCATCAAGGGAATAAGATCGTTTCTTTAATTTTACGACTTAGAATTTTCCTCTAGAATTTCTTAGGATCTACCTTATAGAGGTGCAAAATATTCTCTTGCTTTCTATTTATATAACACCTTTTATCCCTTTTAATTAGGGATTTGTCCCTATAGATCTTGTCGGTTTTTAAGGACTTGTTAGAAGCATCCTTGATGGCTTTTCTATAATGCTTGCACTCTTTATCATACGAAGGGTTGGTTGTTTTATTCTCCTTTTTACTTGACATCACGATAGGGAACTTGTTAATGGAAGTAGAGAGGGTTGTGATAAAATTAGAGAAAGGTCTTCAATATTGTCCTTAATTAATAATATATTTAATTCATTACTTAAATCCATTAAAAATATATCAATTTTATTTTTATTGAAGATCAAGTGCTTTTGGTTATTATAATTCTTTGTTATGGAGCTTATGTGCTTGCCAATGTTTAGAGTTAGGGTTAAGTTCTATGGTCAAAGTCAAGCTCATGGTCATTTATAATGTCAAGATTTACTATTTGGTTGTATACAGGGATATTGAATATCACATAAACTACGTCACTACTATCCAAACCATGGATACAAATCATTTGGTTGATTTCAACCACTTCATCAGACTGCTGCAGATTATTAGATCTCGAGAACTACAAAGCTTGATTAACTCAATACCAAATTCTCAACCAAGTCTTTAGAGTCTCTTTTGTATATGTTAGCAAAAACAAGGTCCTCATCCAGCCATAGAGGATTGGGGTTAGAATCATTGCTTAAGATGATAGCTTGGTTCATTGATATTCTAGCATTAAAGTCTCCTAACAAGAGGATATTGTTTTCATTTCTTAGGCTGGAAATATCATATTCCAAGTCATTGTAAGGACAATTTTTATCTAGATTATGTTTTGTATAAAAGGTAGAATTAATAGGCACAAAATAGCATATTGCTATATAAATCTTCTTAGCATTGATATCTAACATCTCCATCCACATGTACTAAATGGAATGATCTTTCTAGTGAAGCCTAATATGAAATGTTCTTCTTTATGTAAGAAGCTATGCCTCCAATCCCTCTACCATATGATCTCTGTTTTCATACTCACCACAAGACAAATCATTTTATGCTAGGGACCTTAGATTCTTCATGCTCCCAAGTTTCAAGAAACAATCTCTATCTCTAATAATAGTATTTTTATTTTTTATTATCACCCATAATTTTACCTCAAAATTATATTGAATAAAATAAATTAAAAATGTTAAATCAATTTACATTAAAAACAATTTTTTTAACTATCCAACATTAAAATTTCAATAAATTTTTTACAACAAACTCCATGAATAACAAACCAAAAAAAAAAATTATAAACAAATTAATCTTCGATATCCTTTTTAACTTTTGGGGGCAATCGACACCATTAAAATATATTTCTTGCTAACTACTTAAACCATTTTCATGGAGAGGTAATTAAAATTATATTAAATAATTAAAAAAATTTCCTTAAAAAATGGGCTAAACTCTAGACTGTTTTCACTTTCCTGATTATGCAATTCTAGCAACCCAAAACTGTCATTTAAGCAATTTCAGCCGGATTTTAACCGGAAGAATTGATGCAAACGGTCTAGAGTTTAGCTTACTCTACTTTTTTTTTAATAACTAGGTCATTTGACCGTGGAGGTAAGTGAGTAACTATCTACACCATTTTCATGAAGAGGTAATTAAAATTATATTAAATAATTAAAAAAATTTCCTTAAAATTTGATTTTTTTAACAACTAGGACATTTGAACGTGGAGGAAAGGGTCACTTTGTATAGGAATAAAATTCTTTAACAACTTAATTAATTTTTTCAAAATTTCAAATTTTTTTTGAAAAATATAAATATTAAGTTAACTACCAATTTGTTTATTTAATTTAAGGTGTAGTCTAAATATTGTAAGTTTTCAAGCATATTTTTCGTCTAATTTTGTTCATATTCTTTTAGAAATCTTTAAAAAATCTTAAAATCACATATATTAATTATGGAAATTGCATAATTTGGATGTCATGGGGTATTTGAGGGTGCTTAATCTATTTATGATGGACTCAAAAATACATTTTAAATACGTAGAAATTTAGATTTTACCAAAAAAATTACTGGATTCCGACCAAACCCTACCCTAAAGTCAAAAACCCACCATAAAATGAAACGTAAAATAAAATGACTACTCTTTTAACTTAATAACGATTTATTACACCATGAAAACACATAAACTCATGATATCTTACCTCTAGAAACTATCTATTTTAAGTAATATTAATATAAAATGTAATTTTTTTTATTAGACCACCAATCATTTATTTCTAAATCGATTAAAGAGTTAATTATGAAATTTTATTCGTAAAGCAATTGAACGGTTAGATGCTTACACGGACTTTGAGAGTTCACATAAAGATATTCCCTTCGTCCATGGGCCATAGTGTAACAGCATAGCATTCAATAGCGTATAGTTGTCTTTAAATAATATCAACCTACCTACCATGTGAAGGACATTTAATTAGAGGGAGAAAAAGATAGGGTGCTCCGCCAAATCTGGATCTTCTCCCAAGACATTATCGCAGTATTCATGGCGGAAAGACTGGAGCATGCAAGAAAATGCACGTTTCATATCATGAGACATTTAGCTGTCCTGCCCCTCCGCCTAATTTATAAGGTCTACTGCCTAATTTTATGGTCTGATCACAGTTTAATATTCCTTACTCTTGTTTTTATCTGGGCTTGAAAACGTAACCATTCACGACATCGGTATTTGGTGTTGGGTCTCAAATCATAAATAATGAGAGAGAGAGCACGCCAACCTCATAAATATATATAATCCTAGAGGAGATACACACAATCCCTCTCAATCTGGCACCCTGCCCTACATGCCGTCGCGAAGCTTCTGTTGCCATACGTGAACTGGCTGGCTCTCTGCCTGTTGCCTGTTGGCTGTTCTCCGTTCGAGGGAGTTCGTTCCCCACGCCGTATTATTGGGGTTGTGTTTCTATAACACCAGAGCTGAAGACACGAGAGCTCTGAGTATGGTATTCTAGCAGCTTTGCTTCATTCTACAGAGAATAGAGATGGGCAAGGTATTGCTGAAGTCTCTGCAGATTTGCCTGTCAAAGATTACAGGAGGAGGGGGGAAACTGCATGTGTTAAGCGCTGAGGAAGATGCAGCTCCATGGATGTTCTCCTGTAAACACCCTAAAACGCAGTCTTTCAGTTTGGAAAGGGGGGCCGCAAAATCTGGGGAAGAAATTTTCAAGAACTATAATTCTCTGTATATTGTATCAGAATCCAAGACTGAGAGTAAGCGGGTTCTTGTTTCACTTCCTGAGGATGAGAAAGAAAAGGGGGTTTTGGATGCTTTGTATGAGTCTAAGAGATTTTTGATAACATACGAGGAGGAAAGCAAAGGTTCTGGGAAGGCTTGTTTTATAGAGGAGGCTTTGGATTTAGATTTGGATTTGGAGGGCCATTCTTCCAAATTTAGCAGTGATTCTAGTGTATTTTCTTCAGATTCCAGCAGTGGATCCACCGATTTGCCTGCAGGTTTGGTGCGTGGGTTAAGTTCCAAGCGCTTCTTTTTCTCTCCTGGTAGGTCTAATTCTATTCTGGAAGAGGCCAAGTGCTTTACGCCCGAGGGCTTTTCCGTCGATTCAGAGAATTCCTCGTTCTTTTCTCTCAGAAGGGAGAAGATAGATCTGCCATTCTCTACCGAGGAAAATTGCCCTTCAGAGAGCAGTTCCGGCGAGTCGGATCAGTCGTATAACTGCGAGGACGATGAAGATGCTGAAGGAGATATTGAAGCTTATGATGGTGATTCACAGAGCGAAAGCATTGCAGATTCAAGTGATATCCAGGACAAATTCCAGACTGAAAGCATTGCAGTGTTGAAGTATTCTCCAAATCCTTACTGGGATTTCCGGATCTCGATGCAGGAAATGGTGGAAGCGCACGATTTAACGGACTGGCCTTGTCTACAGGAAATGCTCTTGTGTTATCTCAGGCTTAACAAGAAGAAGACCCACAAACTCATATTGGGTGCATTTGCTGATCTTGTCATCAGTATAATTGCTAAAACCAGCACCCCGCTATTAGATTATGATATTGATAATGCTGCTGATCAGTAGTATATGTAATTTTACAGTTTTTGGGACAAGAAATTTTCCGATGAATGGCCTGAGTCAGCGGTAGGATGAACACCTCCTCCTCCTCAGCTCTGTAAATAACTGTATTTTTCAGGAAACAAGCTTTACCAGGTACCCCGTGGGGGTAATCTTCAACTGCCATTTTGTGGTCCTTACTGAAATGTTTGTTTGTAATCTCTGGTACAATATCTCATGTTTTGTGTTTTTTTCTTTTCACATAGATGTGAAACAACATCAAACAGATTTTTTTTGGAGATTATGGGACAATTTTTCAGCTTCTATTTTTGTGCACATTGAAACCCTTTTTTTGATGAAGTCAAATACTTCATCTTCAGGCAGTGTTTTTTTTAAGATTGTGAATAATTCTTAGACTTGTATTTTTTGTATTTTTTTAAGACACACTGAAACTTCAAGGCAAACACTTTGTCCATATTTATTTGCAGTCTTTGATTTGCAGTGTAATAACTTCATACCAGCTCTATGAATTATCACCATATGTTTATATTTCTCATTGACATGAAATTATCACCATCTGTTTCTCCTTGACATGAAATACTGCAAAAAAAAGGATACAGTAATTTCATCATCGGTTTCTCTTTGACATGAAATACTGTGAAAAAGTATACAGCAATTTCACCACTCTTATGGAATCTTGAGATATCTAATAAACTGAATGAAATTGTCTTATCTGCTACTGTTTTATGCACATTCCTGATTACTGTGCACATTCCTTGTTACTGGAAACATTTGATAACATAAACGAGGCAGGCGCATGCCTTTATATTATCTTGACCTGACAGTTGCAGTCTAATTTTTTTTCATAATTTGTTCACAAATCTGAGTACCTTGGGGACTGTAATTTGACTTTCTTTTTTAGATTTAATTGTATAAACATGAATAAGCATTGAAAAGTCATTCGATCAATTTTTTCATTATCAGAAGTCTGAAACTTATTAAATCATTTTTCTCACCTTCAGAAGTTTGGTGAAGTAATAAATTTAGCTTTGCATTTAAGTGGAGGTCCTTTCAAATTTCAAAATAATGCTGTGCGCCCGTTTCATTAATGAAGTTCATATCGAAACAGTAAATCTGGGATGATATATAACAGCGAATGCACGGGGGCTCATGGATCATATGGGCGTAAACCTTATTTGCCGAGTTAGAACTATGGTTGAATTCTAATTTATTTACCCCAGTTAGAGGTGTTGTTAAAAGTTTTATATTGAAAAGTGTTAACCTAGCACGCCACATTTTGGTAGGTGAGAGTAGTTAGACAAACAATGGTATGATCTCTATCTTTAGTTTTATGCTTTTCTGAATTTGTTTTTTTCCGTGGCCATGAAAGGTCCTGTCATTCGGATGGAAACATGTGAAAAAATAAAAAAATGAATTATTTTACTATAAGTAATTTAGGAAACTCTCTTTATCTTTTTGATTCTCTAACTTTGTCTTTTCTTGTGGCTATGTAAAGCATCTGTCTTTTCCTGTGTCTATGTAAAGCCATTTCATCCTGATAGAAACATGTGGAAATATAAAAACCTTATAAGTATTTTACAAAAGTACTTCAGCATGTTCAAATAAAAGGTAGTTGACTTTATTAAAAAACAATTCGAGTATACCTTTCACCTTTAAACGTATGGTTTAATATATAAAAATTCAATCATGTTATACTTTTCCTTTATTAATGGTAGCCTTGAATTTCAATGATGTCTGGTGAAGGCTTTATAGATTCATCTAGAAGCATTTTATTATGTAAAAAATCACGACATAGAAGCAGATTAAAAAGTAAACATGATATAAAAACATCTTACTATAGAAGAGAATACAAACATTTTATTACAATAAGAAATAAAGAAGTGTAGTACAGAAACATTTAAAAATAAAGAAATGTAGTACAGAAACATTTAAAGAGTTGAATATAAACGTCCATAACTAAGATATATGCAAATTTTAATAAAATTATATTTTATAATGTTTTATCTGTAAAATGCATATATGTTTTATTTTGTATTTAAGATTTTTTTTGGTCCTATTGGTACCACTTAGTTAGTACAGTCATTATCCTCGTTCTTTAAATTTGATATTATTTTTATGTTGAATAGGTAGTCTTTATGATTTATAAAAGCAAGTGAAAATTCTTAAGGATTTTTGTTCTAGTAGAGGAATCATTGTTAACATTGACAAAATAAACATTATGATAATCCAATCTAAAAAGACTACTTATGCTAATTTCATGTATAACAACAACAACTTGGGGGAAGTGCTTACAAATATCTCCAAATTCATTTTTACTACAAGTTTAACTAGAACTATAGTATTGAGAAAATACTAAATGAAGGGTGAAAAGTTTATTATGAATGTCAGTAGTTGCAAATCATGGAACCTTTGGCTTTGGGATAAGAAGAAGCTCCACTTTGAAACTCTTGTCACTCATGTTATCTTGTATAGTTTTGAAGTTTGGGGTGTAGCATCTTTAGAGAATCCTGGATAATCATGGCGTTGTAGGAACTTGGAGAAAGTGGCTTAATAAAAATATCTTGGAATTCATCTTCATCACAAGTTTAACTAGAAGTATAACATCGATAAAATGCTAAATGGAGTGTGAACATCTTATTATGAACTTAAATAATTGTAAATCAATGGAGTTTGGCTTTGGGATAAGAGGGAACTCCTCTTTGAAACTTTAGGCACTGATGTTATCATATATGGTGGTGAAGTTTGGGATTGTCACATTTTTAGAGAATCGCGGAGAATGATAGAGAAAATTCAAAAGTGTTTTATAACTTATAAATCCTAAAATTAAAGGCAATACACCCTATCATATCTTCTTCATAGAAGCGAGTTTTTCTCCAATTGAGAGTGTGGCTATGACTAGGTAACTAATGTACAAGAACAAGATAAACGACATGACAGATAACAGGCTTCTAACTCTAGTGAAAACCACTTGTGACTTAAGCGAGGTTGACATAAAGATGCCAAGTCTTGGTTAAATCATTGGGGAGAAGTAAGAACAAACTCTCAAGGGCTCCTTAGTGAAACATGGCATTAGACAAATCCTAAAACTTCGCAAGATGAAAAAAATTGTCATCTTTGTGACAATAAGAGGTTTGAAGATGAAAATCACTCTCTTAAAATGTCCTCCATACATCCATGATAGATTGCACTTTCAAAATATTTGTTATAACATTGATTTTCCTTGTCTTTAAAGTCATCACAATTATGGTGATTTAGGAATACTTAAAAAAAAATATGAACACAAAACAAAATTCTAATTGCACCGAGTGAAATGAGGTGCTCTACAACCCAGTATGGGGGAGATGTTGTAACATTTGTGATGTAACAAAATAATTAAAAAAATTCATGTCGGCTCATAAAATAAAAAATTATGGAAAGTATTTAAAAAAAATCCTTGTTGGTTCATAAAATTAAATATTATGAAAAGTAATTAAAAAATAGATGTTCGTTTATAAAATAAAAACTTAAAACTTAAACCCGGATCTATCAATCAAGAGAGATCAAATTTCTTGAGTTTAAATTTTAAAAAAAGAAATACACCTCAAGAAATTGGATCACTCTCGGTGCTTGATAGATACGGGTTTAAGATGGATCTATGCTGGTGTAAACCAAGTGATTCTTTATCTTTTTTAAGGTTTGTTAAATAAAAGTTGATCTAAGTAGACATTAATATCCATCATCATCATCATTATTATATATATAAAATGGTATAATCATTTAATTGTGGGACTAAAAATAATTTTAATAAACCATTTAAAAATTATATTAAAATACAACTTGATTAAATAAGTTTTAAATTTAATAATTTACTTTAAAAGTTCATAAAAAAAACAATTTACCTTGATAAATTACAAACATAAGTTTGTAACAAAATTCTATTGAGAAATATAAAAATTGCTAATCTAATAATTTAGTTTGAAAAATATAATTTTTTTAAAAATAATTGTTAATTATCCTGCTAGCACGTTGGTTTCGACATTTCTCGTTTTGCATGATGACCCGAGTTCGAACCCTGTAAGATAGCTGGGAGAAGACATTTAAAAATCCATCCATGCTAAGGGTTGGTGTGGCCTAGGTTGGATGCAATTTCCAAGTGATTTTGATGGCTTAGATCCCATGGGTCGTGGTTTCTTAGACCTCAAGCTAGTCCCACAATTCACAGACAAACTAGCAAACAAAAAAATGTAATATATCCAAATTATTGTGTAGATGGAGGACGGTATTCAGTTGGTACACTATTATGAAGATTCCCTCACGAAGGGGGGTATTTTCATCTCCTCCCCTTTACACAAGGTCTATGAGGGTGACTTCAAGAGTTTTGGAAGGATTGTCCTCCCTAGCTATGATCATGTGTCCAACTTTGGGGGTGGATCTCAGGATGGGTCTTTTATTTCTCTGGACCCTTTCTATGTGGGATTTTCCCATAAGGGTACCACGAATGAGGGGGAATATCTAGATAGGAGTAATATGTTAGATTACCATGCGTCTTCAGACCCTCTTTCGAGCTCTTAGGCATGTGACAAGTCATCTATTTGTCTTTGCCCGAGGATTTGGTCGAGATCCAACTAGACAGTTCAAATTTCGACTATACAGAGCCTATAGAAAACCGACTAGGTTTTATTGGAGGGCATATTGGCGTGGAATATTTTTTAAGTTTAGTTACTGGGTTTTCCTCTCAGCCATCAAAGAAATGGAGGATAATCAGATTGCAGGGCAGAGGTTCCTTGTTAGTCTTCGGAGAAGACTCAAGGGTTATGCAAATTTATGAGCTTGAGAGTTGAACCCTAGTAGGGAGATTTGGAGGTAGGCAGGTTTCTTTGGCCTCTGTGATAGTTTGGGCCCAAAAAATGTGGATGTTAGTGGTGAGTTACACCTGTGCTATCCATCTGTTGGCAAGAGGATGGTTAGGTTTTAATTTCAGAAGTAAAGAGGACTCAAACATGATTCTCCATCAGGTGTGGTTTTTAGATAAGAGTTTGCTATTTTTAAAGTTTTGGCACCCTATTATTTAATGCCAGGGAGGAGTTCATGACTAGTAGTCTCATTTGGGTAAAACACCCTAGACTGAAATTAGAATTTTGGTCTGAGGAAGGTCTAGAGGCACCTATGCAGGTATGCAATTTCCTATACACATGTTGATGAGCTTAAATGCCTTGTTATCAACAGTAAGAGATTCAACCCAATATGAGGTCCCAACTAGATCTCACGCTATTTAGAATAGGGAATCCATTTGGATTATGGCCTAACAACCGTTATTTAGTTTGTTTCAAGTTTTGGGGGATGTTGTGTAGAATGTAGAACAACTAAAAGGAAACTATCCTAACTAGGAGTTGCGACAATTGTGAACCATTAATTATTGAATGCACACATTTAGAGTTGTAAGTAACTAAGAAAATGAGTTTTATAAGTAAAAGAAATACATGTATGCATAAATATCAATTGAGAATTAAAGAGGATTACTTCCAATTAATCTAGTTGAAAACAATAATCATTTTACCAAACAAGTAATTTTAAGAGTTGCGCGGATTAGAAAAATTGGTGAACATGCACCAAATAGTTACACACCATTCCAACATTTTCATGTAACAATATAACATAAACAATGAAATAAGTTAAACCATTCATACATTGAAACAACCTGAACATTCTCCATAATTTGCAAGCTTGGCTCAAGAGATTCTCCAAATTAATTCACAAGAAAATTTTACAGTTTCTACATAACATCTCATAGATCCCAAAAAACGTCCCTTCTTTTTTATCCTTTCCCTTATTTGCACAATTCCTTTTGTCCATTGGGTTACATTGTTTCTTTATCTACCCTGATTCCTTTGATTCCAACTAATATTATTTATAAAAATAAAATAAAAATCCATAAAACAATGTTTTATCTAATAGGGGCATTCAAATTTGCATTTTTTTTTACATAACATTGAGTTCAGAGAAAAATAATGTGTTTCTTTACAAAATTTATACATGAACATAACATTGAGGGGTGCCCCATGTGCCTCCAAGCCTCATACTGATATGGCACAGTTTCAAACCTGGGGTGTTTGTGTAATGTACCTAAACCCCCTATTAGGCACACTAACTCAATTCTATAGCTTGGACACATAGAAGGTAGGGTTGGAACACTTACAAGGCTTCAAATAAGGTGGAATCAAGGTCAATACTTCGACAATTTCACTTTCATGAGTATGTCACGCCCAGGTAGACTCCTTTGGCTATGCCAAAGGCTTCAAGGCAATTGCCTCGAGAGTTCTGTGGAAACTCCGCTGCTTCTGGTGCAGTATGTAAGTAATATAACCTTATGTAATCCTAATTAAATATCCCAAACTTTATATAAACTCAATCTAACTTGGAAACCAAGGTCTAAAAGTAAAAAATTCAACTTGGTGCAAAAGGGCAAGACTTGGATTAGTGATAGAGAAAGCTTCTAGATGGATTCAAATGGCCTCTAAAGCTTCCTAATTTCTAATCTGGAGGCATGGATGGGATGTATTACATCATAATTGACTAACAGGACCTTGAGATCAGAGATTAGTAGAACTCTTGATAGTTAACATATTTAAAACATGAAAGTACACAATTTTTTCTTACTAGGGCGCAAACTCTTAAAACAAGGAATTACAAACAACAGTAAATGATCCCAAATTCTGCAATACACATCATGGATGAAGATAAAAGCATGCCTTTGAACCATATCATACTTTAATAATACATTTAGAGCATCAATTGATAGTCTATTAAAGCCAAAATTACACAATGTTCATTATCCTTAAGATCTTACGACGTTGAAGTAGGAATATAGTATCTGAGAGTGAAAGAAAGGAATTTCACCACTGGATCAGAGCCATGGGAAGGAAAGGACCATGTTACAACTCACTGAAGGCCCATGAATAGCTGCAACAACTCACAGGGGGGCACAGTTGCTCAAATTATCCTCTTCTCTGCCCAAATCATATCACAATAAAGCACTGCTGCAACTATCTCTTCACAATCTCTTGAGATTTGAACACTTAATGCTATGGAATGGATCAGACCTACAACTAACACTCTCATGGATTCATTAGGATCTATGAAGAAGAATGGAAATACTCTTCCTCAATCTTCCAACATAATGCCTCACAATCTTTCAACCATATCAAAGTTTGCAATTGGGCACATCACCCAAGCCTCTGAGATGCAAAGATCTCAAGACCAATTATCAAATGAAAAAAATATGTGAGAGGGTGCACTCATACCTCTTTTATAAGATGATTTGGTCTCAAGATACATTGAATGTGGTCCATCCACCTCAACTAGTGTTCCCTCATTGAATAATTTCGTTCCTGCATCTTTTACCTTTTTTTTCCTTGCATTGTTTCCTTTCTGCTTTGGTCCTCTTTTCTGCTTTTGGAAACATCTTGATTTTCCTGGATTTTCTATGCTTTCCTACTTTTCTAGTGCTTTTCTTGCTTTTCAACTTTCTTCCACTATTATGAACTTTCCTGCTTTTCTTCTGCTTTCTGCTTTTCTGAATTTTTCCTGCTTTTATGCTTCCTTCCACCTTTTTATTGGATTTATGGATTTTCTATGCTTTTCTTCTAGTTACCATTATGGATGACATCTCATAGGGTCCACAATATCTCATATGCACCCTCCTGGGACACCTAATCATATCCACTCATCACACACTTCCTTAAGTTTCAAATTTAATTAAACTATACAATTAATGTTTCAAAATTAACCCCTACACTATATTGAATGTATGCCAAAACCTATAAGGGTTGATAAGGTAGAAGGATGACCATGGATCCCTCAAGGAGGGGACATGACAGTCCTCCCCATCCAAAATTTCTTGTCCTCAAGCAATTGTAGTCTTGGATGTTGCAACACTTTTTTACCCTCCCATGTTGCGTCTTCACTGGGCAAGTCTTTCCACAATACAAGATATTCTTTGATGGTTATATTTCTCAACCTTCTCTCTCTTGTCTACAAAGTCTTTTCTAGTACCAAGATTAGTTGTCCTTCATCATCCATAGGTGGGAGATCTTCTGATATTGTCACTTGTTTCCCAACTGCCTTCTTAAGATAAGAGACGTGAAATACATTGTGTACTTTGCTTCCTTCTAGAAGGTCCAACTCATAAGAAACTTCTCCTATCTTCTGCACAACTTTGTAAGGTCCATAGAACCTTGGTTTTAAATTTTCAGCCCCTTTTCCTTTCAATGAATACTGTTTGTATGGATGCAACCTCAAGTACACCAAGTCATTAACTTGAAAACTGCGCTCTGTCCTATTCTTATCTGCATACATTTTGTGTTGATTTTGAGTTGTCTGCAACTTGTCCTTGAGTACTCTAAAAATGTATTGACTCTTTTGGAGCCAATCCTTTTCCTTTTGTGCCCTATAGTCTCCAAAGATCAAATCTTCAAATGTGGGAGCATCATACCCATACAAAACCTTGAAAGATGGCATGCCGATGGATATGTGGAAATTTGTGTTGTAGCAGAATTCTCCCATGTGCGACCATATAATCCATCCTTTCTGCTGCCCCGTGACATAGTTTTAGAGGTATTCTTCCAACCATTGATCCACCCTTTTAGTTTTTCCATCAGTTTGGGGGTGATAGCTGGTACTAATGTCCAAGCTTGTCCCAACCAGCTTGAACAAATCTTGCCAAAATGTACTGGTGAATTTGCTATCCGTATCACTTATGATGGTTTTGGGAAAACCATGCAACTTGAATACTTATTGAAAAAAGAGATCATCAACTTGGCTTGCTACAATAGCGGATGTAACAACAAAAAAATGTGCAAATTTTGTTAGCCTATCAACCACCAGAAAAATACAATCTTTACCTTGAACCTTTGGCAAGCCGAAGATGAAATCCATGGAGATGCTCTCCCATTTCTACTCCGGAATGGACAGAGGTTGTAAGAGGCCAGCATGATGTATATGCTCCGCCTTGTTTTTCTAGCATGCAATGCACTCCTTCACATGCTTCATCACATCATTTTTAGGCCTTTCCATGAGAACCTCTCTCTCACCCTTCTGTATGTCTTCAAGAACCCGAGGTGGCCAGCTAAAGGTGCATCATGACAACTTCTAAATTTTTCCTTTTCAAGTTTGATTCCAGCAACAAGAAGATGCGATCCTTATAGTATATAACATCATGGAGAACATTATATTCATCACCTTGTACCAACCCATCTAGCAGCTCACATGCAAACTTATTCCTAGAGTACTCTACTACTAACTGAACCTTCCAATCAACATGAAATTCCATTGAAGAAAGGGTTGGTTTCCTAGAAAGTGCATCTACCACTACAATCATTTTACCCTTCTTGTAATCTATGTCAAAATCACAGGCTTTAATTTTACTCACCCATTTTTGCTGACACCGATTAGAGGAAATTTGGATGAAAAATGGGCCTCCTAAGGAAAATGGTAAAAAAAGCCACATAGGCAATTTTGTATACTATTTCGCTTTTATCGAAGGTGCCCAAGGTTATTTCACTTTTATGGAAGCTTCCCACGGTTATTTCACTTTTATCAAAGCTACTTTAGATATATATTTTATTAAAATAAATTTACGAGGACGAAGTTCAATGTAGTGTTTTCACCCAAAATAAAGAAAGAAAATTAAATACATAATGCCAACTTAAAAGTTATTGGGTAATGTAGTATTACCTAAAATATGGATGGGTATATTAGATATGATATTAGTTATTATTATGTTTAATTATTTTGACGGTTGTTATAAAATGTTAATTTTAATATAATATTATTATATATTAGTTGTAATATTAATTACTATTACTATTATATATTGGTCATATATTATCTAAAAGATGGATGGGTATATTAGTTATGATATTAGTTAAAAAATAATTAGACCCAACTTTTGACGGTTATTATAAAACATTAATTATAATATAATATTATTATATATTAGTTGTAATATTAATTACTATTACTATTATATATTGGTGAGGTATTATCTAAAAGATGGATGGGTATATTAGTTAAAAGTTATTGGACCTAGTTTTTGCCGATTATTATAAAATATTAATTATAATACAATATTATTATATATTAGTTATAATATTAATTACTATTACTTTTGTCAAATATTATCTAAAATTACCTAAAATATTGATGGGTAGGTTAGTTATGATATTAGTTAAAATTTATTGGACCTAACTTTTGAGGGTTATTATAAAATATTAATTATAATAAAATATTATTATATATTAGTTGTAATATTAATTACTATTACTATTATATATTGGTCATGTATTATCTAAAAGATGGATGGGTATATAGTTAACAATTATTAGACCCAAATTTTGACGGTTATTATAAAATATTAATTATAATATAATATTATCATATATTTGTTGTAATATTAATTACTATTACTATTATATATTGGTCACGCATTATCTAAAAGATGGATGGGTATATAAGTTATGATATTAGTTAAAAGTTACTTTTGACGGTTATTATAAAATATTAATTATAATATAATATTATTATATATTAGTTGTAATATTAATTACTATTACTATGGTCAAATATTACCTAAAAAATTGAAGGGTATGTTAGTTATGATATTAGTTAAAAGTTATTGGACCTAACCTTCGGTTATCATAAAATATTAATTATAATATAATATTATTATATATTAAATATAATATTAATTACTATTACTATTATATATTGGTCAAATATTACCTACAAGATTGATGGGTATATTAGTTACTATTATATGTTATATATTAGTTTTTTTCCCGCGAAAAAAACATACTATTGTTATTCAAAATAGCTGAATCAAATAGTACATAATTAGATCCATCATCTGATAGTCCCACATATCTCTCAAAATTAGAATTCACCTCATACATAGCTTACCACCATCTCTAATAAGAGGGTCAAAATACAAACTTGAAAACTAAACATTACTAGCAGTTCCAAATTCATCCCAAATGTCTGAGAGTCAAAATCTACAGAAATATATCATCAAAACAACAAACTAGAGCCAAAACCAAAATACTAAGGAAACCAAATACAACATCAAATCATGATGTTATAAGAGCCTGAATCAACCATCATGTTATCCCAGTATTCCTCCCAAAGCACATAATCCTCCTCGCCATCCAGAGCCAGCTTGGATAGACGGTCAACCTGATCATTATGTTCACGATAAATATGCTCCAAAGAAATTGAACTGAAGGAACAAAGTTCTTCCTTGATTCTTCTACACCAGTAGACCAACTCCAATACCTTAATATCAAATTCACCTTTTTCCCATAAGATAGTCACTCGGGAATCCCCAAAGATCTTTACACTTATCAGCCCAAATATTTTAGCAACTCTGACAACATACCATAAGGCCATCAGTTATGCCTTCATATTGGATCCTCTACCACATTTGAGACAAAGTGTATAATGATGTTGTTGATTTAAATAGATCTCACCTCAGGCGCCACAATTCCCAAAGTTGGCAGCACCGTCAAAGTATAGAACAAGCTCCTTAATATTAAACTGAAAGTCCCCAATATTCCGCTGAACAGTAACCGAATCATCAACCTGATATAGCAAATAGTGTGAAAGTATAGAGTTGAATGTGCCCTGCACATTAGGAGAATGTTCCTCGAATGTTACTTTGTTCCTCACGTACCACACGGCCCAACAAATGAAAATAGGAAGAGTAGCATATTGTTTGCAGCTTGAAATCCATGCCTTTAGACAATTATCCAAGGAATTACCCTTCCATTCACAGGCTATACCATACAAATGATAGAATTTATTCCAGAGATCCACAGCAAAAGAATAGTCAATAAAAAGATGTGTGACAGTCTCCATAGCTGACTTACAAAGGATACAACAATTGGTACAAGCCCAACCAATCCTAATAAGGTTGTCCCATGTCTTCAAACGATCCATTAAAAGAAACCAACTAAAACATTTCAGCTTCAATGGCAAGTTCCATAACCAGATCTTCCTATACCACCAATGGTTAGGAAAGATGCAGTGTCTTCTGATCATACAATCATATGTCGACTTAGTTGTAATAACCCCTGTTGCTTCGTTTACAGACCAAACTACAACATCATCCTCAACAATAAGCCGAATACCTGCAACATTCAAACCCCGGGTGTATGTCTCCCATTCTTCACTCACATCCTCTAGAAAATTTAAATCGGTAGCACTGAACCAATAACTAGCAACATCATTCTTTACAATAGAATTAATAGTTATTAATCCAGCCCTTCTAAAAAAACTAGAGAGTTCATTCGATAAACTATATGACTCTTTAAGCCCAAGAATCGGGTCAACACCAATGGCAACCTCAGTCCCATTACCAATTTTCCAACAGAGTTTGTGAGCAAACCAGCAATAAAATTTCATAAATCCTCTCCATATCAGGGAAACACCCCTCACCTTCTTCTTTGGCATTCTCAACCAGTGAGAGATCTCTGACCTAATGTATTTATGGAAAATAACTTTTGACCACAGGGAACCACCGTAAATAGCCCTCCAGAGACTTTTCAATCATAGTGCATCATTGAAGACTGACAGGTCCTTCAAACCCCAGCCACCAGAAGTGAAGAGCAGAGATAATCTCTCCCAGCCAACCAAGGTCAGATTAGCCCGCTTGAGACCCCCAGTCCATAAGAAGTTAAAAAGGAGCCTTCTCAAAGAATTAATCACCGAGCAAGGGACAAAGAGAAGGGAAAACCAGTAGACCGACGTCCCTAACAAAACTGATTTAGCCAAAGTTAATTTGCCTCCAATAGAGAGCAAACGATAAGTCCAGTGAGATATCAGTGAGATATACGTGATTATATATTAGTTACGATAATAATAGAGGTTATTTGACCCAATATTGTTATTATATATTAGTTATAATATTAATTATTATTACTATTATATATCATCTATGGATCACCTATTACCTAAAATCAATTAGCATATTAATTTCTTTATCAATATCCAAGATAATTTCGGGTAGCTTAGGCAGTGGGCAGACAAATTATATTATTAAAAAAGTCCACTTATCCTCAAATTATATAATAAAAAATTGTTTAAGAGATGCTCCCTTTTTGAATTTTAAATCATTTTGATTGGCTAATATATGATGACATGGAATTTGAATTAGGGTTGAAAGGCCCATTTTTCATCCAAATTTCCTCTAATAGTATCATTGAGATCCTTTCGTGTCAAAAAATGCCTTAGTGTTGTAATCAATCTTGACAACAAACTTTCTCCCCACCAAGTACTACCAGAATTTGGCCAATGCATGCATAATGGCCAACATTTCTTTATCATAAATTGAGTAGTTCCTTTCATGTGGCTGCAACTTTCTACTCTCAAAAGCAATGAGGTGCTTATTTTGCATCAGAACTACTCCAATTCCTTCACCGGAGGCATCACACTCAAGCACAAATGGCTGAGTGAAATCAGGTAAGGTAAGGACCAGGAATCTACTCATCACTTCCTTCATTTTGTTGAAAATATTCTTAGCTTCCTCAAACCAACAAAAATAATCCTTCTTTGTTAGGTCAGTCAAGGGTGTTGTCAACCGAGAGAATCCCTTGAAATTTTTTCTATAGTAGGTGTAGATCCCAATGAATCCTCTCAATTTAGTCACATTCTTGGGGATTGGGAAATCAAGAATACTTTGGATCTTCTTCATGTGTACCTTTACCCCATCTTGTCCAATCACATGGCCAAGATACAACAACTCCATTCCAAACTCGCATTTGGACAGCTTTGCATACAATGATTGCTCTGCCAAAATTGTTAGTACATCTTCCAAATGTTGCAAGTGTTCATCCCAAGTCTTGCTATAAATAAGAATGTCATCAAAAAATACAAACACATACTTACAAGGTTGCTTACTGAATACTCTATTCATGTAACATTGGAATGTAGATGGAGCATTAGTCAAGCCAAAGGGCATGACTAAAAACTCAAAATTTCCATAGTGATAGCGGAAAGTTGTCTTATGTATGTCTTCCCCTCTCATTATGATTTGATGGTAACCAGAGAGGAGTTCTATCTTGGAAAATAATTTGGCTCCATGCAGCTCATCAATTCTTGGGATTGGGTATCGGTTCTTAATGGTATTCTTGTTTAGAGCCCGGTTATCTATGCACATCCTCAGTGTTCCATATTTATTCTTAACTAGAATTATTGAAGAAGCAAAATGACTCGGTCTGATGAGTCCTAATTCAATAAGTTCCTTAATATCCCTCTCAATTTCATCCTTGAACTTCTTAGGGTGCTGATATGGGAGGTTCATGATGGGTTGTGTTCCCTCCTCTAGTTCAATCACATGCTCTACTCCTCTATCTCGTGGCCTTCCATGAGGAAGGTCTCCAAAAACCTTATCATGCTTTATAAGCAATATCTTGATGTCCTCCAGGTGTTGTGATACATCAATGGTGGTTCCTTGAGTGGTGTTGAGGCAATCAAAATCCCACTCAATGTATCCATGCCTCAAAATTGACCTCATACCATGTGAGGACACCACTTAATTTGGATAAGTGTTGATTCCCTACAAAACAATTTGCTTCCCATATGAATCTTGGAAGTGTATTTGGGGCACCTTATAATTAATGGAATGCTCCCCAATGGAGTACAACCATTGCACTCCCAACACCAAGTTAGTATCAGCCACATTCACCACTGAAAATTTGTCTGTCAAAGTGTAATCTCCTTTGGTCACTTGCATCTTTAGAATCCATCTAGTATAGTCGATGGAGTTATTACCCGGTATGATGAATATGAAACCTTCAAAGGTTTCAGTAGGTAGCTTCCTTCTTTCCACCAGGGCTGCATCAATGAAACTATGGGTAGCACCTCCATCAACCAAAATTGAACCTTTTGTCCTTGAACCACTCCCTTGAATCTGAGAGTGTCTAAACGAGGCACTCCTTCCAAGACTGCAATCTTTCCACTTGTTGGTGGCAATTGTTCTTCATCTACAGTCTCATATTCGCCATCAAATTAAACTAGATCCTCCTCATTTTCCTCCTCAAATTCACTCTCTGAGAATACCTCAATGTAATGTGCCTTTCCTTTGGCACATTTGTGGCCTAGAACCCATGGTTCCTGGCAGGTGAAACATAAATTTCTCCTCCTCAATTCATCTCGATATTTGGAATTGTACTCCTTCTTGAAAGTGCTAGTCAAATTCCTCAAGGGATGTCTTTGACTCTTGAAATTGGTAGGTACAGGGCCTTGGGAGGAAATATTTTTCTTGGGATGGAATCCTATAGATATTTAGTTCTGCTCATTGCATCCTATAGACTAGATGGTCTATAGGATTTGACCAATCCCTTCAATGGATCTTCTAATCCTTCTATGAATAAAAGGATCAAGCGAGATTTTGATATATCAGTGACCATTGCAAATAGCTTCTAGAGCTCGGAAATATAGGCCTCAAGAGTTCCCGATTGTCTTAGATGCGCTATCTCCCTGAAGGATATCCCAGGATCCCTCCTATCAAATATCTTGGCCAATATTCTAGTAAACTCTTCATAGGTTGACACTTGGTCATGCCCCAATGTCTTAATGCCATGGAACCAACAATCACATTGGCCTCTCCATCAAGATGCAAGGTGGCCATTTTGATGGAATCCCTTTCGTCATGGGGTTCAATTGAAAATATGTATCCAATTTTTGGATCCATGTACTTGCAGTACACTTGGATGAACCATCAAAGTATGGGAGATATTTCTTACCAATGACATTCTTCAACTCAAAATTTTGTGCAGGCATCCTGTTGACCCCTCTTGGATGGAATTTGTATTAGGATTCACAGAAATCCTTGAAGGGAAAGGATCTCCTACAATGTTCACTCAAAGTATGATATTCTGTATAATGATCCTCCCATGTAGCAATGGATTCACTCCACACTTATGGTTCCTCTTTATTCTCTTTAGTAAATTTAGGCATGGTATGCCTTGGCTGGCTCTTGATCTCACTCTTGAATTCATGAGGTCGATTGTGAGGTCCCGTTTTAGAGAATAGAGTCTCACCAAACTTCTTCCCTTCATGTTGAGATCCACTGCTACTCCCTTCTCCATCTTTGTTTATCAATTGCTTGGTAAGAAATTCTCAAGTCTCTTGTCCGGAATTAATGATATTCTGGGATATGTCTTGCATGCCTTTCAACATGCTCTAAACAAAGTATCTGAAATATTCTCTTTCATCCATGTTAGAAATGTGTTTTTCTCCTTGAAGCTTTCCTTAAATGGATTCAACCTCCTCTTCAACAAGAGTTTATTCTGGATCTTTCCCTTTAGGAGATGGTTTTCTCTTAGGACTCATCAAGGATAATCAAGATTGGGTTTAGAGGACCATGTTCTAATACCATTCTAATGTACCCAAACCCCCTATTAGGTACACTAAGTCAATTATACAATTTGGACACGCATAAGGTAGGGTTGACACACTTACAAGGCCGCAAATAAGGTGGAATCAAAGTCAATACTTTGACAGTTTCACTTTCGGGACTACGTCACGCCCGGGTAAACACCTTTGGCTAGGCCAAAGGCTTCAAGGTAATAGCCCAGTGTCTTCTTTGGAAAATAACCCACTTCTAGTGCATTCTGTAAGTAATTTAACCTTAGGTAAGCTTAATTAAATGTCCCCAACCTGATATAGACTCAATCTGACTTGGAAACCAAGATCTAATAGTAAAAAAATCAACTAGGTGCAAAAGGGCGAGACTTGGATTAGTGATAGAAAAAAATTACAGATGGATTCGAATGGCCTCTAGATCTTCCTAATTTATGTTCCGGAGGCATAGATGGGATTTATTACATTAGAATTGACTAACGGTACCTTGATATCAGATATTAGTAGAACTCTCGACAGCTAAAATCTTCGAAACAAGAAACTACACAATATTTTCTTAGCAGGGCACAAACCTTGAAAAAAAGGAATTACAAACAACAATAAATGATCCCAAATTATGAAGTACACATCATGGATGAGATAAAAACATGACTTTGAAATATATCACACTTTAATTAGACATTTAGATCAACAATTGATAGTCTATTAAATCCAAAATTACAGAATGTCCATTATCCTTAAGATCTTACAACATTGAAGCAAAAATATAGTATTTGAGAATCAAAGAAAGGACTTTCACCACTGGATCCGAGCCATGGGTAGGAAAGGACCATGTTGTATCTCATTGGAGTCCCATGAATAGATGCAAAAAATCAAGGGGGTGCAATTTCTCAAATTATCCTCTGCTCTGCCCGAATCATATCATAATCAAGTACTGCTGCAACTATCTCTTCACAATCTCTTGAGTTTTGAACACTTCATGCTATGGGTTGGATTAGAACTGAAACTAACACTTTCATGGCTGCATTGGAATCCGTGAAGAAGTATGGGCATCCTCTTCCTCAATATTCAAACATAAGACCTCACAATATTTTAGCCGAATCAAATTTTGCAATGGGGCACGTCACCCAATGTTGGCCACGGGCGCATCACCCAAGCCTCTGAGGTGAAGAGATCTCAAGACCAATTATCAAATGACCAAAATATGTGAGAGGGTGTGCTCCTCCCTCATTTATAAGATGATTTTGTCTCAATATACATTGAATGTGGTCCATCCACCTCAACCAGTGTGCCCTCATTGATTATTTTTGTTCCTGCAACTTTTACCTTCTTTTTTTCCTTACTTTGTTTCCTTTCTCCTTTGGTTTTCTTTTCTGCTTTTGGAAACATCTTTCTTTTCCTGGATTTTCTCTGCTTTCCTGCTTTTCCATTGCTTTTCCCGCTTTTCTGCTTTCTTCTGCTTTTATGAACTTTCATGCTTTTCTTATGCTTTCTACGTTTCTGAGTTTTTCATGCTTTTATGATGGCTTCCATATTTGAGTGGATTTATGGATTTTCTCTGCTTTTCTTCTAGTTTCCATTTTGGATGAAAGCTCATAGGGTCCAAAATATATCATATGCTCCCTCTTGGGCCACCTAATCATATCCCCTCATCACACAATTAAATAAAAAAATAAAATGTTTACATTTTATGCATCACACACTTCCTTAAGTTTCAAATTTAATTAAACTATGTAATTAATGTTTCAAAATTAACCCCTGCACTTTATTGAATTGATGCCAGAACCTATAGGGGTTGATAAGGTAGAAGGATGACAATGGATTCCTTAGGGAGGGGACATGACAATTTGAGGGTTTCGAATGTGACCAGATGATTAGCCACTTCATTGTGATGATCCCCAACCCCTTTTTAGAGACACAATAGATGTTTTCAGTAGATTGATGTTTCTTGTTGGAGCCAATACATATTGCATAAGCGCCTCTTTGGTTACCTCCTTGAGAGATTCTACTGCACTTCTATGGAATTGACGATCTTTCTAATTTCACCTTTTCTGATTTCTATGGGTTGAGGCTAGTTTATACTAGGGAAATAAGGAAAATTGTATCTTTACATAAAACATGTTGCAATTTCATATAATTTATGACATTTGCTGATGGTATTGGATACACTTTGCTGCAATGTTGTCCTTGTTGTTTTCTCTACGTAATGGAAACATATTTGTGGTGGAGTTATTTTGGTGTCATCCTTAGTGGATTTGTTGGTGATTGGGATAATCCTTTCTATCACTATGCAAGCTCATTTAGACCAATTCATATACCAACTAGGATGCATTCATGTTATTTGATTTTATCTAGGAGTGCCTCAATTAACTAGATATGTTGTACTTGTAATTCATGCAGGAGATTTTACATGTGATTCTACAAATTCTTCCTACACCATGAATGCATAAGACTTGAATTCTAACAGTTTTTTTTTCTTGTCTCATCTCAGACATCTCCTTCTTTAGGGATCTTATTCTTTGCTTGTAGGCTTTCTGTTTGTCTACCATTTATTTAATATTTGCTTGATTTTCAATGGATATAGATATGTTTGTTGAAGCTACTGCAACAAGGTCTTGATCAAGGTTGTTGAAAACATGGGTCTCTGTAGTTATTACCAATGGAGGCCTCCTGATGAGCTTAAGTTTCTTTCAAGACTAGTTTAACAATTTGTTTCCTCCTTTTTTTCATAGATAAATCAATCCAAGGAGGCAACAACTTATTCTTTGGATGGAGTGAATCGTCCCAAGCCAAGCTATAGTAGGGGAAAATTCCCACTAGTTATAGAATCTATTGTGAGAGTAGTGGCATAAGGGCTTGTTCTTGGAATTGTGGGAATGCTCATTCCAAGTTGTCTCACTCTGTCTTCTTCTGCTTTCTTATTTGCTTCCCATTTTCCCTTTTTCTTTTCCTCCTCTTCTTCCTTCTTCTTTCCCTCTTCTTCCTGATTTTTTATTTGTTCTTTAGCTTCCCCGAGTCTCTTCTCTTTAGCACCTTTAAGCTCTACTTCCATTTTTTTCTTCTCCTCTTTAGTCTCTTCGGGGGGGTAATCATGTTGTTTCTACTCACTAGTGCTCTCTTGAGGATCTCCTTTCCTTGAGGAATTTTGATTCTTACCTCATAGTTTCCTAGAAATATCCTCCAGGACTTAGCTCGCCTGTATACTTATTCATTTGACTAGAACTCATTAGCATATGCTCTATTGAACTTGCAAGCTCGACAGTGTTGTTCAACTATCTTCCTAGAATCATTCCTTTGGAATGATTCTATATTGAATATCCTCCAATAGTTAGGGGTAACTTCATTTAATATGATTTGATATATTTCAAGCAATATCATCCAATAGTTTGGAGTAATGGAGGCCATACATATTTCTTTATATTTTTCAATGCTACTCCTATGCCATTATTGAAGACTCGATAAGCTACTTTTTGCAAGAGGAAATTCTCATTGAAAAAGAAGGGAAGGATATGTGGGGGTTTGGTGCCACCATAAATACATAATTAATTCCTCTTTTGCATGACAAACCAATCTCTTAGTGTGGCCATAGCTTCCATGGGCTTGTATGGCATACACTTTTCTGGTTCCCAATGGATGATAGTGTATAGTGGCATCATAAAATCTTGGTAGATCTTTGCCTAGTAGTTGGAGTACTTGTGCTCCCACGAGAATTTGCAGGAGACATGGATAGGAGGTTTCTTTGGAATCCACTTCCATCCCATCCCAACGAAAGTATTGCTAGTGCATATTACATCTAGCAAGTAGTTGGACATGTAAAATTCAAAGTCTATTCCTAAGGCCACATCTCGTGCATTCATGACATCCCTTTTGATATTTGGGGATAGGATTGCACCCCAGTTGAAGGTAGTGCCCAATGTAGTCACTTGTTGCAGGATAGGTACCATGACTCCTTAAACCGAGTTTCATATCTCTTATCATAGAGCCTGGATAATAGTGTGGTTGCAATAATGTATAGGGGCATTAGGTATTCAACTGGATATGATCTTGTATATCGGGGCCTGAACCTCTTACTTATCGACCACCATCTTCTCAAATAGGCATGACACTCTAAGTCCATTGAATTAATCAATTATTCATTCAAGCATATCATGGGTGTAGGAAACTTGTAATAATTTTGAAGAGTGAATGGTTGGAATGAGGCAATGGCCTTCCATTTAGGATATTTTATCAATATATTGTGTAAATCAACTCTTGGAAGTAGGCAGTAAATGAATTATGAGTTGGAAAAAATGGATGGACTGGATGATACTTTATGCAATATTTATTTTTTGATGTTATGGTATATTAATAAGTATTCAACATATTTATGCGGGATGACAGGGAAGTGTTCATGCTTGAAAATTTGATATATCTCTCCCCAATGGAAGGATGGACCAATGTTGGTATTACTGTTAGTGTCACCATAGTTATTCTAAGCCACCACCTCCTCTTCTTCCTCAACTGAGGATAGAGCATGGACCATATTATCCTTCAACTTAGTTCTCTTATATGCCATCTATTCCTCCTAAATTTCTTCATCATCGAATTCAAGAGAATCCATATTGTTAGTGCATTAGTAAATAATCATAGAATCTAGAAACTCAATGAATTGGGAGGCAACCTAGGTGGTAATAAGAATGGCTCAATTTCATGATAGAAGAAAATTTTCTAAAGATAATAGCGCCATGGGGGTTCAATGTGTGTCAAATTTAGTGAGGGAAGAAAATGTGCAAGTGGGGAAGAAGGAAATTATCCTGTACAGGTAAACAAATTCAAAGCTTAGCCACGGGAAGGTGTGTGCTAATGGGGGTTTTGTAATGGGGATAATAGGAATAGTTCAATTGTGGTTACACTTAGGGTTTGGTTTAGGTGAGCGAGGGAAGGAAAAAAGATTATTTTACCAGAGGAGGGGTCTAATCACCATCTTAAAATCAATGGGGAAGAAGGAGGAGGGGAATGGGAATAGTTCCTAACCCCAACCAAGGACTAAATTCCAAAATTTAAAATCAAAGCATCTCACTTAACACAAATGGAAATTTGATAAGTGTAGGTGAAACTTAATTACCTTTTCATGCTTAGATCAATGGGGAAAGTTGGTCTTCTTTGGTTGGTTGCTTGGTAGTTTTGTTTCCCAATCACTTTGAGGTATCTTGCTAAGTGAAAAGTGATGTTTTTGTAGTTGAGGCACATTTTATAAATTGATGGAATTCAATTTTTTTATGAAATTTTACCTATAAATCATTTGAAATATGGTCAAAGGCTTAAAGGATTAATTCTCCATAGTGTCATAGGATTAGCCTCTTAAATTGTCGATACGTGAATGCTTCTTTGGTTTGGGATCACACCAATGAGTTATACTCATAAATGGTGTGAAAATACTCACAAGAAATCTAAGAGATGATGTATACCTCACAAGAGTAATTATGATTAAGTAGGAAGATAGAAGAAGAGTGGTCAATAGACTTAAATGTAAGTGAAAGGAGGGCGCACTAAGCTCTAGGAGGGATGAAACTGAGTGGAAGGAATCTCCGGGGGATGGCTAACTGAGGGATAGGTGCTGGGATTGATGACTGGGATGCATGCAAACCCTAAATAATGCATGCAAACCCTAAAAGTGCATGCATGACTGAAAATGCAAATAATGAAAATGCTGCTAGGACTAGGATGGAGTATAGGAATATCCTAACACCCCCCTTTAATCCATCCTGGGCCCTGGTAACTAAGACGAAAGGTCACCGAATACAACGAATAATAACAGTCAATAAACCGAGGAAATGGGGAAAACCTCATGGGAAAAATACCCCCCCTCAAAATAGATTGTAAGGCACACACAAAAATAAATGCTCCAAACTCAAGCAGGTGTGATGCTTGGTCATATGTCTGGAGGTATATTCTTCTTGGGAAGAAGTGGATCATGCTCAGAAAGCATGTGCTTGTACTTTCTCTTCAGATCGAATGTGATGAGAAAAAATTCAAAAGTATGAGGATGATCCTTGAACTTGTGATTCGAATCAGTTGAGGTAGGATCAAAACCATGAATACGCAGATAATATTTTGTCTTCTCCTTCGAACCATCATAGGTGAGATTATGCCAAAAAGAACCATCAAATATCAGTAATTGCTTGGAATCAAATCAGATCCAAGACTTGAATCATGGTTGCTTAATATCTCCTTTGAACCATTTGAGGTGAGATCTAAACCAGTAAGTGCATGAGAAATTTTCCCAAGCGAATGGCAATGGCCATTATCTTCAATAAACTTATGAGAGCATGAAAGAATGATCTTACAATAGTAAATGAGAGGTGATTTCTTGGAATCCAAATCAGATCGAAGGCTTGAATCATGGTTTCTTGAGATATACTTTGAACCATTAGAGGTGAGATCAAAACCAGTAGATGCATGAGAAATTATCCCAAGCGGATGACAATGGCCATATTCTTCAATAACCTTTTGAAAGCATGGAATAATGATCATATAGTAGTAAATAAGAGGTGATTGCTATAGGAGAGAGAATGCATTACCTCCAATAGCTGATTTGACCTCTGAAACATTCAATAGATCATGATGCAGACCAACAGACTCTGGTGCAAGAGAGGATTTAGGACCTTCTGCAATATCTAGAGTGTGAGTTGGCACAGAAAGAGAAGAAATTTGGAGCATGAGTGTAGAATCTGCAAGTTCTTCTTCTTTGTGAACAACTTCAATATGAGATGTGTTTGATACTGGTTCATGATCAATGAGATCATCAAGGAGGGCGATGCATCACTTTGCTTGCTCTTGAAAGGGTTTGGACCAAATCCTTCATTCCGTTTGCCGAATCTTTCATCCAGATGGGCCCATAGCTCTTTTGGAGTTTCAACATCATCAATGATTTGGTACATTATGTAATTAGGCATAGCAAGCATCATTCTTCGAAAGGCTTGGTCACCTTTATTCAACCAGTCAATCTTCTCTTCGGAGGATTTGAACTCTCTTTCAAAATAACAATCAAAGAGATCACGGCTCTTCAAATATGCTATCATTTTTGGTTTCCATTCATCATAGTTGAATGGAGAAAGAGGAGGGATTTCTTCTGAATTCATTGAAGTTGCAGAAGACCTACAAAAACAATAGAGAATATCTGCAATTGCTACTGCTGCATAAATGCAGAAACTGCTGCACTCGAAATCTTGATAATAACCTGCAAAAAACTCTCAGGAATGGAGATAAACAATACTCTTAACATGCTCTGATACCATGTGAAATCCTCACAGCAGATCTAAGATATGATGTATACCTCACAAGAGTAATTATGATCAAGCAAGAAGATAGAAGAAGAGTGGTCAATGCAATGTAATGAGAAACAAAATAATAATACAGTAGAACTCGGATAGAAGCAAAAATACTTCACACACACTAATTAATTAATCACAACATGGACAAATAAATAGTACAATGCATGAGGATTCGAATGCCTAAGGTGGAAATTCGAATTAGCCTTCATGGAGTGATCAAAGATCACTGGAGTGTCATCGGAGCACAACTAGTAGTCTGTCTCATCATCAGTGGAGTCATCAATGCTCAAGTAACTGTCAACCATCAATCAAACTGAGTTTAACTGAGTGTGGTAGGTGTAACTGGAACTAACTGAATGAAGGAGGCTCAGTGGAGGGTGCATGAGGAGCTAACTGAAGTCAGAATGGGCAGTCAAGTCTCACTGAAGGTCCATCGGAGTGATACAGTCAGTTGAGAGTCAGTCTAGCCTTAAATCAAGGAGAGAATTGAAGATAACTGAATGGTAGGTAAGGAAGGGCGACTTTCTCATGCAATAGGTGAAAGGAGGGCACACTAAGCTCTAGGAGGGATGAAAATGAGTGGAAGGAAGCTCCGGGGGCTGGATAACTGAGGGCTAGGTGTTGGGACTGATGACTGGGATGCATGCAAACCCTAAATAATGCATGCAAACCCTAAAATTGCATGCATGACTGAAAAATGCAAATAATGAAAATGCTACTAGGACTAGGATGGGGTATAGGAATATCATAACAAATGGAACTTATTAGAGGATTAGGTGACTAAGGTGCTGCAATCAATGATTCTAGCCTCTAACGTAGTGAAAGAGTGCTTGAGTGAAATCTTATCGGTAGACTAGTAGGCTATTTTTCCAATTCATTAGTGACCTAATGCTCTATGGATCCAACATGCATAGGTATTGGCATCTAATCGAACGAAATATCGATGAACAAAACTATTAAATTGCCAACACTAGAGTGTGGAGGTTTTGTTTTGATAATGTTTCAATGGGTTAGATCTTTAACTTGTCGACGTTTCAACAAACTAAGGACCCATCTTGCTAAAATGTCGTCGAGCTATGCTCCAACCTGCTGAAATTTTTTTGTGATAATGATTAGATAGCTCACATTTTGATAGACTAGGGCTCTAACCACTGATATATTTCTAATATAATACCTTAGCTCATCGACACTTCATCGAGTTATCCTCCTAACTTGCTTCAACTTCACTGCATAAAGAGACTAACTCGTCGACATTTACTAAGGCACTAATGTTCTGTTGTTTCACCAGATTAAGAGACTAACCCGCCAAACTGTCACTAAGATAGTCTCTAAATCGCCATTGTTTTGATAAGTTAAGGGACTAACTAGTTAATGTTTTGACAAGTTAAAGGGGGAACTTTCTGACATTTCGCTAAGAATAAGGCTTAAATCAAAACTGTAATTTTGCAAAAACTTAAGTGTCCCCCCCCCCATTTTAGTGTTTCTCCCTAGGTAGTTTTGATTCACTACAACACAAACCAATAAACCCCAAGATATTGACCCTTTCAGCATTACTTGAGAACAAGAAACGTCTCACCCGAAGCATCTATGGGAGTTGCAAGAACCAAGATTCTACAAGAGTGAAGGGATCATGCTATGTTTTAACACCATATACATTAACCAAACTTTGACAAAGTTCTATTAATCCACATAATCACTATCAAGCATAAATCAGCTGTGCGGTATATCATAACAGATAACATTCACATTCCATTACACTAAGTATTTTTTATTAATTAACACCCCATTTTTAGTACAACAAACACATTCATTAATATTCACACACAAAGGACACCATAGATTTTACGTGGAAACTCAAATGGGAGAAAACCACGGAAATGCGTCTTTTATTCATAGATCCCAGTATAAAAACCATTTCATATTCTCATATATCTACAAACACAACCTACAGATCCATCTTTCTTTCTTATATCAAGTTATTTAGTCATACAAAATAGTACATGGGGTCATCTACTTCTTTGTCGCATTATTTCTTAATTCATCAATAACCTATTCTACCCAACCCATTACATATTTATACTCTTCGACATAGATTTGAGGCCCACTAAGTGGACCAAAAATATAACTAATTTCCTAACTTACTTAACCAATTTCTTGGTTGAATCAATCAACCACTAGCCTTTCCACTATTTGTGGGTGCACTTTACTTTATCCACTTTTCAGCGCAACCCCTGTTCACATAAGCACACAACTAGTTTACAAAACAAAAAAACTTAGTCCCAACAGGCCCCCAACACTCACATGTTGCTCGTCCCGAGCAAGTACAACTTTGTCCAACAGTGTCTTCCAAGATTCCAAAAACTTAGCATATATCTCCTTGGATTCTTTAACTGTCCCTTCTACCTTATCTTCCTGCTCCTGTAACTCATCTACCAACTGTGCAATTACCTCCACCCCTAATAATGCTTTGGCAATTTGTGTAGCCTTCCATATATATATGCATACCCACCTCCAATGATTTCATTGATTCTTACAGCTTCAGTTTGCAATATTTCAAGCCTTTGGCTCATGCGTTGTTGCTCCTCCCTTAGGTGATTTACCTCTTCCTACAGTCTTTTGCTCTCAACAATCTTGGTCATTCTTTCCAATGGCAATGAAGTATTGATAAGATCCTTTATTTTCACAGCTCTGGATTGAACATACTCCAGATTCAATGTCACTACTTGCAGCTCTTTGTCATCCATAAATGTAGCCCAAGTTTTTGAACTCTAGTAAAAAAAACTTAGCATATTCTTCCTTGAGAGCCTTAATATTCTCCACTGCGGACTTTGTTGCTTCTTATCTTTGCTCCCAAACTTCTGAAGGCGTACTAGGTACTAACCACACCTATAACTCAACTATTTCTCCCCAAAATCCTTTAATAACTTCATTGAGAGCCAACATTTGGTCCTGTACAGGGGATTTCTCTTCCATGGTAATTTATGGAACTGCGTTGCAAGTCACATTCATGATTATCATCAACGCTGCATTTTGTTGGATAACCTCATCCTTCTCCTTATTAAGTGAAATGCATCTGTCTTTTAGTTCATCTCGCTCGAATCCATTCTGCATCATTGCAACATAGCTATATTATTCATGGCCTTTTATTACTTCCGCAATCCCCTGGTGTAGTTCATGTAGCATGTCCATAGGAAATTACATAAACTTAAAATCATCCTAACTTGAATCATGTACATGGCTTTGCACCTCCTCTACTGGAAAATTTAATTCCCTGGGTAGCAACTTTATGACTCATTGTTGCATAGCTAAAGATGGCTGCGATACTGGCCTAGTTTCCTTGTATGCTAGGCCTTGCTACTCATCTCCTAAATGGATGGGTGCACTCTTTATGCCTTCAATACCCTGTTGCAACTCTTCCAACTGACCCTTAATTACTTCAAAAAGTTCTAAATGTATTTCTTCTACCTGTTTCCATATGTCCATTGTAGTGTCGTTTAGCCTATCTACCAATGTGTCAATATCATCCTCTATCAAGGACAAGTCTGCAATGTTCTTCTAGGATTTTCTTTTTTTTCTCTTTCCTTTAGGTGCTTCTGAGGATTTCCTTTTCTCTCCAATACCGGGTTCATTCTGTGTCACACTGGATTCTTTCCCATCTTCACCTTGTGCTCTAGAATCTCGATTTGCTTGTCCATCTTGTTCCTAGCCAATTCCACCATTCTGTTACTCTCTTGGCCGTGACATATCCTACGACATTTCTTCCTCTGGAATTGGTTCTTTTCACTCTTGCGGCCATTCCTAAATAATGCATGTAATGCCTTCTTCCTTCAGTTTGTAGGGCACAAGAAACCATTGTTTATCAAGATTCCTTGTAGATTGCATGGACATGAACTAGGGTCTAGTTTTAAACGAAACAATATGCTTAGCTTCTTGACAACATCAGACTTCATCCAAGGGGTCTACTTGATGCTGTGTTGGATTCCTTCCTTATTCATGTAAAATGAAAGTTGATTGTCCCTTTGACGATATCCGTTGGTGATGGACCATAAGGATGCACACCTCGTAGCTAAGAAAACCCCATTGGTGCTACAAACTACAAACCTTCCGGATCATTCCAAGAAACTAACGCAATAAAATTATCATCCAAGAGTAATTAAAGGGATTACCTTTCTCCTATGCATCTAGACAATCAACTAATAATTAATTCAACAAAAACATGGCCCAGTTGAACTAGACATCTTCGACACATTGCTCCACCAATGCAATGACTGTTGCGGTAACCTAATTTGGCTGACATTTCCTCAAAATATTATTTTCCAATGCTCATGTTGTATATATTGCCACCTGGTCCTTAATTGAATCTATGTTGTATCCCCTGGTTCTCTTCTCCAATCCATACTTGTATTTCGTTTTGTCAACAAGTTCCCTATCCTTCTCTTTCCCTACAAAATATCTCACTGGATCTGGTTCTGCTAATGACAATCCCATAATCCATGATATCAAGTCTATATCTAGTGAGGTTTTTCGGTTTAGTGACAAAAATCCTCCACTCACACACAATAAAATCTACTTCACACATATGTTAACTTTGACAGTGTGACAAAAATGTGGGATTTCAAGAAGCACCAGAATGCTATATTTTTCCAATCCTTGAGCCCATGACAGTGGTTCAAGGGTACAAGCCATTGAGTCTTCACTCTGCACTTTCTTTAGATATTTGTCTATGACTAACTTAGGGAATTTTGACCTATCATCAAAATCATGATCAACATATTTCATATTTGGAATTTTACCTAGCATATCCCCTTCCGTCAGTACACCCTTCACGATGGTTGACATCTCTAGAGTATGCTTTTCATCCTTAATTAATCTATTTGGTTTAGAATTTGACTGCATGGGAAGCACATATGGAGGCAGGGTTGAAAAAATACTATATATCGAGGCCTATGCATCATGCTTTCCCTTCATGCATGCTTCAATATTCATGGTTTGCAATTTCTTCCTTGTTGGCATTAGCGACCATCTTGTCACTGCTGGAGTCACCAATGGTGGTTCTGTTATTATGACCTCTGGTTCTAGTTTTCTATATGGAAGGTCGGTCGCCATGAATTATTTAACAATGTCTTTAAGCGAATTTTCAGGCATACTCAGACATAGTTACTCATGGCACACTAGCTCTCAGACTCCACTCTTAGCTTAACTTTGTAATGACTTCACTCCTCATACTCCAATCAATTTAAATTTGGCCACCCTACTTTTTGTTTCATTAATTCTGAATTGAACGTGCCTGACCAAATACTACCTCAAGATTTAACTAATTTGACATTTATTCACCTTAATCATTATGGAGTCCTTTCACACATCGCCACTGCACCACTTCATGGCTTCGAACACACTTTGCATTTTTGTTTTGTTTTGAAATACATGAAAACAAAAACCACTTCGACATTTACTTACTTCTTTGTGCATACTCTTTTTTTTAGTGCCCAATGCTCATTTCAACTACACATAGCACCTACACATCACAATTATGTTTATGTGTGTTGAGGGAAAGTGCAGCCGTCCCTGTAGAGTTTCAATCAACTCCCATTAACTAACCCATCCATGAGTTCCCCATTTAACTTATGTAATTGCACAACACCTCCTTCTGTTACATGCCTATTCACATAAGGTCCTAACATGTGCATCATAAACTTACCTAGTTGTTTAAGAAACTTATTGTCATAAAGAAGAACTAAGTCTCCGACTTGAAATTTATTTTGCTTTATATGGCGGCCATGCCAGGCCTTTTCTCGTGATTTTTGAACCTGCTGATGAAAACTTGCAATGAACCTTTCTTCCTCTAATTATAGTAGCTGCGCCAATATTTCTTTCAATGCTCCAGTTTCTGTCATTTTTGTAAATGTAGCAATCCTCAAACTCGACACAATATATTCCATAGGCATGATAGCCTCTTAACCATATGCCAACCTGAATGGTGTATAACTAGTCAAATTTTTACAAGTTGTTTTGTAATCCCATAAGACCGCCGGTATTCTCAAATACCAGTCGTCATGGTTCACATTACATATGTTTTTCAAGGAATTATTCAAAATCGTATTAAACACTTCGATAGTCCCATTGGCTTGAGGGTGATATGGCATACTTTTATGATGGTAAACCTAAAATTATTTTCTTAACGCTTCAATGGTCCTATTGAGAAAATGGGAACCCTGATCACTCATTAAAATCCTTGGATTATCAAAACTGGTAACCACATTCTCAAATAAAAAAATCGCAGCAGTCGCAAAGCTACAATCCCTTACTAGTTGCGCCTCCACCCACCTAGTAAAGTAACCTATCGCAATAATAATATATCTAGATCTTGTTCTTTTCGCAAGTGGTTTAATAGGTCTAATGTAATCAATAGCCCATTTATCCAATGCTTGTAAAGTTACCTGGGGTGCTAATGGCATTTCGTCTCATCTTGAAGGATTCCCTACTCTTTGACATAAGTCACAAGACCTGCAGTATTATTTTGCATCCTTATGTAAGGTAGGCCACCAAATTCCTACTCTTAATAATTTATGCGCAGTAGCCTTACCGACATAATTTCCTCCTACAACACCACTACGATCTTCTACCAAAATCATTCGTCATTCATGTTCTAACACACATCGCCTTAAAATTTTATCCAGACCCAACTTGTATAATTGTCTTGCTATGAGCTAAAAGTATGCTACTTTCACAACCAACTATTTCTTTTTCTTTACCGTATAATATTTAGGTGCCATACCTATACTCAAAAAGTGAACAATATGCTCAAAATAATTATCTACCATCCTGATCGAAAAACAAATACGGATCAGGTAAATTATCATCTAAGATCCTAGGCTCTTCCCTTGTTTCTAACCTCGACAAATGATCAGGACCTGCATTGAGCTTTCTTGGTTTTACCACAAATTCAAAATCATATTCTTGTAACAACAATAACCACCTATAGATCCCCCCCAACACTGGATTATTGACTGGATACCTCAACGTATAGTGATCAGCATACATCTTAAAATGGAATCCCAGTAAATAATTTCTAAACTTTTGGAGTGCATAAACCATATCCAGCCCCTCTCATTCAGTCGTAGTGTAATTCCTTTCTACTGTTGATAATTTCCTGCTAGCAAAAGCAATAGGGTGATCAATATCTCCTTCTCCTGGTTGTGCTAGGACCGCACCCAAAGTTATGGCCGTGGCATCAAAATGAACATGGAACTCTTTCTTCCATTTGGGAAAAAACAAGATTGGTGCAGTTATCATATTTTACTTTAGCGTGTACAAAATTTTATGGAATTCCTCATTCCACTGAAATTTAGCATATTTTTTAAACACTTTTTCCATAGGAGCAGTGATTTGAGCATAACCCTTAATGAATTTTCTGTAATACCCTGTATGTCCCAGTGTCATTCTGAGTTGTCGCACTGAAGCTATTGGCGGTAGATATACAATAATAGCAATCTTTGCAGGATCCATCAAGAGACCTCGTTTGCACACTACATGTCCCAGTAAAATTCCAAAGAAGCACATAAGATACATTTATTTAAATTCAAGGAAATCCGATACTGTCTACAATGATCCAACATTAACCTCAAGTTCTCAATGTGATTCTTGAACAAACTAAAAACCGTCCAATCATCGAAGTATACCTCTAAAAAATTATGGATAAAATCCTTAAAATATGCGATGACTACCCTAGAGAAGATAGCAGGAGCATTCTTCAACCCAAATGGCATCACTATGTATTGGTAACAACCCCATTCTGTAGAAAATGTAGTCTTATGTCGATCCTCCTTAGCGATCTTAATCAGATGATAACCAGAAAATCCTTCAATAAATGAGTAGGAATCTTGCCCCCCAACATTTTCTAAGACATCATTTATAAAATAGGCGGAGAAAGGATCTTGTACACATGCATCATTCAGATTCCTTAAATCAACACATATCATAACCTCCCCTGTCTTATTACCTTGAACTGCCATAGGACTAATCCACTCCGAATCTTAAACAAGTTCTATTATGCCTGGATCCAACATTCTTTCAATTTCTACTTTTACTTTTTCATTATACCTCGAGTTCAACCTATAAGGTCTCTACTTGACAGGTTTCACGCCAGGTTTCAAAGTGATTTTCATCTCTCCCAAGTCACCTACAATACCCTTCATTTCTGGAAATTTGGTTGGGAATAAATATTGATATTCATGCAACAAATCCATAACTTTTCCAACAGCCTCATCATCCCAATAATCCCCTATGTTAGCAAGTTTAGGATTTTCTTTAGAACCAATATTCACTTTCCTAGTGTTCAACAATTGTAAAAACTTCGCAGAGTCTATATCCGGACCCCCTATGTCATGGTTCCCTTCATTTTATGCAATATGCAGGTTCCTCAGGTCATTGTCTTCACTAATAATGTTATAGCATTACAAATCCTGCTCTAATGTAGCATCCCAGTTTGGTTGGTTATATATAGGTAGTGGTACTTTTTCAAATATTTTTTGCTTCACAACTTGTAGACATGTATCGACAGTCGAGTCCTCGTCTTCAAAACTAAAGGTTTCCTTAAAATTTATAGTAATCTCTTCCCAATCTACTGTCCCACTTCGTAGTTCCAATTATGTATACCAGTTTCTCGGAATTGTATCTATTGTATGAATAAACATATGGACCCACTTTGTCTTAGGTATAGAACCCCATGATGTAGTACATCCCTCTATGTGGTCTGTTGGACTGGTCAACCCATTATATTTTATGTTACAGTGGTTAAGTTCTTCACCAAACTCGATGGCTAACAATTTTTTGCACTATGACCAGGGCCCTATATTCCTCTTATGAGTATTCCACCACCTTTCTAGGGTAGCCTTCAGGGCTATGTATAATGCTAAGACTCTCTGTTTCTCTGAAACATACATCTCAAATTAAATAATAAAATATTCTAACTTTATTAATCCATCCTACACAGGTGGTTTACATACCTCTTTTCCAATCCAACACAATGACCTCATGATATGGGGGAACCTCCTCATAGATACCTTGTGTAGCCGATTTTTCCAATTCTCTAACCCTTCATCTTAATCTAATGCACACGAGCTAATACTTTGCCAACTCAGGTTCCATCTGCTATAGGATTAATTCCAATCATCTGTTCTTGAGGTCATTTTATAGATAGTTTCCAATTACCAAGTATCATTTTCTTCTTCAATAGGTTCATCATACCTCGGTCCTTCTACGGATCTAATGGCACATTAACTTAGACTTTTCCTCCTTCAAATGTCATCAACCTCTTCTTTAGATTAATAATAGCCTAATTATCCATGGCTGAGTCTATTTTGGGTAAAGCTGGATAAGGGTTGGTGTCATTTACGATTTTAATGACTTGAAAGTATGCAAAGCTCCGCAATCCCTCAAATTCGATAGGTACCCCTACCAATATACAAAATGGAACCACTATCTATTTATTTTCCAGTCTTAGCTGTATTGGTGACCATACAAGCTTAGGCTTACCCATGTTTTCCCATGTTTTCTTGGTAAGTACGTTAACATCAGACCCTAGATCTAAAATAATAAAATCCATGTCATTGTCTCCAATCTACGCACTAAGTCAGAGATCTCTACCTATCCTTTTTTTTTTCATTGTATATTATTAATGGTTCTTTCCTCAATAGGTTCTACTATCCCTTGGTCACATTGGTCAATTATACAACAAATCTCTTTTACAACTGTTTAATCTTGTAGCATATCTGAACAGCTTTGCATAAAGTTATTTAAGGGACTTACCTTTCCTGATATCTTCTTTGGAATTATCCAATCATATATCAATGGCATGCCATATACTGGAGTTGTGACATATATCGGTTGATTTGTTGAAGCAGAAGCACCTCGGTTTATCGCATCAAACTCCTTCCTAGCTTTGACATAAATTTAATTTTCCTTCAGAGGGTTGAATGCTGGTGGTCCTTCCACTTCTTTCATTACCCAAGGTCCTCGCCGATTTCCTAGTTCTTCCATATCAGTTCCTATTGTGGCTCCACCATGTGTAACTACTATTATGGTAGGATGATCTTCCTTTCTTTCTGCATAAATATTCTAGATATTCTGGTTCTGGTTTTGATTTCCTTTAGCCTACCATTTCGCTATCAGCTGTGGACAATATTCAACGGTGTGATCTATATCTCTACAATATGTACATGTTGAATAAGGGTTTGTAAAATCTCTTTCTAAATGTCCCGGTTGTCCACAATTCTAACAAATGATATATCCTCATCTTTTGGAAAATCCACCTCCTCCACGTCCTCAGAATCCACCCCTTCCTTGATTATAACCTCCTCTTTGGCCATTGAACTGTGTATTTCTTCCTTCACCTTGATCTTCATATTTCATTCTATATGCATCATCTATTCCTTCAGACAACAAATCATATGCTCACCAATCATTTTCATCATGGCCTACAGACTTACAAAATTTGTAGAATAAGTTTATAGGAGTTGGTACATACTTTTGCAGTAAATAATACTCTTCTAGTCGATGTCCTCTAGTCTTGCAAATTTCACACCACAGTTCAACTCCATGATTCAAAGGACTCGGAACCCCCATTGCTAAATAATCTTGAAACCTTGAACATTGGTCCTTATGATGGCCTTCTACCTTACACTTGATACACCATAATTCCTCAAATTGTTCCTTCCCTTTCGTAATATCCTGAATATGAATTGACAAATTCACCAACTATGTTTGAATCTAACCAATCCCTATACCAGGCTATCCTACTGGTGATGCCTCTAGACTGTAAGACATCCTTCTGTTGCATCAATGGCAGTCTAATATGCGGCAACAATATAGCTATAAACCACTCTTTGTGTTGAGCATCTAGAATATAAACTCTTACTCAATCCATTAACATTTTAAATCGTTGATCGAAGTCCCATACACATTCGCTTGGAAGTCGCTTAAACTCCTTGAGCCCAGTGATACATTGCAACTCAAATTTAGGCTTACTGAACTAATATTCCTATGTAGTTTTAATCTTGAACAAAGTTTTCTATGGAGTTCCTTGAGGTACAATGGAAAAATTCATACACCAATTTAGTGCACAATCCCGGAAGGTTGTGATCAATAGTGCTTTCCTTACATTATCATCTTGTACTTGTTTAAAATTCCACATAGCATTTCCGCAAGGAACCAATGTTTCTTTGGATCCTCGGATCCATTACCATGAAAAGTGGCAACTTCATATCATCTCCCACCATCTTCTGTTGTGGATGTATGAGTTGATTTGGAACTATAGGGCCAACACTCCCACTAATTTGGTTTGATGCACTATGACCTTTACTAGTTGACCCACTATTCTGACTACTTCGACGATTATTAGTTATTATTACAAGATGCGATGGGATAGAAGTACTAACCTCAATTTCAGGAGATGCACACAGGGTCATGATATGTTGCAGCATCCATTTTGAGACGATTCAACCAGTTCTTCCTCTGATCTGAGCTAGTATTCTTCCTCTTATACCTCTTCTATACTAACTGAATCTTCCCTAAGATGCAACACAGTGACATAGTCACAACCTTCTATCACACTGTGAACATCCTTTCTCCATGTCCCAGTCCTTCTCTTACAATGCCAAAACCTTGTTCCACTTCGTATATATCCATACTCCTCTTCCATTTCACTCTCTTCTCCCTTAGAATTTCATCTCACTCTTCTCCAACATATTCTTAGACATTCCTCTTGTCGACATCCAGTTCCCAATGTGCAAATATGCTCACTCCTCAGATTCCATTCTCATAATACCATTTTTACAAAGTAAGATCTTAATCCAAAAATACATAGATTTCAAATACCTACGTAGCGGTCCTTTGAAAAATTCTCTTTCATATGTGCTATAAGAATTTAAAGTATCTACAGAAAACTCAGTGACATAACCTAAAAGTATACTATCAATCCAGTAATCAACAACACGAGAAATCTTATTATCAATACCTTTAAGCCTTCAGACTAATTCAACATTCCAAAATGTTGGTTCACCTCTCTAGAAGCATCTCTTCTATTCTGTTAACTTCGAAAACCACTCAAATAATAGTATGGGAAACTCAACAAAGAAAAAATCATGTACATATGAGAAAATATACCTTCCCAACTATTCTTGCAGGCTAATCCTAGGATTCCTATTATGTTCTTTAGCAAACTCTTACTCCTTCTTTTATATCCATTCCACAATCTCTAGCTTAGTCGGATACCACATCCCCTTAAATTGCAGATATTGGTCCCGACAACGAAACCATTTGTCGTAACCATTTTTTGGCTTACTTATGGACATACCCAGATTCACTATGACACAAACCAACAAACAACAAGATACTTTCCCTTTTGGAATTACCCGAGAACAGGCAATGTCTCACCCAAAGCATCTATGGGAGCTGCAAGAACCAAGCTTCTGTACCAGTGAAGGGGATCATGCTCAGTTTTAACATCATATATATTAACCATACTTCGAGAAAGTTCTATAATCCACATAACCACTGTCAATTATAAATCAATTGCGCATCATATCATAATAGATAGCATTCATAGTCCATTACACCAAGTATTTGTTATAATTATCATCCCATTTTCAGTACAACAAATACAGTCATAAACTTTCACACACACAAGACACCATATATTTTATGTGAAAACCTGAACCAGAGAAAACTACGAGAATGCTTATTTTATTCATAGATCCCAATATAAAAATCATTTCATGTTCTCATAGATTTATGCACACATCCTCCAGATCTCTCTTTCTTACATCAAGTTCTCCAGTTATACAAAACCGTACATGGGATCATCTACTTCTTCGTCGCATTATTTGTTAATTCATCAACAACCTATTGTACCCAACCCATTACATATTTATACACTTCGGCATAGCCCCGCATCCCACTAAGTGGACCCAAAATCAAACTAAATTCCGAACTTACTTAACCAATTTCTTGGTTAACTCAATCAACTACTATCCTTTCCACTATTTGCAGGCGTGCTTTCCTTTATCCACTTCACCATGCAACCCCATTTCACATCAACACAAAACTGGTTTATAAAACACAAAACCTTAGGCCCAACATAGACTAACTCGTTGACATTTCCTAAGGCACTAATGTTCCGTTGTTTCACCAGATTAAGAGACTAACCTGCCAAAGTGTCACTGAGATAGTCTCTAACTCGTCGTTGTTTTGCTAAGTTAAGGGACTAACTAGCTAATGTTTTGACAAGTTAAAGGGGGAGCTTTCTGACATTTCACTAAGAATAAGGCTGAAAGAAAAGTGTAACTTTGCAAAAACTTAAGTGTCCCCCACCCCTTTTAGGATTTCTCCCTGGGTAGTTCTGAGGTGAGATTAGTTGAAGGATTTCATCAATTCAAATGTAATTTAAGTTTAGTATATAAGGTCAGCTTGGTCATGAAAATCCATAGGAAATAAAACCCAAATCAAAGGGAAAGAAATTAGAGATATTTCTTGGCATACCATACCTCATTGAGAATGTGGTTAATAGAGGCATTACCAACCAAAAGGCTCTTTAAAATGTGGCTCTTGACATAATTTTCAAGAGGGGCCCAAATTTGTATAACTTGGGGAGTTTTTTACGGTTCAACAATGCTAAAACTATTGAAAGCAAAGGTGGTGGAATGGGTTTGTGAGTGCCAAATGAAACAAGATGCTCAAATATTGTAGGTTGAGAGGAATTTGGAATAGCTTTTCCAAGGGGTGAAGGAAGGACCATGGGACAGAAAAACCTAGGATATGATTTTTGATCTAGAGTAGAAGAAAGATAAGCTCCTAGTAGATAAAGAGTTAGAATTGTGCCTCAAGAGTAGGGATTTGTGGATTGTGTCTGGAGACCAAAATACTAATCTTTTTCAAAACTATGCTTTCCATAGAAGGAACCTTAATTTCATTTGGGAGATGAAGGATAACAAAGGAACCACAATTTGATAATTTAATGAGATTTACAGGCTAGGGGTGAACGATTTTCGGTCCCTCTTCTCCTTTACAGAGCACACAAATTTGGATGACATTCTAAAGATGGTTTTCCTTTTTCTTTAAATAGTGGAAGAAGATGAGAACGAAGAGACATTTAGACTCATTATGAAGGAGGAGCTTCTGGTGGTTAGAATCACCTTCTATAAGGATAAGTGCCCTAGATTGGATGGGTGGATGACATACTTTTGTTTATATTTCTTCGAAGTATTGGGAGATGATTTGGTTAAAGTGGTGAAAGAGGTGGGCTAGATTAGTAAAATTCTAAGCAATCTAAATTCCATGTTTTTGACCTTGATTCCAGAAGTTGATTTTCCAAAAACCCATAATGATTTCCTATTAATCTCTCTTTCTAATGGAGTTTACAAGCTAATTTCGAAGGTTTTAGTTGTTTTCCTTAATCCTATTCTTTCGAGGGTAATTTCAATTGAACAATTTGGATTTTTGGAGGGGAGGATGATCCATGTGGCTACCTGCTCGACATAGGAGGGACTACATTTAATCAAATTGGATCAACTCCTTGTGGAAGTTTTAGAATTGGACCTTTCCAAATCCTACTATAGGGCATTGTGGCTATATTTGAATCTCCTTCTTCATGTTAGGTTCAGTCTACCGGTTGTCAAATGGATTATGGGTTGTATTTCTAGTTGGTCTTTCATTCTCTTAATTAATGATTTGGGTTTTGAATTTTTCAAGTCTTTAAGGGGCCTTTGTCAAGGGTTCCCATTGTCCTTGTACCTCTTTTTATTGGTTGTGGAAGGTTTGAGTAGAGTGATCTTGGATACGCGAAGAAAAACGAGTTAGTGGGGGTCTCTCTTAGAGGAAGGGAGCATTTGACCCATCTCCTCTTTATTGAAAATTTCCTATTGTTTTTTCTTATTTCAAAGGAGGATTTTTGTCAATACAAGGAAATACTTTTGATATTTTATAGTGAGATTGGAATCAAGGTAAATAGAGGAAAATCTCCTTGGTGTTTTTTGACAGAGTTTTCCCAAGCAAACCATTGGTGGGGTAGGTTTTTTTCCCTTTTGCCTCATTTACTGTAGAGGATGATTTCAAGTATCGGGGATACTTTTTAAAACCAAATCGATATGGAAAGGCCAACTGGTTGTGGCTTGTGTCAAATATGAAAAAAAACGTGCACCTCTGGTGCAAATATTGGCTCTCTAGAGGAGGGAGACTGATCCTTATCAAGTAGGTATTATAAGCCATCCTCATTTATTGGATAAACAATCCATCCAATGGGAATTCTAGAGAGGATAAATAATACGTGTTTTAATTTTTTGTGGAAGGGAAGTTGTGAGTACCAAGTTTCACACTTAGTGAATTGGAAAATTATTGCATCTTCAAAAATTCAAGGAGGATGGGGTATCAAAAACATCTTTTTGCTTAATCGGGCTCTAACCAATTGTTCATTATGGAATTTTATTTCAAGGGAGAGTCTTTGGAAGAGGATATTTATGGTGAAATATATTTCTCTTGACCACATTATCGATTGGCTTAATAGGTGTGCCAAGAGTCTCAAAATGCATCTAATCAATGGAAGGATTTGGGTGGCGCCTTTGCAATAATCGAGTGCATTTTGGCATGGAAGGTGGGTTCAAGTTCACAATTCAAAATTGGGGTAGATGTTGCAGTCCATATATTATTCTTCCCAATGATTTGATTTTTCATTTCCCAGAACAAAGTAAATGTACCTTGAAAAATGTGCAGAATCCTCTACACACAGATATATGGAATCAACAATGGATGCAAGCTTGGGAATTAAGGTTGGAAGGTTAGAGGGTGTAGTAGTGGGAATTATTGCTAAAGGAGCTCATGAAGGATTGTTTTTGAATTCACAATGTTCATGACAAGCTTTCTTGGGTATACAATAAGGCAGGGGGAATTATACTATGAAGATTGACTACTTGGCGATGGTGGAGAAAGTGAATTGGGAGCCAGTCTAGTGGCGGAATAAGTTGTTGAAGGTGGTGGATCCACCTAGTAAGATAATTTTTCTCTTATGGATCGATTTGAAAAAGAAAGTCCTATGACATAATATAAAAATAGAATAAATAGGGACCTGGGATTTGTATCGTATGTCAGACCAATGAATAAATGAACAAAAACTTATTTCTCTACTCCCCCTCCTCCAGAAAGGTATGGGGTGAAGTTGAACTACATTTAAATATCCAACATAAATGAAATGCAAATTTATTGGTGGAATTGTTTTCAAGGTTTTTGTTGACATAGTTCTGTCGAGAGGGGTTCACTTTGCACTGTTGTCAACAAACACCAACCAAACACCCTTAAACACTGGCACAGAAAGGTCTTACCCTTTCCAGCAACACTCGCAGAGGGAGTGAAGTCTCACCCGAGATGATTAAGGGGGCTGCAAGAACCAGGTTTCCGCAGTGGGGGGAGGACATGCATCAATTATCACTCTATAGCTACAGAAACCAGAGATTGTATATTCGCATAATACTTAACAGTTCATACATTCATTCATCATTCACATATTCAAAGTGTAATCAACATGGTAAAACTAGCAGTCACATCAGTAGAGCTTACTAAACCACAAAGCTTTAAACATATTACAACTAGCAATCACATTCATCATTCATCATGAACATAAACATAAGATATAAACATAGAAGAACATCTTCATTCATTAACTCATCAAAAACCTGCGGTACAACCTTTGCAGGGATAGTTCCAAACCACTTATTGCGGATCGATACAAAACTTTCAGAAAACATAGCAAAACATTACACAAATCATCTGCTTGTCTTCTGATTTGGTTCTAAGATAGGATGCCCGTAGGATTACAATCATAGTCCTATTTATATCCAACTAAGGTGGTTACAAAACAGTCCAAATGACCCATTATAACTAACTAAACTAATCTTGCGCTTCCGTCGGCTCCTTGTTCTCCGCAAATAGTCCTTTCTTCCGCAGATGGTCCTTCTCGTCGTTGTCGGCTTCTGCACTTCATGCGGTCTAACCCCATGCCAACATGCCCCCAACACAAACTTGTGGCTCATCCTCGAGCCACCTCAGTTGGACACCTTTGGTATTTCTCTTGTTCGCTGTTGTGTACTTCTCGAACTCATCCTCCAGTCTCTTGGCTGTTGTCATGTACTTCTCGAACTCATCCTCCAGTCCCTTGATCGATGTTATATACTTATCGAACTCAACCTCCATTCCCTTGATTTCTCTTATGTACTTCTCAAACTCATCCTCCAGTCTCTTGAAACCTTCTTCAACTATCCCTTCTGCGCCCGCTGTTGCGCTTCATGTTGGTTTCTGTTTGGGGAAAATTTCATCGACGTCACCAAATTGTGAAACAAGTCAACCGCTCTGGCACATCTATTTCACACATTTGACCGTCCTTTCTTGGGGCCAGCATGCCTTCGCCCTTGGTTTTCTTGTGGTCACAGGGACCACGGTTCTTCCAACTACTACAACTCTCTTAGACATCTTGGGTGAGACTTCATCTTTGTTCCTCCCAGTTGTCTGCGCAAATTTTTCTGCTGGTTGTTCGTGAACACTTGACGTCCTTTCCATTAGCGCACCTGGAGTGATTCCGCTCGAAATGAAATGCACCATTGCAACTCTCTTACTTACTTATTCCACAACTTCCTTGAAATTTCTCATTCGACGGAATGACTCTTTTCATAATGCGCATAAGCCTTCATCCTCCAACTCTCTTTATGTGTATTTATGCTTGTGCCTCATGTACTTAACACACAATTATCAATTCGTTTTCTAAATATTTCATGTTTTCCTCGGATTATGTCCTCAAGTGTGTTATCATAAGCTTCTACCGTCTTTCGGTGATGCCTCGCCGCAGTAATGATGCGCTGACTAGAATCCCACGTGAAAATGTCGATTAGCATCCGGTCTTGCCATGCTCCCATTTTTTTTTGTCATTATTATTCCCCCTCCTTTTTCCCCCCGTCGCGTTACCTCGGTAGGGCCATAGCCAACTCTGCTTCATCAATACTTTGCTTTATGTTGGATTTCTATCGCGTCTTGTATCTAGGATTCAACCAACATGGTCGCTTCTTTACTGGCTTCGCATAAGGTTTCAGTGGTATTTTCATCTCGCCCAATTTCCCAGAAATCCCTTTCATCTCCAAGAATTTTATTGGGAACAAGTCCTGAAACTCATGCAGTAGCTCAGTCATCTTGACAATGGTTGAGTCATCCCAATAATCCCCAATGCTCATGAACTTGGGATTCTCCTCCGACCCAATGCTTACTTTTCTGATTCACAATGGCTGTTGAGACTTGTCGGAAGGCATATCTGGTGCCTCGACACTGCGACTTCCTTCTAACTCTGGTATATACGTAGCCCTCGGGTCATCCTCATCATTTGGTCCTCTTGTTATGTTGTAGCATTCCATCAACATTCGCGGTGTCGTAGTCCATCGAAGTCCCATAGGTTTCTCTGTTAGAATTGCTTCAAGTACTTCTCACGGATCTCCTGTAATGAGCTATGGATGAAGGGGTTTTCGTCGGAGAAACTGAACGTTTGGAAAAATCCAATAGTTAGCTGTTCCCATGAGGTTGTTCTGCTGCGATATACCAACTTTGCGGTACTTCATCCAGTGTGTGAATGAATGCATGGATCCATTCCTGTTTCGCTCGTGATCCCCATTTGCTTTGACATTCATTCAAATGCTCCTTTGGATCTCCTCTATCATCGTACTTCCTTCCGTAGAATCCTGCAGTTTCGCCGAACCTAACCTCTAGTAGGTGTCGACATAATGGCCAGTTTGTTATAGTTGACTTGTGCACCGCCCACCATTGTGCTGGTGTAGCCTTCAGGGCTTCCTCCTAGGCCAATAGTCGTTGTGGTTCTTCCACTTTTTATTCAAATTCAGTGAGAAATGTAGTCAGGTTGGGAAACCCATCATATGTTGGTAGTGCACACTCTTCCATAGCTACCCATTGCAGTGACTGGGTGATCTGTGCACACCTTTTAAACAATACTTCATGTAGCTGATTCTGCCAATTTTCAAGTGCTTCATCCGAATCTGACGACGCTGCGCCATCCTAACTCTCCATCTGCAGTTGGATTGATGCAGTCTTTTGATATGTTGTAGAGACTATCCCATCCCTCAGTGAATTCATCCCTTGTTGGCTCAACATATCTCTGTCCTTCTATGGGATCAAGAGGGGCGAATACCCTCATCTAGCGGTTTTTGAACGACATGGTTCATTTCTTAAAATTGATGATGGCCTGATTCTCCATCACCCAGTCTATCCCTAGCAGTACTGGATAGGGGCTTGTGTTGTCAACAATCTTTATCATGTCGAAATATACATATGTTTTGAGTCCTTCTATTTCATATGGAACCTGTCATAATTGACCAATCAGAGTGACCTTAATTTGATTCGCTAGGCACAGTTGTATCAAGGACCATGCCAATTGTGGTTTCCCCATCGTTTCCCAATTCTGTTTTGTCAGGATGTTTACATCTGACCCCAGGTATAATATGATGGAATCGACATCAAATGCTTTGATTTGCGCAGATATCCTCATTTCTCTTCCAGTCTTCCTCTTATGTATGCGATTGACTGTTCGCTCCTGTCGTGCACCCTCCCTTCGATGCAACAAAATGGATATTTCTTCCAATGCATCCTGATCATTTTCCAACTCCAGGAAGCTTTCCAAGAAGGATATTAAGGCGTTAGCCTTTTTCTGTGAATTCGTCGTGTCGAATGTCGACGACATGTTATAAGTAACTTCTTTCTAGTGAAGAGGTGGCTAACCCATCTGTTTCAAAGCCTCCCATGCTTTCAAGAAAATATGCCTTTCTTATTCCACATCGAATGTGACCTGTTTTCTTGCTGTTGGTCGGACGCTAGCCTGTGACCTATTGGCTCCTGTCACAACTCCTCCTTGGGTAAATACTCCAATAGTCAGAGTTTGAATTCTGACCTCTGCTGATATATTCTGTACTGCTAGTGGCATATTCTGTTTATGATTCTGATTCAGTGGAGGCGGGGGTAGGTTCTTAGTTTGCCACTTCACGATGAGCTGGGGACAGTCTTTGACACCATGGCCCACAACGTTGCAGTAAGTGCACTGTGTTTTTGGATTCGAGAAATCCAATTGGGAATGCCTCTGCTGACCACAATTGTAACATATGATTGTTCCTCGACCTAGTACAACATCTCCTCCTCAGCTAACATCGGCACCTCGACCTCCGCGGAACCCCCCTCTGAAACCTCCTCGTGGTGTTCCATATGGAGGGTACTGCGGTTGACCATACTATGGTTGTTGATATTGCGGCTGACCGTATTGCGGTGGTTGATATGACGGTTGTGGATATTGCGGTTGACCATACTTTGATTGACCATACTATGCTTTATCATACTACGGTTGCGAGTTATAGTGAGGTTGTTGTTGATTATACCTCGGTTGATGCTGTACCGACATTTTCTCTTCTCCCTTCATAAAAAACGTATCCGCAGTCCGTTCTTGGAGTAGGTTGTAAGTCCTGCACTCTTTTTTGTCATGGCCAACCGATCGACAGAATTTGCAATACAAATTAACTGGATTTGACACCATCTTTTGTAAGTACATGCACTCTTCCAGTTGATGTCCTCTCGTCTGACAGACGTGACACCAAGGCATCCCTCCCTGACTGAGGGGATTCGGTGCACCTGACTGTAAATACTCTTGAAATTATGGGCACTGATCCTTATGGTGTCCTTTTGTTTTGCATCTACTGCACCATATATCTTCGCGGGATTCTTTTCCCTTCTTCATATCTCGTAGCTGAAGCACCAAATTTTCCAACTGTGCTTGTATCCGATGCATGCTTATGCCCGTTTCACCGATTGGTGAATCCTCCAGCTTCATTGCAATTTCTAGTGCTTCTACTTGAGTCGTTACCTTCTATTGCATCAGCGGTCCACAAATGTGTGGCACCAACCCTGCGATAAACCACTTTTTATGCTGCATGTCTCTCATACCGAAACTCACCTTCGCCATTAACATTTCATACCGCTGGTCAAATTCCCATATAGGTTCGTGTGGAAACTTCTTGATTTCCTTGAACTCTGTGATGTATTGTGACTCAAATTTCGGTTTTCTAAATTCATCAATCATTCCCGGCTTGATCTGTGGTAGTGTTTTGTTTAGAGTTCCTGTCGGTACCTTAGTAAATTTCATAAACCAGTCTAATGCACAACCCCTGAGGGTCGTTGCTAGCTGACCCTTTTTGATATTTTCGTCTTGGACCTGCTTCACAATCCATACCACTTCACAGAAGAACCAATACTGTTCGGGATCCTCGTTCCCGTTACCCTAGAAAGTAGGCATTTTTACGTCGTCACCTGCCATTCTTGCGCTCCTACTATTATTATTTATTGATGTGATACTCCTACCGCTATTCTGGCATGTAGGACAGCTTTGGGAATAACTTGGATTTCTTCCTACAAAGTTCTGAGTAGTGCACGGAGTTGAAGGTACATTGTAGCTTACGATCCATCCCTCTTTGGCTTCTCAGGTATCCTATTCACCTTCTTCTTCATCGTAATAAGGTCGCTTCACCCCTTGTGGTCCTGTTCCCCGGTATTTCATTCCGGTCCACTCAGGAGACTCTCTCTCAGTCCTCCTCTTCTTCTCTGGTGGCCGTAATATCGCCCCACTTCTCAAGGTACCACAATCTTCCTCAGCCTCCCTTAAAAATTTGTTGTTGCTCATGTCCATCTTCCCCGCATCTTTATATCGGACCCGCATTCACGCAATACCTACAACCTCCGCACACTGATCTTCTACTCCCTGGAATTCATCCTTAGTATGCCCTTTTCGCAGACAAGCATCTTAATCCACAACTTCAGCGATAGTAGGAATCTCCCTCTAGGTCCTTTGAAAAATTTCCTTTCTGCATCGATGTATGATTTGATTGTATCAATGACAAACTCAGTGATGTATCCCTCTACGATACTGTCTACCCAGAAATCGACAACCCTTGATACCCTATTTTCGACCTGTTTTAACTATTGGATTAGTCCTTGAGTCCAGTGGTCAGGTTCACCTCCTTGGAAATTGTTTTTTTGAAATTTGAGCTGCGCCAACCACTCGTGCAGCAATACCGGGAATTTGTAGAAAAACACCTCATGGATATCCGAATAGATATGCTTTTGCAACCAATTGCTTGTTGTCTGCCCAGGGTTCTGATTTTCTCCTTCCACGAATTCTTCTGTCTTCTTGTCAAACCAATTCTGAATCTCCAGTTTCGTCAGGTGCCACATCATGTTCTATTCTTTCTTCTTTAGGGTCCCGGTAACAGAACCATTTGTTGACATAGTTCTGTCAACAGTGGTTCACTTCGCACTGCTATCAAAAAACACAAACCAAAGACTATTAAACACCGTCCAAAAAGGTTTTACCCTTTCCAGCAACACTCGCAGAGCGAGTGAAGTCTCACCCGAGATGATTACGGGGGCTGTAGGAACCATGTTTCCTTAGTGGGGGGAGGACATGCATTTCTCACTCTACAGCTACAGAAACCAGAGATTGTATCTTCGCATCATGCTTAACAGTTCATACATTGATTCATCATTAACATATTCAAAGTGTAATCGACATGGTAAAACTAGTAGTCGCATCAGCATAACTTACTAAACCACAAAGCTTTAAACATATCAAAACTAGCAATCGCATTCATCATTCAACATGAACATAAATATAAGAGATAAACATAGCCGAACATCTTGATGCATTAACTCATCAAAAACATGTGGTACAACCTTCGCATGGATAGTTCCAAACCAATTATCGCGGATCCATACAAAACTTGCCGAAAACAGAGCAAAACATTACACAAATCATCCGCTTGTTGACAAGTTTGGTCAACAATCACTTCATAATTTTTTGAATTTACTTCAATATGATCTAGGATCTTAACTGAGAGAACAACATGTACAGCATATCTACAGCATATCAATCATGGAGACAATAATGCAAGCACACAAGAGACACAAAGATTTACTTGGGGAAAACCATAAAGGTGAAAAACCCCAATAACTTCCTCAGAGATAGATAGAGCAATGATACAACCAACCAAGAGAGATAGCCATAACCTAGCAGCAGATCCTCCTCCTCCATAAGTGCGCCACTCCTCCTTGAGTGCATGTGTGAGAAGTGAGTGAGCAAATAGAGTGCCTCCCTCACTCTATTTATACTTGACTTGACTTGCCTTTTTACCTAACTCATGTAGGCTCGAACTTAACCACATAACATAATGCTGAGTGGGCCGACCCCCAATAGGGTGGTCTAATAACCCTTTGACCCACATGGCCGACCCCCAATAGGGTGGTCTAATAACCCTTTGACCCACATGACTTATACAGGGCCGACCCCAAACAAGGTGGTCTAATAACCCATCAAGTATAAGTTACGACACTTACAATATAAATGACGACACTTCCTTATAGAGGAATAATACCATCTCTATAGGAATACAATATACATATATGAAATACATTCCGAAGTTACATATACATCAACACTCCCTCTTAACTAGGAAGGTATTTCTCAGCACAGTTCTTCTAGCACAAGTCATCTTCTCTGGATCATCGTCACTGGATAATCGTCACCGAGTCATCATCATCGTCACTGCTGTTGCTATCTCAATCAATCTCTGAATCTACTCGTCATAGGAAGTTCTACAGAGCCAGTCCTTTTTCATACTGGATGTAGGCCCACCACCTGCAGGTCTTCATCATCACTGGCCATACTGTGGAATCCTCAGGACTTATTACGTGCATCACAAAACCTCGAAAGAGCATCCCAGGATGTTACGGGTACACAACTCCGACCTATAGGATCTCCCAGGGCGCTATTACATGTGACCCCACCACAAAACCTCGAAAGAGCATCTCAGGATGTTACAGGTACACAACTCCGACCTGAAATCTCCCAGGGCGCAAATTACATGTGGTCCACCACAAAACCTAGCAAGAGCATCTCAGGATGTTACGGGTACACAACTCCGACCTAAAATATCCCAGGGCACAAATTACATGTGGTCATGGCAAAACCTCGAAAGAGCCTCTCAGGATGTTACGGGTACACAACTCCGACCTGAAATCTCCCAGGGCCCAAATTACATGCCATAGGACAAAACCTCGCAAGAGCATCTCAGGATGTTACGGGTACACAACTCCGACCTGAAATCTCCCAGGGCACAAATTACATGTCCTCCCAGAGCAATGTCTCGAAAGAGCATCCCAGGCTGTTACGGGTACACAACTCCGACCTATAGGATCTCCCAGACATGCTCATCTGCACAACCTAATCCACGGCCATAGAGTATCAACCTGATACTCACCATACATCATCCTGATGTACTCATGATCATCCTGATCATCATCACTGCAACGTCCTGCTGCATGTCATCTGGAGCAACATCCTGAAGCTCATCATCCATGATCATCCTGATCATCACTGCAACATCCTGCTGCATGATCCACCTGATCATCAATGCATCTACCTGATGCATACCAAGTATCTACCTGATACATATCATCATACATGATCCTCCTGATCATACAATGTATCCACCTGATACATGATACATATCACCATACATGATCCACCTGATCATACAATGTATCCACCTGATACATATACAGATACATGGTCCAAGCATCCAGCATGATGCATATACAAAATACATACACATGATCCAACTGATCATATCCAGCATCCAACATGATGCATACATACATAAATGATCCAACTGATCATATCCAAGCAGAAACCAGAACATCATCCTGATGCCCATTATCCAACGCTTACTTCCACATCCATGTGAAGGATCCTCCTTCCAACATGCTTGGAATGGATTCAGCAAATGTGTCCATCACTTCTTCCTCGAAGTGTCCTCGATCTGAAGAACGCCAAGCCTCTCTCTGAAGTACTCGAACTTCACTCTGGCTAGTGGCTTCGTCAGCACATCTGCAATCTGCTCGTCCGTCGCAACATACAGAAGCTTCACAGCTCCTCTCTGCACCATATCCCTGATATAGTGATATTTGATCTCTATGTGTTTTGACCTGTCATGAAACACTGGGTTCTCGGACAGCTTCACACAACTCTGGTTATCACAGAAGATACCAGTAGCCTCCAACGGGAGATCAAATAACTTAGACAGTAGCTTTCGTAGCCATATTGCCTCACAACTAGCTGAACAGGCTGCAACATACTCTGCCTCAGCTGTACTCAGTGCTACGCGGGACTGCTCCCTGCTAAACCAAGAGATCACACCTGATCCCATACTGAAGCAACACCCAGATGTGCTCTTCCTCAACGTTGTAGAAAAGGTTGAATCTGCTTTACTCTTGGTAACTCCCAAACTGGATAGAAAGCTGTCTATCCTACCATACCAAGTTCTGCAGACATATATGACTACACCATGCTGTCTTGAAATCCATCTAGTGCATCTTCTATTTCATCACTTTTATATTTCTCAATGCTGCCATCTGCAACATGCTTGATTTGATAGTTCCATATGGAAGTCATAACAAACTTCCCTTCAGATCTTGGGACTACATCCCAAACATCATTCTTCATGATTGACGGATCATGGCATTCCATTTCTTCATCCCAGATCCTGGGAACTTCAATATCTTCAATAGATATCTTTGTTGCTGGAACAAATGTTGTAGTCCTTTTGTAGGTGAAGATATACGGTCTTTCCTACAAAACAGTTTAAATTGCATGATTAGAAACATCTCATAATTTTCAGAACAAATTCTTACACATAAAGAAATATGTCATACAGTCATGCAATTATCTTAGCCAATGCTTCAATACAACATTTATACATATCCCGTAACTTTCTAGATGCCTTCCAATCTCTACCAGAACATTGTTAAGAGTGTGCACAACTCCCAACATGTCAGCAAAGAGGTTTCATTCTAGATAAGTAGCAATGGAATGTTGTACAGTGCCATAGGCCACTCACCCATGTATATTAGTAGTATATTGTTCATCAATGCAACTATTCTAATATGCACAATACATATCCTAAGTCTAGGAACATGAGCATATACATCATTGAACAATTTTATTTAAACAAACACATATGCAAGAAATGATAATTAAAATACTTATCTTTGTTTGGTTACTGGGTGGACTCCCTCTGAGTCTTTGATTCCTTGTAGGAGCTGCTGAAGTAGCTTCTTCTACAACTTTCTGTTATGGAATGTAGAAAGATGGTCAACTCCCTCTGAATATCTGCATCCTTGCAGAAACTACTGAAGTGTGCTCCTTTTCTTTTTTGCAGGAACAAGTAGAGTGTGCTCCCTCTTGATCTTTGCTTCCTGAATTACCTGTTCTTGAGCTCATATTCATCCTTGGTCCCTATGCATGCTTATTAGTATCATGATTGAGTTATCCTTGTGATCTCATATAAAATCATACATTCATTAGTATACTATTAAAACACAATAATCTCAAGCATGTATAATCATGATCATTTCAAACAGAAAATAATAAGCATTAGCATTCAAGGTTTATGTAGTATTCTTATGGTTAGTCAAATCATAAGAAACATAACATATCTAAACCTATAATTACTCAAACCTATGACTCTTCAGGTTAGAGATATAATATGCATAAAACTTGTGATTATTCAAACCTATACTTTCATGATTCTTCTGGTTAGTCATATCATCAATTATGGTAAGAAACATAATATGTATACAACCATGATTATTCAAACCTATGACTTCATGAATAATCATTATCAACAACAGTATAAGATCCTAACCCAAGGTAGGATTCTATCTTGATATAGGAAAAACATACCTGGATTAGCATGCTAGTTAGTTATGTCTAACATAATCACATGATGTCTTCTTGTTCTTCTTCAATGACTTGTGCTAGTAACCTGTATATCTCATAGGTTAGCCATTATAAAACCAAATTATACATACCTCGTAAATGGATCTTCTATGAGATCCATGACAATGGATGAATCTTTGTCCTCATGTTATCATGATCATATGTTCTTGGACCAGAACATGATTTGTCTTTCTTGGTGTACCTTTCATGTTAGCAGACAACATAAACCTCATACAACACCATAATGCATTAGTACAATCATAAGTGTCAACACCCTAACCAATGAATATCTTCTATCATGCATTCATAATTTTGTTAAGGTGATTCGACAAATATAAAATAAAAATTGTACTAACCGTAATAGCATGAAGACAAACATACCATAAACTTAATCATGGACAAATATCGAAACATACCTCGATGAGTCATACCTGTCGAGATCGCTTGTAATCTTCTTATGTAAGGCCTTAGCCTCATCTCCCTCTGAAACAGGAACTTCTTCACTCATGCAGATGATCAATCCATCTTCTTCTAGGATTGACCCAATCCACTTGATTTGCAAGAACTGGACCTGGAGCTGGATATGGGTTTGTCAGAGAAACCCCAAAAATTCAAACTTTGAATTTCAAACTTCCGAAAGGATAGAAATATGCGCCTTGATGAGCTGATCAAACTGGTATATTCAGAATTTGAAAACTACAAAGTTTCACTCCTCAATTTTGCCTTTGAAACTTCCGGATTCACTGGACGTGACCCTGAACTGGGGTTTGATGAAGCCCACTCTTTTGCCCCATCAAAAGGTTTTATCCAAAGCTCTAAGCTTCTATTTTTCTGAGGAGCTTCCAGCCGTGGTCACAGATTTCAAAAATTCCCATTTTTACAGAAGCCCTAATTTTCCACTTTCCTGATCAAAGTCCCGAACTAGGGTCTGATCAAGCTCGGCCTTCTGCCCAACAAAAAATTATGATCTTGGTCTCTAAATTTTTATTTTGATGAGTAGCATTCAGCCGTGGTCTCTGATTACAAAAATTCCAACTTTCTCCAAAGCCCTAAATTCCGGAAGCCATGAATGAAGGTACCAAAAAATAATTCTGTTTTGACAGAAATATGTACCTGATTGTTTCTGGTGTAACTCCGAAATTTTTGATCCACAGGGTCTGAAAAAGTTTCCTGAGATAGCCTGACCTGTTAGCTTTCCATCCTGACAGGTCTGACCTCAATTGGATTTTCTGAGAGAGAGTTATGCCAAATGTCACAACGTGACCTGTTTTGGGATAATACAGGAGAGCGAACTTGTACGGCGTGCCACGTGTCACTGTTTCAACTTCGGCCTCTAAAAATATTTCCTGAGATAGCTCTGCCTGTTATATTTCCATCCTGATAGGTCTGACCTCAATTGGATTCTCTGAGAGAGAGTTATTCCAAGTGTCGTAACATGACCTGTTTATGGGATAATACAGGAGAGATAACTTGTACGGTGTGCCACGTGTCACTGGTTCACCTTCGGCCTTTGAAAAAGTTTGCTGAGATAGTACAGTCGGTGTACTACCTGTCACTTTTTACGAAATTTCATTTGGAGCTTCCTAGCCCAAGTTATGACCTTTTTCCCAAGGTCACCTGATTTTAACTCAGATCTGGAAGAGGCAGAAACCCTATATTGCACAGATCATAAATCACAAAGTACAGCGAATTAGAGGTTGTCCTTTGGAAACAAGGTACCTGGAGATTTAATATTCGTCCTGTAACAATTTCAGATCCGAAACCTTCGCCAAAACAGATTTATAGCGAAAGTGCTACGATGACTGGTTTTTGCTATATCAAGCCCTAGCATCGTAAGTGCAACAAGTGTCATACATGCCATATCATGCCTTCTTTCAGGCTAGCTCTGATAACATGTTAGATTTTCTGAATTTACTTCAATATGATCTAGGATCTTAACTGAGAGAACAACATGTACAGCATATCTACAGCATATCAATGATGGAGACAATAATGCAAGCACACAAGAGACACAAAGATTTACTTGGGGAAAACCATAAAGGTGAAAAATCCTAATAACTTCCTCAGAGATAGATAGAGCAATGATACAACCAACCAAGAGAGATATCCATAACCTAACAGCAGATCCTCCTCCTCCATAAGTGCGCCACTCCTCCTTGAGTGCATGTGTGAGAAGTGAGTGAGCAAATAGAGTGCCTCCCGCACTCTATTTATACTTGACTTGACTTGCCTTTTTACCTAACTCATGTAGGCTCGAACTTAACCACATAACATAATGCTGAGTGGGCCGACCCCCAATAGGGTGGTCTAATAACCATTTGACCCACATGGCCGACCCCCAATAGGGTGATCTAATAACCCTTTGACCCACATGGACGACCCCCAATAGGGTGGTCTAATAACCCTTTGACCCACATGACTTATACAGGGCCGACCCCAAACAAGGTGGTCTAATAACCCATCAAGTATAAGTTACGACACTTACAATATAAATGACGACACTTCCTTATAGAGGAATAATACCATCTCTATAGGAATACAATATACATATATGAAATACATTCCGAAGTTACATATACATCAACACGTTTCATGGGATGATGTAGGAAAGCATAATTTTAAGGAGAAGGTATGAAAGAATATTTAAGAAATGATTTCACCCTTGAAGTAAGAAAAAGGAAGGGTAGTTTAACATCCTTTTCAACTAAGAAACCTTATTTTACCTGTTGATAGGCAGTGTATCATTGTAATTGATATGCGTTGACTGACTATTAGTAACTTTGACTACGTATTAGTTTTCCTTCTTTTTTGAAGTTTTACACAAACTTTTTGGATGCATGATTTTATGCAGTGCTACTATCCTAAGTCCCCAAATTCTTAGCTTGCACGCTATTGGATAAAAAATTGAGGGTCTTATTGCCGAGCCGGCAGCGGAATGCTTGGTGCTAGTGCCCAACATTCAATGCACATTCAATGCTCATCATCAATCTTGATGAGCTGCTTTATCTTCATGCACCGCACCTCCTGCAATGCATTGCCTTCGTGAAGATTCATACACCACCACATCACATATGACTAGGTGGTATGTGCATATCCAACAACTTATATATTTAAATATTCTCAGCTCAGTGATCAGGAGAATGAAGAAATTCCAGATAAAAACATACACTTACATATCTGAACAGGTTTGGAGTAATGACAACTTCTATCTGACTTATCGTATGTGGCCCTAACTCGAGTTGAATTTTTATTTTTTTTTGTCAATGTAGCTGGTATGAATCCATGTTTCCATCCCTTTCGCTGGTGTACAATTCTTGTATCTGGTCTTCCCCATACCTACAAGGCAAAGCACATACATGTCGAGTAAGATTGTCAAGATGACAGAGGAGGTAACAGACTTTATTAATGCATCATTGTTGAATACTTTTGACATGTCACAATCCCCTAAAGTATCTAGTTCTTCTTGATCATCCACAACCAACTGATCAATCTAATCATGGTATACGTGCTTTATTCTTGCTATAGACACATATAGGGCATGCATACACAACCTATAATCTGTACAATCACGGAAAGAACATACTAGCTGGATTTATCCTTTGTTCCCTACTAGCTATCCGGGTTCCTTCTCGTGAAAAGGGCTTGGCTTCTAAGGGGCTTTGCTTCTGTATTTTTTCCTCTCTCCCTACTAGATGGAGTTATTCCTCCCTTGCCTTCTAGTCATAATTTTTAGGAGCTGCTTATTGAATATGATACTAGCTAGTTTTGTTGTGAATTTCATATATAATATTCGAGCAAAGTGCATCACTATATGAAATTTACAAAGAGAAGTCATTAGAAAACAAGAAATATGATACATATTACTAAATTTCAGTCATATAATTAAATTATTATCATATACCTCCAGTTGATCTCCAATGTCAATAACAATTTCTTGTTGAATGAGATTAACATTGAACCAAGTGCTTCCTTGAGAAATTGGAGGCCATCAACTTCATCATCTTGTAGCACCAAAATCATTCCACCAGCATCTGTCTGGCAGAGTAGGAGGTCTACGAGATCTGGCCTCAAGTCCCATATTACTACACATTCACATTATGACTGCGAGCATCAGAATCACGAGCACCAAACCCTGTTATCCTTCCTCGTGCAAGTCTATGCATTCGTCGATGCTTCTAAAATTATGATATGCTTATTCCCTTGTATTTCCTTGTTTGATAGGAGTGCCCCTATTGTGTTATTTTTTGTTGTTAATGATTGCATTGCTTCTACTTGGATGATCAAAACTATTATAATCATATGCAAAACTAACAACAATTATTGGAACATATTTGCATTAGGGGATAGTGCCAAATTTATTCATCTGATCACTATGCTTTAGCATGGGAGCAAAAGGAATATAGTTATCCACAATCCGAACTATTTAGTACAAATAGAATGTAGGTCTTTGGAATTTTTTTATTTGACTTTGTTACTGCTCTTTGTCTCAATATAATTTTATGTATTTTTTTCTATAAACTTCAAGGTTAGTACATCGGGGAACAAGTACTCTAGAATTTCTGCAAGTACTAGTTCCTCATACATGTGATAACATGCTTTGGATTTGCTTCCGATAACTATGCAGAATAATATTAGCATTTACTGAATCCCCTTCTTCCTTTATATGTACTCCATCCAACCATTATGCTCCTGCACAAAACCAAAACCTATAACCAAAATATTTTTGTTGTCTTGTAAGTGGTCCCATCTGACCCTTAGCTTGCCATGGCAAACCTGGCAGGTTCCTTGGAGGATTTTTCATAGTTGTAATGACCCTCGAAGTCTCCGGATTCCTCCTTTCTTGCATTCCGACTAGGGATCATCTTCCATGTGCATACGCCATAGCTTCTTCCAGGAATTGGTTGATGGCTAGCTTTGCTCGTCATAGGCTTATTTTGGATTTTACATCCTTAGCAAGTTGCAACCCGATTTTCATTATGCCTTATGCCTTTTCCTGTTTATATGTATATAAGTTCAGACTCAAGGCTCTTGTGCCTGCATCGATGCACTTTCCATCCTCATTAAGACTCAAGGCTCAACAATGTATATAAGTTCAAACTCAAGGTTCTTGTGCCTACATCGATGCACTTTCCATCCACACTCAATAGCTTTTTCCAAGCTCGTTAACTGGTGATGACCTCATTCTTATGCACCAATTTCCAACCAAGGTTACCTTCCATGTGCTTCTTGCCATGGCTACTTCCAAGGTTGACCTTTAATACCATATATGTTCCTACTAGCTGACCAAAAGAAAGTGTATTTTGTCGAGGTGAGAACAAAAGCAAACTACATGAGCTGCATGTGGAAAAGGGTCTTGCATGACGTGCATGTGGTTGTTCCTAGGTGACCGGCGTGTATATTTGCATTGAAACCTTGTCCATGTGTATGGTTATTTCCCGTTGGGAGCCTGTCTCCATAAATCAATGTTACGTTTAATTTTGTATGTACATGTTGCAGCCACACTGATGATGAGAGTGGGTAGTCTATGGCAATTTGTCCGATTTATATCCATCTCATGTCAAGATATGTTTATTAGGAGAAGTTCAAAATTAATATTATCTTCTTTCCAAGTACGCATGCAAGCTATTTATTATGGAATTTTTTAGCTGTTGAGCAATGATCTAACTCCCTATGGATGTTGATGTAATTGTAATTTTGGAATGTGTTTCACCTATGTATATTGTACTCCTATAGAGATGTTATTATTCCTCTATACAGAAGTGTCGTCATTTGTATTGAAAAGTGTCGCAAGTGTCTCAACTTGCATGTGATGGGTTATTAGACCACCAAGTGTGGGGTCGGCCTTGATTAGTATTACCATGGGTTATTAGAATGAGTTAGACAAGCCGGCCCTGCTAGTTTATTAGGCATGTCATGTCATGTATAAATAGAGTGCGGGAGGCACTCTATTTGATCAATTCATTATTCACTTCTACACTCATCGGAAAGTGGCACACAAGTGAGGAAGGAGGAGTAGATTCTAGGAGGACTATCTCTTGTGCTTAGGTTGTATCATTGCTCTTTCTATCTCTGAGGAAGTTGTGGGGTTTTTCACCTTTATGGTTTTCCCCGGTGAAACTCTGTGTGTCTATTGTCTTATGTGATTGCTTGTTGTGATTGATATGATTTATATGTTGTACATGTTATTCTCTCAGTAAAGATCCTAGAGTATATTGAATTGATGCTAAAAAATTAACATGATATCAGAGCTAACCTGAGAAGAAGACAATGGCAGTTGCGAAAGCTAGGGCTTATTGTTTATTGGGTTTCTCTCCACATATCTTGAAAGGAAGTAGGGTAGATTGACTCTCCTCATCAAGGCACATCTTTCTGTCCAATCAGAATTCAATTATGAGCACTTTCATTTTTGGCCCTAAAACTTAGGGTTTCCACAAAAATAGGAATTTCTGAATTCTGAGACCATAGCTGGAAGCTCCTTGGAAAAATCGAAGTTTAGAGATTTGTATCGAAATTTTTGGTTGGGTGAAGCTCCGGGAAACTCAAACCCTAATTCAGGGTCCTCCCTAGTGAATCCGGGAGATTAAAATGCATTTCTAAAGGGTGAAACTTTGCAGATTTCAAATTTTGAATGTACCAGGATGATCAGCTCATCAAGGTGCATATTTCTATCCTTTCAAAATTTTGAAATTCACATTTTGAATTTTTAGGGTTTCTCTGACAAACCCTAATCCAGCTCTAGATCCAGATTTCTGCAAATCAAGTGATAAGATCTAAATATTTTCTATTTCCATTTGAAGTAATCTTTAAGATGTCTTACCACACCAAGCTTGAGGATAAGCTTGAAGGGGCTGATAACTTTCGAGCATGGAAGTATAAGATTGGGTTAATCCTGGAAGAAAATGAATTGGACACTTGCATAAGTGAAGAGGTCCTTGTCCCAGAAGGAGAAGAGGCTAAGGCCTTACATAAGAATAACTTGGTCAAGGCAAAGAGGATCATTGCTAATTCTATCAAAGACCATCTCATACCATATGTGTCATCTCTAAAGACACCCTAGGAGATGTTTGATTCCCTAACCAAGCTATTTGAAGGGAAGAACATAAATCGGAAGATGACTCTGCGGAACCTATTGAAAGGGGTAAAGCTTCAGAATGGAGAGACCATTCAATCTTATTTTTCTAAGGTCTCTCAGATCAAGGAACAACTTGAAGTTGTGGATGAAGTAGTGGATAATGGTGAAGTTGTCATGACCACATTGAATGGCCTACCTAGGTCATGGGACTCCTTCATCCAAGGAATCTGTGCAAGAAGGAAGTTGATCTCCTTCAGTAGACTATGGGAGGAATGTTCACGAGAAGAAGCAAGGCTTGTGGCCCAAGAAGAGAAGATGGGGAATGAGGATCAAACTCTCACATCACACACCAAGGGAAGCAAGTTTAAGAGGGAGAAATATCATAACAAGAAACATTCTCACCCTCATCATAAGAAGAAAGATCTCTCTCATATTCGATGTTTCGACTGTAAGGAAATAGGACACTTTGCTTAAAATTGTACCAAGAAGAAGAAAGACAACAACAACAAATTCAACAAGAAGAAGAGGTACAACAAGAAGAGATTTCATGTTCATGTTGTTGAGGATGATGAACCTCCCAAGAAGAAGGCTAGAACAGAAAGTGATGGTTCATCAAGTGAAGATGAATATGTGCTAATCTCTACTCTCACAGGTACTATCTCTCATGGATGTAATGATTGGCTTATTGATAGTGGGGCTTCCAAACACATGACTGGGTTTAAAGAATCCTTTGTAGATCTATCTGAACATGAGTCACTCCATAAAGTGAAACTTGGGGATGACTATCAATATCCTATAAAAGGAACTGGTGAAGCCTCCTACAACCTAGACTCTGGGAAGTATCTATATATGAAAGATGTTATATATGTACCTGGGCTCAAGAAGAACCTACTCTCCATATTTGCATTGGATTCAAAAGGCATGAGGGTTTCATTTATAGATGGCCAAGTCCTAATGTGGCCAAAGGGTAAAACTATAGATGATGTAGTAGTGATTGGAGAGCAAGAGGGAGGATTGTACAAATTGAAGGGACAATCTGAACATGCCATGGTACATGAATCCATGGATCCAAGTGAACTTTGGCATAGAAGGCTTGCACATGTGCACTATAGAACACTACCAATTGCAAGTAAAGCTGTAGAGGGTCTTCCTGAAATCAGGAGAAAGCATGGAGGTGTTTGTAAAGGACGTGCAAAAGGAAAGAACATTAAGAAGGCATTTCCAAGCAAAGAAAGCAAAGCTAAAGGAATCTTGGAAATTATCCACTCCGATGTATGTGGTTCAATGTCATCCAGTTCTTTGAGTGGGTATGTATACTATGTCTCTTTCATTGATGATTTCTCTAGGAAGACTTGGGTTTATTTATTGAAGAACAAAGATGAAGTGTTTGATAAGTTCAAGGATGTCAAAGCCTTGATGAAAAATAAAACTGATAAGAAGATCAAGACCTTCAGATCCAATAATTGCAGAGAATTCACTTCAGGTGATTTCGAGAAGCTATGCAGTGATTCAGGGATTAACAGGGAGTTGAATGCTCCCTACAATCCACAACAGAATGGAGTTGCAGAAAGGAAGAATAGAACAATCATGGAAGCATCACGGGAAATGCTACTAGACAAGGATCTACCTATGCATCTATGGGTAGAAGCAGCTAGGACAGATGTATATGTGCAGAATAGAATATCTCACAAGATATTGGACAACAAGACACTAGAAGAGGTCTTCTCTAGTAAGAAACATGAAGTCAGCCATCTCAGAATATTTGGTTGTCCAGTATATGCACATATCCCAAAGGAAAAGAGGACAAAGCTAGATCCTTCAGGAAAAAAGGGCATCTTCGTGGGTTGCAGTGAAAACTCGAAAGCCTACAAAATATACTTTCCAGGGTTCAAGAAGATTGATGTCAGCAGGGATGTAACATTTGATGAAGACTCAGCTTACATCAAATCATAGAAGGAACCTGTTGAATATCATAAAGAACCAAAGGAAAACAGATTCCAAGACACCACCATGACTGAACCAATTCCAGAAGCAGATCGTGAAGTTGAAGATCCGCAAGAACCTGTAGAACCACCCCGTGAGAAGAACTCTCACAAGAGGAAACCTGCATGGGCTAGAGAGCTCATTCAAGATGCAGAAAGATATGGCATTCCAGAAGAAGAACACAGAGAAAGGAAGAGAACTAGATCTCATACCAGCTATGTTTCCCTACTCTATGATATTATGAACAAAGAACCTTCCAATTATGAAAAAGTAGTGGAAAATAAAGAATGGAAGGATTCCATGGTCGAGAAATACCAATTGATCATGAAAAATGATGTTTGGGATGTAGTCCCAAGACCTGAAGGGAAGTCTGTTGTGACTTCCAAATGGATCTACAAGATCAAGCATGCTGTAGATGGCAGCATAGAAAAATACAAAACGAGATTTGTAGCTCGTGGCTTCTCCCAGAAAAAGGGGATAGACTATGAAGAGACTTTTGCTCCTGTAGCCAGGTACATGTCCATCAGATCAGTACTTGCCCTAGCTGTAGTGATGAAATGGAAGATACACTAGATGGATGTCAAGACAGTTTTCTTGAATGGTGTAGTCGAGGAGGAAGTGTATGTGGAGCAGCCACTTGGTTTTGACACACATGACAGGGGGTCATATGTGTGCAGGTTGAAGAAATCCTTGTATGGCTTGAAGCAAGCTCCTAGGACTTGGTATGGTAGGATAGACAACTTTCTATCTAGTTTGGGCTTTACCAAGATGAAAGTAGATTCCAACCTTTACTACAAGGTTGAGGAAAGCAATCCAGTAATACTACTTTTGTATGTAGATGACCTATTTGTTACAGGTGAGGATAGATTGATTTCCGACACGAAGAGGAAGTTTGCTGCCGAGTTCGAGATGAAGGACTTGGGGATGATGCACAATTGATTATGGGCTCAAGTATGATACAAACCAAAATTTTAACCTGCAGGGTTATGTTGATTCGGATTGGGAAGGCAGTGCTGCAGATAGGAAGAGCAGTTCTCGGTGTTGTTTTAGTATGGGATCAGGTGTGATCTCTTGGTTTAGCAGAAAGCAGTCTTGCGTAGCACTGAGTACAGCCGAGGCAGAGTATGTTGCAGCTTGTTCGGCTAGTTGTGAGGCAGTGTGGCTTCGGAAGCTACTATCTGAGTTATTTGATCTCCCATTGGATGCTACTGGTATCTTTTGTGACAACCAGAGTTGTGTGAAGCTGTCTGAGAATCCGGTGTTCCACGACAGGTCGAAGCACATTGAGATCAAATATCACTATATCGAGGATATGGTGCAGAGAGGAGCAGTGAAGCTCCTATATGTTGCGACGGATGAGCAGGTTGTAGATGTGTTGACGAAACCATTATCCAGAGTGAAGTTTGAGTACTTCAGAGAGAGGCTTGGTGTTCTTCAGATTAGCGACACTTCAAGGAAGAAGTGTGGACACATTTGCAGGAGCCATTCCAAGCATGGTGAGAGGAAGATCCTTCCCATGGTTGTGGATGTAAGCACTGGATAATGAGCATCAGGACGATGCTCCAGTTACTACTTTGAATATGCATCATGTTGGATGCTTTGATCAGTTGGATCATGTATTTGTATATGCATCATGTTGGATGCTTGAAATGATCAGTTGGATCATGCATTTGTATATGCATCATGTTGGATGCTTGATGTGATCAGTTGGATCATGCATTTGTATATGCATCATGTTGGATGCTTGATATGATCAGATGGATCATGTATTTATATATGTATCAGGTGGATGCATTATATGATCAGATGGATCATGTATTTATATATGTATCAGGTGGATGCATTGTGTGATCAGATGGATCATGTATTTATATTTGTATCAGGTGGATGCATTATATGATCAAGTGGATCATGTATTTATATATTAGGTGGATGCATTGTATGATTAGGTGGATCATGTATGATGATATGTATCAGGTAGATACTTGGAATGCAGCAGGTAGATATATTGTTTGATCAGGATGATCACAGATGACGAGCTTTAGGATGTTGCTCCAGATGATATGCATCAGGATGATGTTATGATGATGATTAGGTTGATCATGTGATGATATACATCAGGATGATGTATGGTGAGTATCAGGTTGATATTCTGTGGCCGTGGACAGGTTGTGCAGATAGCATAGAAAAGATCCTAGGAGATCCAGACAGGTAGAGCGGTGTGCTCGTAACATCCTGTGATGCTCTTTCGAGGTTTTGCTATAGTTTCGCATATAAAAGATCCTGGAGATACAGACAAGTAGAGTGGTGTGCTCGTAATATACTGGGATGTTCTATAGAGATCCAGACAAGTAGAGTGGTGTGCTCGTAACATCCCGGGATGCTCTTTAAAGGTTTTGCGAAAGTTCACATAGAAACGATCCTGGAGATCCAGATAGGTAGAGTGGTGTGCTCGTAACATCCTGGGATGCTCTCTAGAGATCCAGATAGGTAGAGCGGTGTGCTCGCAACATCTTGGGATTCTCTTTAAAGGTTTTGTGAAGGTCAACATGTAAAAGATCCTAAAGTCTGCACTAGGTTTTGTTGATGCACGTAATCATTCATAGGTTCCACAGTATGGCCACTGATGATGAAGACCTACAGGTCGTGGGCCTACATCCAACATGAAAAAGGGTTGGCTCTGTAGAACTTCCTATGACGAGTAGATCATAGATTGATTGAGATAGCAGTAGCCGTGACGATGAGGATGATTCGATGACGATGATCCAGTGACGATGATCCAGAGAAGAAGACTTGTGCTAGCAGATATGTGTCGAGAAATACCTTCCTAGTTAAGAGGGAATGTTGATGTAATTGTAGCTTCGGAATGTATTTCACCTATGTATATTGTACTCCTATAGAGATGTTATTATTCCTCTATATGGAAGTGTCGTCATTTGTATTGACAAGTGTCGCAACTTGCATGTGATGGGTTATTAGACCACCAAGTGTGGGGTCGGCCCTGATTAGTATTACCATGGGTTATTAGACTGAGTTAGACAAGTCGGCCTTGCTAGTTTATTAGGCAGGTCAAGCCATGTATAAATAGAGTGAGGGAGGCACTCTATTTGATCACTTCATTATTCACTTCTACACTCATCAGAAAGTGGCGCACAAGTGAGGAAGGAGGAGTAGCTGCTAGGAGGACTATCTCTTGTACTTGGGTTGTATCATTGCTCTTTCTATCTCTGAGGAAGTTGTGGGGTTTTTCACCTTTATGGTTTTCCCCAGTAAAACTCTGTGTGTCTATTGTCTTATGTGATTGCTTGTTATGATTGATATGTTGTACATGTTATTCTCTCAGTAAAGATCCTAGAGTATATTGAATTGATTTTCAAAAATTAACAATGGAGTGTTATGATAATGTTTTCAATGAATAATATATGGCAGCTACAAAGTGAAAATATAATCACTTTACTGCAAAATAAATTGAAGTTTCAAAGTTAGCACTATTTAAAATAAAATAATTTAAAAATCTCAATACGAATTTGAAGTCTAACATGATAGAGAAATCAAACATTTCAAATGTTTTTTTAGTGTTCTTGTTATCGTATTTTGTAAGTGCAATTACAGGTGCCTTTCTCTCTTCTGCAAATTTAGTAAAACAAACTTTCATTTAATGCAAATCGAGCAGTTGCATGGTGCAACGTCTTCAACGAGCATGAATACATTATCCTCCAATGGTTTGCATTTGTTTCGGTGAAAACATAGAAAATGCTCCAGCAAATGCGTTTGGGGGAGTAGAGTTCACTTCTAATTCTTAGGCGTGATCCTTCATGTAGCGACTGCTGACTGTTTAAATGATTTTCTACCATATGACTCATTAATATGGTAAACCAACCATGTTGTTATATATACAATTAGATGACATATGAATTTGTTTTCCTCCCTCGGATGACGCGGCAGTTTGTCGACATTCTACGTTCGCTTTTCCTTCCACGTGATAGAAAAAATTGATTGCAATCGACATCGTGGATTTTCTCATTCTTGAGATGACATTCAATCAAAACTATGTATGAAGACAAGTAATCCCTCCTTGCGATATCTTTTTTTGAAACGGATCTCTCTCTCTCCCCATATGCTGGCATTTGTTATCCGAATGTGGCAGGTAGTTGATAATGCATGATCTTTTAAGTGATTTGATGTCGTATCCCTACGATCCGATGATGACTTCCCATTTTAATTACAAAATCGAGAGATGGGACGTCATCATATCCTTCAATTAACAATAAAGGAAACAACCCTTCTCAAGCGTAGATGGCCTCGAAGTAGTGGAACACGTTTGGATATCACTGCATCAAAACAACCAAAAGTCACTAAAGAATGATAATCACATGAATCATATTATTTGGTTGACATGCATCATTTCAACTATATTGCTTTAACCATCTTTCACAAGCCATTTGAAATACCTATGAAAAACCAAAAAGGATTCAACAATTGCCACTTTATTTTGTCATGTATTGAATCTCCATCCAATCAAAACAAGTGCTGCAATTCATCAATCCAATAGAAGAGGCTTGCAATGGAGTCTATCTGTATGGATGCATTGCAGTAGGTTCAATACTTCACTGTACTCAAGCTATTTTTTACTCTTTCTTTTTTCCAGCGCAAAGGACTCAAGCTTCTTTTGAGTACTTTCCATCATGCAATAAGCAAAGTGGTTGTCCACTCTCACGCATAAGTGTTAAGTGGCAACATTTGCGGTCCAAGTTTTGCATGCATTGCTCATATCAATGTATACAATTCAACCTACCAACCTTGACAGGTATCCACTGCCATGCAAATGACTTGTTTAGAGTTGTATGGAGCATTATTAAAATAAAATATCGTAATTTTACAAATGTATGGTTGCAAATAAAAGTTTGTGAATATGGAATAGTTAAAAAAAAATTACACTGAAAAATATTACATTGTAAAAAAGTTTAAAATGAATAATATTATATTATATTGAAACTATAATTATATAATGTTTTAAAAATATTTTAAAATAATGTGAAAATGTCTTTAAAATAATATTTATTTTTAAAATTAAGTTTAAAATTTTAAAATTTATAGAAATTAAAAATAATTCATTTTTTTTTTTTTATCTTATTAATCTGGATTTATCTTAAGTCTGGATTTATCATGTGTTGAGAGGGATCAAATCCCTTCAGGTGCAAACCATTTTTAGAGTGGAAAATTGGAGGAAATGTATGCACCTCGAGGGATTTGATCTCCCTCAACCCATAATAGGTCTAGAGTTAAGATGGACCTATGCTAGTATTTAATTATAATAAATTTTACTCTTTCACCTTATCCTTTAAAATGGTAACCAAGCAAAGCAAAGGAGTCTAATGGATTTTGAATTGGCATCTTGTCTCAAAAAAATTACTTAACTAACAAATTAGGTCTTCTCATATATTCCAATCAATTCTTTTAGTTTTAATTAATTGGAATATATATATCTTTTATTTTGAATTTTAGTTTTGGGTTGACATTGTAAACTTTTTGTTTACTTAGTATTTTATTATTTTATTATAGTGCCACATGTCAGCTTCACATTGAGCACATAATTACACTTCTCCCTCATATTGTGTTGTAGAAAGCGTCTCCTGGCACAATAATCTAGATCAATAAATTGCAACCAGGTATAGTATTATGGCTTCATGTATATGGAGTTAAATATTGGTGGATACTTGATACCACATGAACTCTACCTAGCCTCAATGATGACTGAGAATAGGGGATACTGGTATATTGGGGATACTATAGGGGGTTGAAAATGTCCTTATAGGTCTTGGAGTAAAGAACTAAAATTGCTTATGACCGGCTAAGAACTCGTCTTCCTCGGATGTAAGGAAATAGATTAATGATTCAAGATCCAAAGGAATTTGACAACAGTGGAAGTTTCCACCCTTACGAACTACCAATAGGTTTATATTTCAGGTGGTGTGGATTTCCATGAATAACAATGATGGGTTACTTCACATTTGTGGATAGAAACCAATCAACAAACCATTCCTTAATTATAAAATAATTAAAATTTTTAAGAACAAATATGTAACTTGTCTTAACAACTTTGTGAAATGCAAGAATACAATATGTACATGATTTTTCCTTGTTATTTTATGGATGGTAAATGGGGTAAACCAATAACATTGATTACAAAGGGTAACCTTGAGGGGATCAAGAGAGTTGAACACGTGACCTCCCTACTGTGAGGTTACACAAACACACAATTTAAATCTTTTAGTGTTTTAAAAGTTAAATTTCAAATCAATTTGTTGGAAAAACACTCCATGGGTGGGAATAAGGAGAAGTTGAAACTTCAAGTATTAGGGATCAGGGTACTAGGTGCATAAGGCATTGCTTATATTTCAAAGGTGTATTCTATTGCTTCATTGGAATGCCCATCATGGGATATGCAATTTTTTTTGGGGGGAAAAAGCATGTGACAGATGTGCTAGAAAAGAGCTTTTGATGTGCAAAGTTTAAATAAAAGAATAATGATTTCTAGATAAATTTCTATGAATTTCATTTTATGAAGCAAAGAGTTTTTGATGTGCAAAGTTAAAACAAAAGGATATTAATTTCAAGGACAATTTATCTGAATTTATTTTCTTATGATTGGTTAGATTGATTTTGAGATCTCTTTTAAGTACATTTTTAAGTAACATTATTTTTGAAATTGTAAATGTTTGATAGCTAATCCTTAAATAATGTTAAATCCAAATTCTATTAACAAATTAGATCTATTAATGGCAAGATAGTATTTTAAAGCTTTGAAGGTTGTGTCAATTAAGTGATTACACTTAAATTTTTGTGAATTTCTTCATACTTAAAGGACAAGGTGAAAGTACATTTCAATAAATTTTTAAAAGAGAGAATATGAAAGTAGGAAAAATAAAAAACAATTTGAAATCACCAGTCTAATGGATTAAGAAGCTCAAGATGGAGGTTTTCTAGTTGAGACTTGTTACTATGGAGAATCTCTTATAACATTCTAGACAAGAAATAAATGTGTGATGGGCGTGAGGCCTAGAAAGTGGTTAGGTCTACAATGTCTTGCCGGTCTATTATGCAAGCTTGGAAGTTGACCATGGGGTCTTTTCCTACTAGAGTTAGAGTGTTGGAAGTAAGAGTTGATCGACCTAGTGCATGTTTGTCCAGGTCATTGGGTTCTAGTAAACTATAAATGAAGTTCAAATATCTCCTAGAGGAAGAGCATTGATTATCTATGCTCTTCATAACCAATGAGTGTCTGGAGAAGTGAATCTCTAAAGAGACAATATAACAATAGTCTAATCTTGTGGTAGGGAGAGCATATGAATACACAATATTCCTTAGTATTAGGCATAAGGAGTAGATTTGGAAAATACAATGATCTCAAGGAATATGATGATTTATCTCAATGCAAAGTTGGTGGATAAAACTTTGAGGTAGGCAAGAGGGGACCTTAAATTGCAAGGTAACTGGAGTCTGGTATACCTCAAGCATTGGATGAGCCCATTACTATGTCGAAATATATGTTCATATAGTACCGAAGTTTGGAAGAAAGTGTCTATCTAAGATCAGATCATGTGGATTGAAGGTATGATCTATAAATCTAAATACGAATACCCTTGTTTATCTCAACCTTGAACATCTCAAGAACATCCACTAAAAATCTGTGTGACAACATTTTGTCAATATCAAGGTTAGTGAGGTGAAGCAATGAAGAGGTTCTTGCATACTGACATGAACAGATTCCATGTTCTCCCTGCTCCATAGAAGACTTGATAGGAAGATATAGATATCTAAGATGTCCGCTTTATGAGTTGCCCACCTCTTTGAGCCTTTATATCATCATCACCGCATGAAAAATCATTGAAGCAATGATTGGGGATGAGCCAAATTCAACAAAAGTATGATAACATGAGGTACTGATTTCTTAACATGAAGATGTTTGGACAACGTCGTGACAAGCATTCTCTTTATCCTATTTTGATTTATTATATAGATATATAATCCCAAACCTCACACCCATACATAAGGTACATGTAACCAATGAGAAAAAGAATTAGATCTTTGACCAAATATCTAGAAGTTAATACTCAAAACATTATTTTTTAAACATGATAAGAGTCTCATATCCCTTGCTCAATCTAACCTCTAGTGTCAAAGTCAATAAAGCATAATCAAGAGCACAAGAGCCCCAAATACACATACGAAGAGAATACTTCGACCTTCTCACTTTAAATGTGAAAATCATATTACTTGCCTCCCTTTTAGGGATTTTAAAGGTGATCACTTTTGCTTTCCCCAAATTAACTCAAAGTTTACCGGTGTTGACGAGTGTCATAGAAAAATACTTAAATGTCAAATTCTTTGAAGACTTCTCATTGAGTAGGACATGATGATAATATCATTCACAAATAAAATGTTCGTAAAAGAGACTTGAAAAAGGCAACCATTTATGATACCTAATCAATCTGATATGATATAAAATCCAAAAAGTGAACCCACAAAACTTTGCCAATAATATCCATATGTTGCCAATAATATCCTTATAAAATGTCATCACAAAAACTATTTTACCAAATATGATAATGGAATCCCAACGCGAAAATCGAAGAAAGATATTTATAAAGAAAAAAATGACACACTATTCAATAGAGTATTACAAATAATTACTATACATAATTTATAGCAATATAAAGTATTTTATCTTATGCGAGTGATTGTCCTCGTGAGTGCTTTTACGCGAGTAATTTTCCCGTGGATGCTTTTATAGATTGGATTGGCGAATGCTCTTAAACAAGTAATTTTTCCGTGAATTCTTTTGCACGAGTAACTTTTCCGTGAATTCTTTTATCAATTTGAGGGACATCGATCCTTCGCTGATTGGATTCACATTTTCAAACCTTACTCTCAATTGGTAGGTGAGATTAGTTGGGATTAGTTGGACAAACCGTTGTCGGATTCGGATTTTTTTATTTTTTCTTGTCTTTAAATTTGTCTCTCTATGCTTACAATTGGTTTTATATAATAAACCCTTTCCCTCCTTATGGAAACATGGGGAAATATAAAAACCTAAGCACGACACTTTTCACAAAACAATTACTTTAAGCAAGTTCAAGTCAGATGTGGAATATATATTATTCATATTATATATTAAAGTAGTATTGAATTATTGGATTTTAATAATGCTTGGTTGTGTATTTTTAGGATGTTTATCACTTTTTAAATAAGAATTTAAGTATGTTTTAGTTATATATATATATATATATATATATATATACATTAGTATAGTTTATCTTAAACTGGATTTATCAAACATCGGGAGGGATCCAATTTTGTTAAAACAATATCACCATCATATTCATGCTATGAATCTTCATGTTGTTCTATCTATTGTTATTTGGCTCATTAGTGCATAGTCTAGTGTCTTGGACCATAGTTTGTCCACATCTGACCACCTTAGACTAGTGATATAACCATGAAGCCTTGTTTGTCCACTTATCCACTCATTTCCATCATTTTAGGAGTCAATGTGCCCCACTACCTTGCGTTTATGTGGGATTTATTGTATTTCCCTATTTTAAGGAGATGGAGTGCGCCCTCTTAATTATTTGGTCAACTTGTGCATTAATGGCCACTACTTGGCCAACTACTCACCCATGCACCCTCATAATGGTACCTTTCACACTATTTCGACTAGCCTAACCTCCTCATGGTTCATCTATGTTCATTGAACCTCATTATGGCCCAATCTATGTAGAGTTACACTTGGTCTCATGTCATTGATGGGTGAATTGGTCTAATCTAAGCCTCATTGTTGTGAGCTACTCAACTTGCCACTATGTAATACCCCCATTTTGACCCTTAAGATATATTGGCTTTTAATGTAAAGATTGTATACATGCGATGTATGATTCCTAGCATGGAGCTCAAGGCCAAGGCCCTGCTAGTGAATGCCCAGCCTGGTATTTTAAATTGTGCTAGCCATGTGCCATTAAGCCATGGAAATTGTAAGAATGACGTAAATAAATGTCATGTAATAAAATACCAAGGGGCTGGCTATGGATGCAACTAAATGAGGGGGCTATGTGTATCCACTAGGGAGAGGTGAGGGGGTTGTGGGATTAAACCCTAGGTTTCCATATGTCACCATGAGAAACCACCATTGACTGTCCCAACTGTCATTTAATTTTGCTTTAAGGAAGTTGTTGAAGAAATCAGTCCATGAGAGCGATGGAGTATGGGCAGCCCTGAAAATTCATATGGTAGGGTGTGGATCTATTTTTGCTTGTCCCATAAGTCACTCCACCTCTTGGGAGGACGTTTTTCCTCATCCCCATTCCATGGTTGATGATTAAAGCTTCAATTTTCATGGAGGACGTAGGCCCAACAGTGAAGGAAACCGGAAATCGCGATTTAGAGTTAAGCCACGTTCGGGAGTGCCAAAATCGACCATAAACTTTGTGTGGGGAATGAAATCCAACAGGGGATCCATCGAACTGAACCCTGGGGCAAATTTGAGAATGTGAGACGCCCAAAAATTCATAGGAAAACCCTAATTCAGAAGCTCAAAAATCCACTTATGGGATAGAGCCTCTCGGATGCAACCCTAAGGAGATCCAAGCGTGGATGACAAAGCGGAAGAGAGAGCAAAAGTTGGAACCGCTTGATAAACCCAGTCAAGGTTGTTTGATTGAGTTTGAGATGTCTGTAGCTCTATGGTTGAGCTCACTGGCTTAGCTTCCTCCTCTCTTGTCTCTTGGGATGCTTGATAAATCCAAATGTGTGTTGGCTTAGCATGACTGTTGGTGTGAAACCAAAGCGGTGAGTAAACCTGGGTACTTTCTCCTTAGTGGATACATAGCCCCAACTCGGGGTTGGTTTCTGAGTGTTGAAAGAATAGGCTGCGAAAATATCTATGGTTGGGTTGGAACGTTGCAGTCCATAGCTAGTTGCTTGGAGATTTCAATAAAAGGATAAGTGTTCACTGTGATTTATAACATGTTCATTCTGTGTTCTAAATGCTTAATTGTTCATGTTAATGGGAATGAAATGATTATCTTAGGTTAGTCATCATAAGCCTGTGCATAACATGAGAAGAGGAATAATTCCCTGAAGGTTATTTAATCATTCTTCCTAAGAGAAATGTGCCGATGCATTCCCTTACATGTGTGTGGATAATGTTTCATTCAACTGTGTTTATTTGAGTATGTGTATGCATCCATGTGTTTTTACCTATATGAATTTGTTCATTGATGAAGAGGGCTAAGTTTTGTTGAGGCCCAGGAGGTTCATAATGTTCAGTCATGACTTTGGGGGAGAAATAGACACCCCCTGTTGTGTTCATGTTCCCTCTGTGGGTCAGATGAGGGGAGGGGCCATGACAGAGTGGATCAAAGCTCTTTACATGTTGGTAAAGATGTATGGATGAGGTTTGGGGAAACATTTTAGTTGAATGAAGGAAAAATTTAGAGTTCTCAGGTGTGGCATAGGATCACACCGTTGCATAGAGTTCTTTGATATATTTCCAACGATACCAATTTTGTCAAAAATAAACTTAGGATGAGGAAGTTATCAGCTTGAGAAGTTGGTAGTGACAAGGGTATATGACTAACTTCCGACTTTCCAAACCTGCAATGCGGATTGCAGATTGCGGAAGTCGGAGGTGTGATTCTACAAAGCTGAGAATTTTGGAGTCCCGAATTCCGACTCCTGCATCGCGGATTGCGGATTGCAAAAGTCGAAGGTGCAATTCTCCTAGAGTTGTGAATTTGGAGTTCTGACTTCTGATTCCCACAAGACGGATTGCGGATTGCGGAAGTTGGAGGAGTAATTTTCCCGGAGTTTTGAATTTGGAGTCCCGACTTCCGACTCCCGCAAGGTGGATTGCGGAATGCGGAATACGGAGGTGTAATTTTGCTAGAGTTGTGAATTTGGAGTTCTGACTTCCGACTCCCGCAAGCCGAATTGCAGATTGCGGAATTCGAAGGAGTAATTTTTTCAGAGTTGTGAATTTGGTGTTCTGACTTTCGATTCCCACATCGCGGATTGCGGATTGCGGAAGTCAGAGAGGTGATTTCTTCGGAGTTGCGCGTTGGAGTTTCGACTTTCCCAATCCCACATGGCGGATTGCGGAAGTCGGAGGCGTGATTTGGCGAAGCTGTGTATTCGTTGTTCCGACTTCCGACTCCCACACTGCGGATTACAGATTGCGGAAGTCCAAGGTGCATTTCTTCGACGTTGTGTATTTTGTGTTCCGACTTTCTGACACCCGCATTGCGGATTGCAGAATTCAAAGGTGTAATTATTGAAGCTGTGAAATTAGAGTTCCGACTTCCAACTTCCTACTTGCGGATTGTGGGCTGAAGTTGTTGCGGTTGTCCGAAAGTGCATAGTTTAAAAAATAAATAAAAATTAACAGGTTGTTTCTAAGGAGCTCCCCCATCACCTCTAAAGGGAGCCGAGGGGACCGAGGACATTATAGATGATATTAGAGCCCAAGGTTGCAACACTGGGGCTGCTTGGGACAAAGTATGAACTTACATGAAGATAATTAAAATATTTGAATGAGGTTTTCATGTATCATAGATATTTAGAGCATAAAAGTGCCCAGTGGCTATTTCGACAAAAAAAAATCGTTGTGTCAATATGGGCAATTTCCAGAATTGCACAAGATGGAACAAGGAACTAAGAAAAAGTGATGGTTCCTTATCTAGAATGCATGCATTGCATTCTCTATGCTCAAGATGTGCAATATGAATTGCATAGAGGGGTTGTGGAAGCCTTAGTAAGAGTAATTGGTTGTAATATTCCCTATGGAGGAGTGATATCCATGTCTAATCATTGGAGGATGAAAATGACCAATAATGGACATTGGTGCCTTGGATAAGAATGCATCCAAGGTACTATTCCTAGTAATGTAGGAAAATTGAATTGCAAACAAGAGCCATGGGAGCTCTTGATTATCAAAAGTGGATATTATATTCCATGAAAGAATTTTGAACAAGTAATGGAATAGGTTATCATGTAATGTACCCACCTGCGGACCCAATTCGAGGAAGGGAACATTCTACCAATCTATGGGGCTTTCCATAAAACTCAGCCAATTTCATTAGATTGATACAGTTAAAAACATTTGTGTGCATATGCAAATTAATCAAACATGCACTGCAGAAATAAACTCATCCACACACATATTTTCATATGCATTCAATATATCAATAACAGTCATTAATTTAAACACTGCAAGGGCAAAACACGTAGATAGAAAAACACTTATCTTCATTGTGCAATTGTCCCAAGCAACTAGCTATGTCGCTGCAACGTTCCACCCAACCATAGGCTCTTCGACAACATATACTTAGTCCGTCCAAAGGCCACCCTCGAGCTGGGCATGATTCTTACAAGGAAAAAGGGGACAATGCTCATTCACAGCCACTTAATCATTCCATCTGAGCCAAGCCAGTCCATAGCTGGGTTTATCAGGCTACAATTGAACCCTGGGTGCTTTCTCAAGCTCAAGCCAAAACAATGGATTTACCAACAGGATGGCCATGGGTTTTCCCCAATTCATTTGCAGCCAAAAACGGATTATGGGATTGGGAAAAACATTCATAGGGAGGAAAAACGTTTTCTCCCCAACTCTCTTAGCATTTAACAGCAAAACAATCTCTATGGAACCCCAATTCCATTCCCCTTCTTCCCCACTGGTATACAACACAAAATGCCCTTCTCCCAGTTGAGAATGAAGGAAATCACAGGGTTTCGATGGGGAAAAACGCCCAACCAGCTCCCAACTCGTGAGAGAGAAAAACTGGTTGATGGATAATGGCTTGGGGGAGAAATTCATGGCTCTTTTCTTGCCCAAGAAGAAAAACACGATTTCCCATGCAGGGTGGCTTTCCCATACCCGAATTTGGATAACCATACCTCTCATTCCCCAAGGAATTAACTACCTCAACCAACTCTTGGGAGAAATCTATGATTGGGTACAAAAGTCAACATGGGTAGTTGGGGGTTTGATAGGTTCTCTCATTGACACTTGGCTTGACTTCACTGGCTCCAAGGGTTTGAATGTTTTCCCTCTCAATTCCTTGAAAAATCATGCCCCCATCTCTTTGTTGCATTGCATAGCTAGTTGTGGGTACTTTTATTAAAATGCATATTACATGATGTTGAAATTCCAATGTGCCTGGCTAGCACGCAAACCGTATGCATCAATAAATCGATGGTGGGGCCTTGGCCTTGAGCTCCTCACCATGATTTTATAACAATATTACATCATTTACATTTTAATATAATGGGGTCAAAATGGGGACATTACATATTAGGTAAGGGACATGTAACTTGTAAAAATGATGGGTGAATCATCCTTTTGGCCAAGTGCATGCATGATCAAAGAAGTTGAAAGATATGAGAAAGTAAGGAGAATGGGTAAGGCAATTCCACTCTCCAAAAAGTTGTCACCCATAGGAATAAGACATCCCAGTATGTGGAATTGGCATGTAGCTCATGATAGTGACACGGTGGCCATGCAAAGGCTACTAATAGGGGAATGAGGAATTCTCATGTGTGAATCAATTGTGTAGCTCATAATTGTGGCAAATATTTCCATGAGAATGGAAATAAAAGTATCACATTTGAATGAAGTGCAAGGGCATACAATGTACCTTGAAGGACTCCATATGGAGTTAGAATTGAATGAATTGCAGTTCCCATAAGTGTAGAGAAGTCCAAGAAAGTCCAAGTAGGACTTGACCATAATTTCTTAAAACAATGTGAGCAACAAAGAATGTGAACATAGTGCAATGAGATATTGCAGTGATCAAGGAAAGCTACATAGGGCTGACAAGATGGCTGCAGCTTAAAATTGGAGAATAATATCCAAAGGGCAATGTTGATAAAGAGTGAAATTTCTCACCTTAAACTATTTATGTTTATAGCATAAGAGTTGTATGCTTGGAAAGTAGCAAGTATGAATATTATACATGCGTATATGTATTGAATTGCTGCTTGGTGAGAAAATCATAGCTAAGGATTCATTGTGTACTTTCTAGAGAGGCCATGAAATTGGATCAACTATGACGTGGAAGAGAAATTCCATGCTATGATGAGGGATTGCAAGGGAGAATTCCTTAACTCATGTCTTGATATTGTATTTATATTTTTATGAGCTATATATACCGAAAATTATGGCATAAGAATGCTGAAAATGCAAGAGATTAGATGGGTGAAGTGACTATGCACTAGTTGGCATATTAATAAACAATGCACAGTGCATGTGAAGATGTTTGTGCAGGACCAAATACAACAGAAGAATGGCTAAATATGTTAATGGAATCCATGCAGGTAATGTTTTATTTATTCTAATTGTATAAGTGTTGAAAGATGATGGGTAAGAATCTCTTCAACCATATTTTTAATCATCATAAAATGGTATGCATGCAAGGTTGAATGCATTTATGTGAATTCCATACCACCATGGTATGGTGAGGTATGGGGTAGTAAGGGAAAGGAGCCTCATACCATGTGACTGTTTAAAGTTTAGACTTCATTCATATCAAAAGGTATCATACCATGTGTGTATGTTGGTTATGAGTTTAATAAACAAAGCAAGTGAGGACTTATGGTCCTGTAGTGGTAGTGCATGCCATATGAGATAGTCATGGTTAAGGCCATAATGTGGTTGGAATTGTGATGCTATAGTGCTACACAAGTATCCCATGAACTCCATATTGGTGTCAATTTGGGATTAAACCTCTTTGCCAACAACCAAGGAGTGAGAAAACTCCTGATATGTTGTTCGGGTAGAGGAGGAAAACTCCAAATAAGTTTATCAAGTGACTGGGGAGATGGATGGGTGAGGTGTTGAGGCAATAGCCATACTTTCCGAAACATCATGGTGGAATGCATGACATGACATTATGGTAATCATGAATCAATGTGAGGTGGCATTGAGTGGATATACATTAAAGATTATGTAAATGTTATGAATGCGCATGCGTATGTGTGGGTGCACATGTTGAGATGCATTGTGTGAATGCATGGTTGTAATATATATTTAATTGCAATTAGATAATAGATAGAAATGACATAATTATTGACAATTCTAAGATCCTTTCATGAGATGCTATGTATGCAGGGGAAGGCTTGCATGAAAAAGGTATTCATGTTCGATGACCTACTACAATGCTCTATTGGGAGGATATAGTTGCATGAAAGGATATGGATGTGTAATAGTGAGTATTTAAAGTTTATTTGATTGCATAGATAATGTGCCTGTATCGTGCAATTTTATTATGATAACGACGCATGTAAAGAAAAATGTATTTCATTGCATTTGAAATATTTACAATTGCCAGCATGTGAATTATGGAGTGTTATAATTCCAAGATCACTTCAGTGATTGTTGCAGATGCCGCCATGAAAATATTATATGCATGGGTACTCACAACCTATTTGGCTGATTGAAAAATTCAGATTGTAGGTAGAATTGTCTTGGAAATGGAAATGTATGTAAGTCCACATAATAAATGATGGAATTTGCTGTGCACAAGAGCCAAATATTGTGAGGATGATCTCATTGTTGTGAAATCTGATTTTTGAATGAAATGGATTTGTAAATTTTCTGATATAAGTTTATGAGAAGGATCTCATGGTTGCAAAATTCTAATTCTGTAGGAAAACATATTTGTAAATTTCAGATTTGAAATTTTGCTAATAATTGTTAATGACTGTTTGGCTAATCCAAGAATTGTGTCAAGAGGACATGTTGTAGGTGGATGTTGAGGTTATGGAAAAAAATGTAAAACCACGAGGGACGGAATGTTACCACTTACAAGATCCAAACAATATGAGGTTGGCCTCATGGTTAAATAAATATAAATTCTGTAGGAGATAGAATTGTAATTTCAGATTTGAATTTGATTATCAATATTATTGACGGGTTGGTTGTTTAAGAAGTGTGTCAGGAAGACACATTGCAGGAAGACCATGTGATATGGCCTGTAGAAGCCAAACTCAATCCCATGCTTTGGAAATGGGTTTCGGGTGAAACACCATTGTGAATTTTGATAATGTCTCATCTGAATTGCTTGTTGGTAAACAACGTGGGTGAGATGGTGAATTTATGCCAATAGGAAATATGTTGTTTATGAAACAAGAAAGGGATTGGGGTAACAATACCAAGGGACTGTTAACTCATAGATGGATCCCCATTCCTCGCGAAAGGAAGAGAAAATACATCTGCAAACCGATAAGTATTTTGTAGCCCTTGCTGAGAATATGCATGTCTAATTATTAGAATTAATATACAGAACGTGTTTTTATTTCAGACTGCTTGAGTGTGATTATGGCCTCTATAAATCACATTGGAAAGGGGTGCACACCTTTTGGGTGCTGTGTTGTGTTATGGTTGTCAACATTGACTACACCCTAAGGGAATGGATGCATTCCTGGTGTTTCAATATTAGAGAGTGAATTTTTATGAAATATGTTACAATTTTATATCATGCCATTTGGTGCTGCATACTAAGAATCAAAGTGAAGAAGGGGTACCATCCCTAAGTGTGTGGATGGTTGTTGTATGCTTGATAAACCCAGTCGGAGAACTGGCTTTGCATATCGGTTAATGGAATGCCTGATAAACCCAATCGGCATATTGCATTTGCATTAGTTATTCGAATGTTGTGGAGTAGCCTGCGTGATGGACAAACATTCGTTGAATGCTTGATAAACCCAGTCGGAGAACTGGCTTAGCATATTGGTTAATGGAATGCCTGATAAACCCAATCGACGCACTGGCTTGGCATTGGCTATTTGAATGTTGTGGAGCAGCCTGCATGCTGGCCAAACAATCGTTATTGTATCCACAGGTGACCCAAGGCTTGTAAAGCAAAGAAAGAACCTGTGGAATAACGTGAAGACGCCCAATACAGATAAGTATTTTGTTTATCTTGCATCTTCTTGCTTATTTAATATGAATATACGTGTGTATATGATTTGGCTATGATTTTTAAACTCTTGTTTAGAGATAAATCCTATGAAAATGAATTTGACATGTGAATTGAATCAATGTTTGAGTGTAGTTATTACTGGATGCAATGACCTTGAGGGAATCCTAAGGGTGCATGTGGATATGTGACTGTCCTAGAAAGCTCAGTATGAGTAGAAATTGAAAGTGGTGCTAGTGGACTTGTGTGGGTCCTAGCAGCCAAAGGTTTTGTAGGAAACCATGGGGAGGGGTTCCCTGGTTAAAAAGCCTTGGACAGACCTCAGACACCAAGTGTCATCGCCAAAACAAGGAAAACGCGAGTCAACCATTCACATTTGAAGTGAAAGAGACCAAGGAGCATGGAACCACAGTTGTGGTGGGGCTCTGGATTGGAACAAGATTAAGAGGGGGAAACTCTTACTCTTTCCTTTTTGATTGATGCATTTTAAAAACAAAAAATTGTTGAATGCATGTCATGGCTGAAAGTTGATTGTGTTTATTTTGCTTGAAATAAGTTGTGAATGCTAAATTAGTTAATTCCCCGTGAAAGGATGAACATGAATGAGTTCATTTGTATGTTAGACCAGCATGAAATGTGTGGAAGTCTTCTGGATAAAGGATGAACCTTCCATGTCAATTGGGAAAGTAATTGGCTAATCTTAATGCTTATGTTCTGCTTGGCCTAACAAGATTTTCAATGATGAATTTCACAGGTGAAAAATAAACCAATTGGTTGCAGTTGATACAAGGAAAGTGTTGCTAGTAAGCAAAGTGTGGGAAGTTGTGCACATTGACTAGGGAAAAATACCAAAATCTATTTGGTTTGGATGAAAATCTTATTCAAACAACTTCCAAGACCCAAGAAAATCTTGAGGAAATGCTCAAGCTACAAAAGCAGCAGAATGAGATGAACCACAAGGTTTTGCAGGATTCTATTTGTCTGCAAAATGGGTTAAAGGGCATTCTGGAAGCTATCAACAGTGGTTCAATGAAGATGCATTCATCCAATCATCCCATTAAGAAACACTCATGGCTGGAAGATTCAAAGGAAATTGAGTAGGTAAAGAAAAAGAAGCCACTGAAATGTTGGGAATGTGGAGGAAATCATTGCCTCCGTAACTGCCCAACAAAGGACAACAAGAAAGATAATAGCCATAAAGTTTCCAGAACCATGGATCAACTTGAAGGTAAAGAAAATGAAGGAATTGTTGTGGACAAACGCCCACATGTGGAGCTAGAAGGTCAAATCCAGCAGGAGCAGCCTATAGAATCCAAAGGAGTTGGTCCTGAAAGCTCAAAGTAAAAGATGAAATGCAGGACATACCTGCTACATTTTTGTGAATTTTGGACATGTGTAAACTATGTAAGTATTCCTAATTATTGGAAGACCGAGGACGGTGGTATTCTATGGGGGATGGTGTGGTATAAATTTCTTCCTACGGGTAAGAAGAGGTTCTCTTAGGTTAGACTAGGATGTGCTAGCTCTAATATAAGACAATTAGGTAACAAATGCAACCTTGAATCCTGAACTAAACTCATACACCAAGATTAAACGTATTTGATAGTGACAGAAGGATGTAACTCACCTTCAACCCAAACGTTTGTCTCGCTTCCATCTTTGATCCCGAAGTTCCCAAGTTGAACCTTTCAAGATCAAACAAGAAACAAGCACACAATCTCCCAAATACCTTGAAGTACAAGTTAGATTCAAATCCTACTAGATAGACTTCATGCCAATGATTCAAACATAATGCACACGAAATGGGAAACAAGACAAGTTATCATTAATAAGAAACTTGAAGACACTTACATAGAGTTGCTTGATGTCCAAGTCAGCTCCAACTCCAAGACTTCCTCTCTCTAGCTATCTCTACAAATCTATTAAGATCATAAGTTGGATACCCCAAGTAGTCCCCCCATGGCTCATGGATGGCCTCTTGTTTATAGCACTTGAGAATTTAACCATAAGGAGAGGAAGGTGGATCAGGTGAGGGTTTAGTGGATCAACCAAACTAAACAGAGAGAGGAGGTTGAGATCAAATCAAGGGTGTCAATCCCAAGGAAATCTCTTGGAAGGTACAGATCCAAGATCCAAGGCCAAAGGCTATATTGGTATTTTCACACCCTAGATACTGAGCATTGCGCGAAAATTTGATTATTTTTGCACCCAGGGGTTATGCAGAGCACGAAAATATGGGTTTTTCGCATCTTGGGAGATGTGCAGGGAGTGAAAATTAAGGAAAACAAGGTCAATATGGGGTGACACTTGGCCTATTAGGTTGTTTCTCAGCCTACAAGAAGTGGATTTGTCATAGATATTTCTTCCTATGGATATAAAGAAGTCCTCTTAGATTAAAGCAGGATAGACTGACTCTAATCTAAGACAAAAGTAAAACAAATGCTACCTTGAATCCTAGATCAAACAAGCATTTCAAGATTTCAGTATTAGAGAATATGAGAGAACATGACTAACCTTTCACTCTGATGTTTTTCCCACTTGTAGTCTAGATCTCGAAGTCCTCGCGATGAACCTGTTAAGATCAGACAAGATACAAGCATATACAATTCTCCAAATACCTTGAATTACAAGTTAGAATCTAAATCTAGCTAGATACAAATCATGTAATTGAATCATAATCAACATACACAAATTGGGAAACAAGACAAGTTATCTTTATTGGAAACTTGAGAATGCTTACAATGATTGCTTGATGTCCAAGCCAACTTTCAGCTCCAAGTTCCTCCTTTAGATATCTCTGCAAAAGTCTCAATATCATAGGTTGGATGCCCCAAGTAGTCCTCCTCTTGGCTCATGGAAGGCCTCTCCTTTATAGTGCTTGGAAGGGTTAACCATAAGGAAAGTAAGGTGGATCAAATGAGTGTTTAGTGGATCAACCAAACTAAACAGGGAGAGGGGGTTGGGATCGAATTAGGACTGATAATCTCAAGAAAATCTCTCGAAGGATGAGATACATGATCCATAGAAAAAGGCTAAAAAGGTATTTTCGCACCCTTAGGTCTGAGCATAATGCGAAAATCATCTCGATTTTTGTGCCCCAGGGAAGAAGCAAAACGTGAAAACCCTAATTTTCGCTACCCAACAAATGTGCAGAGCGCAAAATCCTATGCAGATAGGGTCAGCTGCTGTGACACGTGGTAGATAAGGTCATGTGTCGACATTCAGTCAATGGATTTTTCTCTTGGGTGTCCAGATGAGACCAAGGAGGGATCCAATAATGTGTGACAGTTGTTAGGGAGAAATGTCACTAGGTCACATGGTACAAAGATGCGACACTAGGGTTCAAAGTGTAACTTTGAGGTATAACAGATGCCCCCTAAAGTGTGAGGTCATAAGAGACTGATGGCTGAAAGACTATACAAATAAATTCTGCGGAGATAGCATCGAGGGAAGCAATGAGGAGATGAAACAAAAACAATATGTCAAAAATATCACCAAGGCGGGCATTCCCATGCTCCGAATAACTGACTCAAAGCATGGTTGTCGACCAATACATTGCAGATCCATGAGTACTGAGATGATATAGACTAAGGACAAATCATGGATACTATGAAAAATCGTAGATCCATGAGACGATAATAACACAGCCATGACCAATACATAAGTGGATCTGTGTGACAATACAACAGTGAGGTCATCCACGTAATGACTATGTGGAAACCTGTTCCATAATCGCCATCGCAACCTGGACGTAAACAACATCAAAATGTGTCCAGGGTCTTCTACCCGATCTCAAAATGATACGAATATAGCCATGTGATTACAAGGTGTTGAAGTGGAACATGGTAGAAACCACTTGATTACCGGTCAATGATGTGAACCGTTAACAAGTGCGAGGGAAATCACCAATAATGACAATGATCCCCGAGGTATCCCTAATACATATCAACGAAATGTGAATAGATGAGTTGATGTCGAACATCTGTGAGATCATTCGATCAGATTTCAATGACATGAACCTACTGTCGAACACAAGGAAACCTGCCATTGAGGCATGCAAGTACCAAGGTACTGATGGTTGATTCCTAAGCCTAATTCTTGGATAGTGATTTCGCGTTGACATGAATAGACTCGTCGAAGGTGAGCCATGATGAATCTCACATCATCAAAACGAAATCGGTATGAGAGAGGTGTGTAGCAATGGAACAAAAGGACACGTACTGACAAAATGGAAAGTTTGACACAAAGCAGAGTTTGAATCGATAGCAATAACCCTTTGAACATATACAGTCATGAAGTGAAACTTGGCAGCAGGTATTACTCGAACAGACAGAACCAATGGAGGCGTGAACTCATAGCAAGGATGAGAACGCATAACCATAATGATAACTCTATTAGAAAGATTGACTACCCAAAGCGGACAAGACGAAGATGCATGCCATGTTCAAAGGTGATGACTGACAAGTTGCCAACAAGGTAAATTTGACTCATTTCCCATTTTTCCCCGACATGATGGATGAGTACCTCTTTGTTGTTTTACGAGCTTGAAGAGGATAACAGATGCTCGGTATAGCTCATTTGACGGATGATTCCGATCTCACATGTTTTACAAACTTGATAAAGGAGTGGTTTGTCTCAAAGTGGGCCCTTCAATATTAAATTTTAATGATTCCAAGGAAGGAAAAATCGATAGTTTTTCATATTTAGAGAGTCTGAAAAACTTAAAGAAGGCTCCAAAATGTACTTTTTTGTATATTTAGTCCCCCAGTCTTGAAAAAGTGTAAAACAATTCCTGAGAGAATTCTCCTAGTCAAAAGTTGATTGAGGTATTCCTTTCTCATAAATAGTCTAGACGGGCCGAAAAAGGGGTAACCTATCACCGAATAGACATCCTTTCAAATAATTTTACAAGTGTGAAAGAGACAAGTGCACTTGGCAATATTTTCGCAACGAGGGAGTCCGAAAAGAACTTAAAGAGAACTCCAATGGTCTTTTTCGGGAATTTTTAATCACTTTGGTCCGAAAAAAGAATAAAATAAACCAAAATGATACTTTCCTCATCGTTTTACAAGCACAAGTAAAGTCGACTAAGCTCGACACCGTTTTTCTAGGTTTTTAACAAGCATGACTAAGCTGTGAAAAGCGCTTGGAATCTTTTTCAGGTTTAGGTCTAGAGCACGAAAAAGATAAAAAAGATCGAAATGAAGGTAAAAAAGTGTAATAACACCAATGTGAACAACATAAAAGATCCTGCCAGAAATTCGTCAACCACCTTGGAAAACGGGACATTAGTAATATAGAAAATTTGACTCAAAAAGGTTTTTATAATAAAATAATGAGTCTTTAGATGTATAAAAGAAGGGAAAAAGAGGAAATTACTCATTTTACCTTGGCCATTTCACCCAAAGAGGAAAATTACCTTGGAGAGGGAAAATATTCCAACGGAGATATTCGGAGATCCAGGGCACCATTTCGACCGCCGTCTAAACCAGGTAAGTGCTCTTGATCTTCTCTTTCATTTCGTATCAACATTTATCGATTTCAGGGCATTTTTTAATTTTCTGGGAACGAGTCTAGGGCATCATTTTCTCCCTCAGCAATTTTTGCGCTGTCCCCATGTCAGGAAACACGATAAACCTTGATTTTCGCACAACAAGGTCAAGCTGAAATGCAAAAATTACCAGTTTTCGCGCAGCTCCAGACCTGTGCAGCGCGAAAATCGACAGAGAAGAAAAACGTTCAAGTGTTTTCAGTTGCTAAAGATGAAATCAGGTTTCCATCTTCTAACAGATGCTTTGTTTGGCCTATCTCAGGGTTTTACAACTTGTTTGAGCAAAGATGGTTGATTGGAAAGAGAGAGAACATGAAGGGGATGACCGAATGGATTTGAATGATCAAATGACACTGACTGCGCTGCGTGAATGTGGGTTACTCAAGTTGTTCAAAACCAGGGGTATCCGGAAGCAAGGAAGGCTTCTAAATCACATAATACAATTATGGGATAGTGATATTCAGGATTTACGGATCAAGGAACATACCTTGGAGATTGAGCTCGAATAAATCTACTTCCTCACTATCCTCTCCAAGAGAGGGGAAAGGGTCAACCTATTTGGGCATAGGGACTTGGAAGAGAGCACAAGTGATTTGGTTTTTCGCTACTGCAGACAGAGCTCCCGCAAGACAAGTGGGAAAGTTCCCATAAAAGAGGTAATAGAACTTCTGCTGAGAACTGTGTTGTTCACCATTACACGAGTAGCGGGTAGTGTGGGTCCTCATCATGAAACAAGGGGACAAATGATTCTTGTGGTAGAGTGAATGGAACCGACACTATTCAACTGGTGCGAAGGGGTCCTAACTAACATCAAGGAATAAGTCACTGAGTGTAGAAATGGGGACACTCACTAATTTGGGCACGGGAGTATCTTGGTCACCTTTTTCCTGGAGAGGGTGCCATTGTTGCACCCTCAGGTATCCATGCCTATCTGCCCTGTCACCGAGCCTTAGATGGGGCGATGGAGTGATTACGTAGGACAGCTTGGTGGGCCACAAGTCTTAGCATTTGATGACGATTTCTTCTCATGGATCGAGGAGCATATCATTATGATCGAGGACTACCCCTATGAAGGGGTGTATTTTCGTGAGGAAATTGACTTAGCACTGCCTGAGGATGTGGATTGGGAAAATTTAGGTATATGATCTTCATCGTTGTGTTTTTGATAATTTTTTTTAATATATGATTTTTAGTGATTTTTCGATGTGTAGAAAGATATAACGTATGTACATGTTCATGGTGCATATCGTGGACCAAGGAGGCCAGCTGGTTACTCGCCGCTACACCGAGGAGGAGTTCAAAAACATGTCGTTGATGAGGAGGAGGAGGAAGAAGAAGCAGGAGGGATCCACGATGTAGAACAGAACCTTCAAGGTTTGACCATGGGGGTTCCTGCTATGAGGATATATGATATCCCTCTTCATCTCCAGAGGAATATTGTAGGTGTTCAAGGGTGTATCGACCGACTGCTTCGTCGGGTAGCCAGAGCAGTAATATGCTACCACGAGCATCATGAGGATGATGATTAGTGTTTTAGATATCAGTATTTTTTTTTAGCGGCATGTACACTATATGTAGGCCAGAGAGCCAATTTTTGTATGGAACGAGATCCCAAATTTTGTCTTTGGACACATCTTATTATATGTATTCAGAAAAAACGTTTTTATATGTGTTTATATACATGCGGATCTATCTCTATGACTTGTTTATTTACAACTGCTTGTGTGTTTTTTTATGATGTATGTTATGTATGAGCTAGATGCCAATCCAATATGTATTTAGCCAATGAGTCAGCTACAATATTGAATTCTCTCGGTACATGTTGATATGAAATATAATCAAATGATCATTCCAAGAGGCGTACCCTTCTAAATAAATGAAGTAACGTAGGATCACTGACAGTGTAGATACGGTTCAGATGGGATACCATGAGTTGGGAATCCAAGTAGACCGAAAAGGTGCGGATTCCAAGGGAAGCAACTTCAGTTGAGAGTCCGATGACTGCATGGTACTCTGCAATGTTGTTGGTTGCTGGCCCCAAGCAAGTGCCACCTGAGGAAAACAACTCACCAGCAGGAGAATAGATAACCCATGCTGCGGAAGCAAGGTTCTGGTTATGTCGGCTAGTGCCATCGGTGAATCTGTAGTAAGCTTACATCTGCGCATAGAAGCATAAGTCAAGGTAAATAAAGGTACATGAAATAAAATCCATGCAGACACACACAAAAAGAAATAAAACTTAAAACAAGTTAAGTACACTATGTACGCGATGTCTCACGCAGGGTAAAACTACACGTAGAACCGTTTGAGGTACAGCCCGTTGCGGGGCCGTGCCAAAGGTGTGCCATCACAGTCGACGAGCTCGTAAGCTCCTTTTTCCAATACGCATTTTACGATATAGGGACCGTAACACATCGAATCTAGCTTTCCTTTTCTTAACTTGTCATGCATTTGGTCGTATGTAAGGACAAGGTCTCCCTAGTTATAGATCTGAGGTTGAACAGATTTGTCATATTGTGTTTTGACGCATTTCTTGTGGGCTTCATTAGCCAGAGCTCCATCGCAACGAGTCTCATCTAGCTTGGCTAGATACAAAAACCGTTCTTTCTCAGAGGTTGTATTGGGAAGTAGCTCAATGGCTATCTTCAGTGACGGAATTTCACATTCAATGGGTAAAATAGCTTCCAAGCCATACACTAGTTGAAATAGTGTGAACTCGGTTGCGTTTATTACTGAGGTTTGATAGGCCCACAAAGCCAAAAAGAGAGCTAAGTTCCAATTTCACTTTTGGGTACCTACAGTGCGTTGAATCATGCATTTCAAGACCTTGTTTATGGCCTCTACTTGGCACTCAATTATTCAATCATATGGTTCCTGAAATGGGAACCATGATCAGTCACAATAGATTGTGGAAATCCGAACCTATCTATAATATGGTTGAATATGAACTGTGCTGTTGTTTTGCCATCTTTTGCAAAAGTAGGCATCGCTTTAGCCCATTTTGTGAAATAATCTACGGCTACTACGACATAGCCATGCCCCCTGGTTGAAGTGGGCTTACAATGCATGAAATCGATGCCCCATTTGGAAAAGGGGCCGACGGAAACAACATGATGAAGTGGAGCAGGATGCGAGTGCTTCTTGCTATGGAAGAATTGGTAGGGTGGACACTTCTTGACCGTTTCAATGCAATCCTTGAAAATCGAGGGCCAAAAAAAAATCCCGCATGTAAAATTTTCTGGGTTGTAGCCATCCCAGAGAGGTGACCACCACATGCTCTAGAGTGGCAATCATTGAGAACGTGTTCAGCCTCGTCTAAAGTTAGACAATATCATAGAATGGTATCAACACCACAACGATAAAGAGTATCACTAATGATAAGATAGTACTTAGCATGATGTCAAATGCGTCGACGTTCATCCCGATTGAGTTCGGGCCGAAAGCGTTGGGTTTGGAGATACAGAATGATATCCCCATACCAAAGATCAGACGTGCCAATGAGAAACAATGATTCGTCTAGGATATAATCGATGGGCTTAGGTTGCTCAGTGACACGAGGAAAAATACAAATCAGCTCTGCAAAGACCAAAGATTTCTTGTATTTTGCCTTGGCAAATTCCAAGTCAAAGTCTTGAAGGACAACAATCCAACAAGAAAATTTTCCCCCAAGCACTTTGCGTGTGAGGATGTAGTACATTGGATTGAAGTCTTCTATGATAGTGGTCTTGCGAAGCAGAATGCAATGGCGAAACCTCTGGACAGTGAAAACTGTGGCCAAAGCCAGCTTTTCCACATGCAAGTAGCGGGTTTTAGAGTCGAGAAGACTCTTGCTGAGATAATAAACCACATGTTCTAAGCCGTTGGCGTTTTCCTAGACTAACACCATGCCAGTGGTGGAAGTGGAAGCTGCAAAATACAAGATGTAATCCCGTGTATAGTTGGGGGGTTGAATTACAAGATCCTTAGTGAGGGCTGCCTTCAGATTGTCAAAGGATTGTTTGGATTCATCATCCCAGATGAAAGGGATGTCCTTTTTCAGAATCCTCATGTAGCCTTTTGTGATCTCGGCAAAATTGAAAACGAAACGATGTAGAAAGTTTGGATGCCCTTGCAAACTTTGGAGTGCTGGTATGTCATTGGGTGAAGGAGGAGATAGAATGGCTTCTACCTTCGCTGGGTCTAGGCGTATGCCGTCCTTGGAGATAATGAATCCAAAAAATTTTCTGGCTTCAACACAAAAGACACATTTGTGTGGATTTAAACGAATATTGTAGTGGCGGCACCTTGAAACGATGTCGCTCAAATGATCCAGATGATCATCCCGAGTTTGAGAATGGGCAGGAAGGTCATCGAGATATGGTTCCACAATATGTTTAATGTCGTGAAATGTGTATGACATTGCCCGTTGGAAAGTTTCCCCGGCATTCTTAAGGCCAAAGGGTAGCTTGCGGTACACGAAGGTCCCCCATGGACAAATGAAGGTTGTCTTATGCTGGTCTGCAGGGAGTATCTCTATCTGATTGTAGCCAGAGAAGCCATCCATGAATGAGAAGATGACACTCCCGACACAGTTATCGATAACCTGTTTGATAAATGGAGTTGGATAGTTGTCTTTTGGATAAGCTTTGTTCAAATCTCGGTAATCGACGCAGACTCTAATCGTACCCTGTTTCTTTGCCACGAGAACGATGTTAGACACCCAGTCTGCCAACGAGACAAGATAGATAAAAACAACACTTATAATTTTTTCAATTTCTGCCTTGATAACCACTACTTTGTGGGGATGAACGGGCCGGAGTTTCTGTCGAACAGGTTGGGCACCAAGAAAAGTTTGGATTTCGTGGACCACGATTGATGAATCTATTCCTGGAATCTCTTCATAACTTCAAGCAAACACGTCGCAAAATTCTTTGAATAAGGCAGTATAAAACTCCACCTCAGTGGGAGTGCATGTCTTTCCTATGTGAATATTTTCCATGACACGAGGTTTCACCGAAATGTTAATAGGAGTGGTTTCCATGATGTTGGCCAAGTTTCCTTCAGAGAATATATCGTCAAATGAAATGGGAAACTTGGGTTTGATAATTTCAAGTGAACTACTGGATTTGGTATCTTGGTCGATCACCTGGATAGTTGGGAAAGAAGACCGATGACGGTAATCTTCCCAAGGTGGCTCATCGACGCACATAACCTCCATAATCGACTTGTCGGAAGGAAAAATATGTGCGAGAGGATCAATAAATGGTGATGATGGACCAGCCTCAGATGAGGTCTATGCCACTGCGTGATGTGTAACAGAATTGACCCAATCTGTGGCTGACTGGATCGCCTGGTAAGTCGCAAGGTTCTTGTTCAATGGCATGGAACTGCCATAGGATTCAAGATCTGTAGGACTCTGTATCACCCTGGAATCAATAGGTTCATTGGATGGAATGACACTCGATGATATCATGTTTATGGAAAAGACAAGGGTTCTAAGTTCTGGAAATACCCCTATGAGGGAGGAGTCCTTCATAAGACCAACGCCAATATCTTCAAAACTGTGTTGGGATTGACCCAAAAATGGGACATTGTGGGCGGAGTTCGAGTGAATGTCCGGAGTACAGAAATTTAACTTATCTATAGTAATAATTTTCCCTTGATATGGAAATTGTACTAGTCGAAAGACTGAGGATGCGACGGTGGTCATGGCATAGAACCAGTTCCAACCGAGTAGAAGATTATAGTCTAATGACGCATCTATGAATTCGACGTGTATAGATAATGTCTTGCCCCCTAGTTCAATGGAAAGTGCAGGGATGAGTGCGTATGGCTGAAAACCATGTCCGTAAAATGCTTTAAGAGTAGTAGGAGAAGGTGTGACCTCAGGTCTATGGCTCTCCAACAAGTCAAGGACATGATCGACGTGGAAGCACCCTCGTCTAGGATAGTGCAATGAATGTTGTTCCCATGGATCTTCGTCTGGATCTGGAAGGATAACTGGTGGGAAATCCCAGGCTTAAAATAATCCAAGTTAAACATAATCTTGTTAGAAGTATTCGGGGCCACCGCCCCTAGTGCTGAAAGTAAGGTTCTGCGCTATACGAGATAGTGTTGTAGAACCTCGAGAGTCGACATCGCACATGGTGCTTGAGATAGGTCCTCAACAATATTGTAATTTTGGGTTGCTCGTGCGTTAGGGTTAAATGTCACCTTCGGATGGTGCCCTTAGGTGGGAGTAGCACCGTGTCAGTGACAGGTCTCTAAATATGGAGATGACCACTGGGGGGAGGTGTGATAGGAGGATCTTCAGGAGGAGTCTTTTTGTGGGTTGTCTCTGTTTTGTTTGAACTTGGAGGGGTATCGTACATCCTTGCTCGAGTGGATATATGGATCTCCTTGTTACTCATAATCAAAATATCACGGTTTGCAAATGTTTCTCCATGGGGTGGGTTGTTCGGATTTCCCCCTTGCGAGGGATCGTGAGTAACCATTTGTTGCTGTTGATGGGGGAAAGGATCGGTTAGCACTATCGAGCGGGAAGACCATTTAACAAATTTATTGAATTCCTCCTTGTAAGGACAGTCTCGTGTATAGTTGTCTTCCTAACAAATAAGGCATGTAAACTTCGCTTTCCTACGTGGCTTAGGATCATTGTTGGTTTGTTGCGGCTTGCGGCTTTCCTGTTGGGTAGAAGTTTTCTTGGATTTTCGTCTGTTGTTCTTCTTTTTTCCTTCGAATTGTTGTGATGAGGAATAAACAACGTTCACCTTGGAGGACTGAGAAGGAGAAGTAGAAGCCTTGGGTGTAGCTTGAGTTGGAGATGGGGCAGCGGTAGTTCGTTTCCCACTGGATTTGGTTGAAGGCTGGGCCTTTACTGAACCGATGATACCGTTGACAGGGGGTTCAGAGGCAGGCTTGGTTGGATCAGTGATGGTGCGGGAGGCATGAGGAATAAGTTCGTATAAATTTTTGGATCGGGTATATACCAAATCCATATACTGAGCACGAGAAATCGCTTGTTCCTCTGTGACAGGTCCACCCATGGCAATATCCCTGGCGATGGGAGGCAGAAATGACTTAGTGAACCAATCAACCAACAAATGGTTCAGGATGGGTTCCTTGATTAACCTTCTGCGTCGACGCCACTCATGAATATGAACATATATATGCGTGGAAGTGGTTTGATGTAGCGAAGTCAACAGGTCTGTTCCAGTCTCGTATCGGATGGGGAGCTATAAATGTGTCAAAAAATGCATGGCCAGGGTATTGAAATCTCGAAAAGAGTACTGTCGTAGCTCGATATACCACTTTGCTGCCGTGCTGGTAAGCGTGCACTGGAAGATCCATAACCAAATGGAGTCATCCATCAATGAGTTTGATGAACACCAGAGATGGAAAGTCATAACGTGGTTCTTGGGGTCTTCCCTGGGCTTGGCATCGAACTTTGGAATGTCTGATGGTAGTTTGGCTGGGATGGGTGGCTAGTGTGGTTCATTCCATATTGGATCGTTAATGAGTCTATACAAATATGGAAAGTCTAGCGTAGCCAAAAATGGAAGCTTCCAATTAGGCTGCGGGTATGAGTAATAATTGTAGGGTGTAGGGATGCCCATGGTACCCTGCACATCATATTGCTGCATATTGTACCCATACATGTTTCCCGTAGGATATTGCTGAAAATTCTGAGGATAGTAGACCATCTATTTAACCGGTGGTGGATTGGGAATCATAGGATTTACCATCTAATTCAGAATCAAAGTAGTGACCGGTTGTTGAATGTTTTGCTGGGTGGGGATAACGGGTATAGTTCCCTGGATTGTTGTGTCCCAGGAATGTTTCCAACTCCTTGATTGGGTATAGTTCCCTGGGATTGTTGTGTCCCGAGAATGATTCCAACTCCTTGATTTGGTGGTGGATTTCCCATACTTGTGTTAGGGGGTGCTTGAAAGAATGGAGTCCATGGAATGTTGGTTCCACCTTGATTAAGAGGTGGAGACTGAAGAGGTGGGTTCCATGGAGTATTTGCGGCCGTGGGATAAGGAATTCCAGTGTTCAAGTTAGGGGGAACGAAAGGTTGATGTTAGTTAGGTTTCCCACTAGCTTGATTCCAATTTTTGAATAAAGAGTACCCCCCACTCTGTGGGATTTAAGGTCCCCAAGAAGGAATTGTACCTAACGAGGGATTTTGAAAATTGGTTCCGGTTGGGATACCAACGTAAGGTTGTCCACTGCCAGGTGGATTGTATGTGCCCCACTCAGCAGATGACGCTGATGGAGGGGGTTGTTGAATGGTGCCAGTTGGGGCGTTAGCAAATTGTATACCCCCAAAAGATGTGGTATGTGGGCCTTGCTGAGCCGATGGAAAAGATGGAGGTGCTTGTTGAGTAGCCCCGGTTGGGATGGCACCAAGCAGTTGTCCTACAACAGGTTTGATTGATGGTCTGACCGGAGGAGTTTGGTTATTGGGACCAATGGTTCCAATAGATGGTTTTCCTTTGACGGATGGGATCGATGGTTCGGCCAGAGAAGGTTGGTTACTGGGACCAACGGTTCCAACTGACGATTGTCCTCTGGAAATGGTATAGATGGTTGCCGAAGATGGATCTCCGGTCAGAATGGGTGATCCAACAGTATGAATAGATGTTCTTCCAATACTGAAACTAGAAGAGTGAGGTAGTGTAGATTGACCGACTACACCAAAAGTGCCTATTTGTGAAGAGGACCTTCCACAAGTTTCGGATGTTGACGGAGAAAATATTGGGTTATCCCTCATAAGGGGTTCATCCCCTGAAGTTAAGCCGAACATGTTGTGCGACAATAAGTGTGGGGATTATAATGAAGGACTGTCAGGCATCACATCCATTGGAACGGTGTGAAGATCATCGAGGGCTTGGCCCAGATTTGTATCCCAGAAAGTTGAGGCTGGATAAAAAATGTGAGTTGTCCCATCGGGGTCCCGAAGGAGTTCTGGTATAGTCCAGTCTGAGGGTCCGGGCTGATCTACATATGATTCATGATACTCTGTGCTAGATGGAGGGAGGGGAGCTTGGCGACCAGGAGGATTTGTTGTTTGAGAGGTGCACGCAGGTGGATATTGAGAAGCCGATGTAAGCATGTCATGTCCCAAATTTGGCATTGGGTCACAATATCCTAAGCAAATTGTTGATGTATATGTAACTTCAGAATGTATTTCACCTATGTATATTGTACTCCTATATAGATGTTATTATTCCTTTATACAGAAGTGTCGTCATTTGTATTAACAAGTGTCGCAAGTGTTGTAACTTGTTTTGATGGGTTATTATACCACCGAGTGTGGGGTTGTCCCTGATTAGTTTAACCATCGGTTATTAGACTGAGTTAGACAAGTCGACCCTGCTAGGTTATTGGGCAGGACAGGTCATGTATAAATAGACAGCAGGAGATCTCTATTTTGATCATCTCATTATTCACTCCTACATCACTCGGAAAGTGGTGCACTAGTTGAGAAGGAGGAGTAGCTGCTAGTAGAAGACTATCTCTTCTACTTTGGTTCTATCATTTCTCTTTCTATCTCTGAGGAAGTTGTGGGGCTTTTCACTTTTATGGTTTTCCCCAGTGAAACTCTGTGTGTCTATTATCTCATGTGATTGCTTGGTGTGATTGATATGCATCGTTATACTTGATATGCTGTACATGTTATTCTCTCAGTAGAGATACTAGAGTATGTTGAATTAATGCTAAAAAATTAACATGGTATCAGAGCTAACCTGAGAAGAAGACATTGTGCAGTGGCGAAAACTAGGGTTTCTTGTTTATTGGGTTTCTCTCCACCAATTTTGGAAAAGTAGCAAGGTAGATTGAGTCTACTCATCAAGGAGAATATTTCTGTCCAATCAGAATTCAATTCTGGGCACTTTCATTTTTTGCCCTAAAAATTAGGGTTTCCACAAAAATAGGAATTTTTTACATCTGAGGACATAGCTGGAAGCTCCTTGGAAAAATCAAATTTTAGAGCTTTGGATCGAGATTTTTGGTTGGGTGAAGCTCCGCAAAACTCAAACCCTAATTCAGGGTCCTTCCTAATGAATCCGGGAAGACTAAAAGGCATTTTCAAAGGGTCAAACTTTGCATATTTTAAATTCTGAATATACCAGGCTGATTAGCTCATCAAGGCGCATCTTTCTATCCTTTCAGAAAGTTGAAATTCACATTTTGAATTTTTAGGGTTTCTCTAACAAATCTTAATCCGACACCAGATCCATATTTCTGCAAATCAAGTGGTAAGACCTAAATCTTTTCTATTTCCATTTGAAGTACTCTTTAAGATGTCTCACCACCCCAAGCTTGAGGATAAGCTTGAAAGGGATGATAACTTCCGAGCATGGAAGTATAGGATTGGGTTAATCCTGGAAGAAAATGAGTTGGATACTTACATAAGTTCTGAGGTCCCTGTCCCAAAGGAAGAAGAGGCTAAGGCCTTGCATAAGAAGAACTTGGTCAAGGGAAAGAGGATCATTGCCGATTCTATCAAAGACCATCTCATACCACATGTGTCATCTCTAAAGACACCCAAGGAGATGTTTGACTCCCTAGCCAAGCTATTTGAAGGGAAGAACATAAATCGAAAGATGACTCTGCGGAATCAATTGAAAGGGGTAAAGCTTCAAAATGGAGAGACCATTCAATACTATTTCTCTAAGGTGTCTTAGATCAAGGAACAACTTGAAGCTTTGGATGAAGTGGTGGAGAATGGTGAAATTGTCATGACCACTCTGAATGGCCTACCTAGGTCATGGGATTCCTTTATTCAAGGAATTTGTGCAAGAAGGAATTTAATCTCCTTTAGTAGACTGTGGGAGGAATGTTCACAAGAAGAGGCTAGGCTTGTAGGCCGAGAAGAAAAGATGGGAAGTGAAGATCAAGCTCTCACAACTCACACCAAAAGAAGTAAGCCCAAGAAGGAGCACTCTCATTACAAGAGATCCTCTCACAACCATCAAAAGAATAAGAAGGATCTAAGATGCTTTACATGTAATGAGGGGACACTTTGCTGCAGATTGTCCCAAGAACAAAAGGGACAACAACAACCACAAATTCAACAAGAAGAAGAAGAATAACAAAAGGAGATATCATGCTCATGCTACTGAGGATGATGAACCTCCCAAGAAGAAGGTTAGATCAGAAAGTGATGACTCATCAAGCGAAGATGAATATGTTCTAATCTCTGCTCTCATAGGTACTATCTCTCATGGTTGTAGTGATTGGCTTATTGACAGTGGGGCTTCAAAACACATGACTAGGTTTAAAGAATCTTTTGTAAACCTATTTGAACATGAGTCACCCCATAAGGTGAAACTTTGGGATGACTACCAATATCCTATCAAAGAAAGTGGTGAAGCTTCTTACAACCTAGACTCTGGAAAGTCTTTGAAGATGAAAGAGGTTCTATATGTACCCGGGCTCAAGAAGAATCTACTCTTCATATCTGCATTGGATGCAAAAGGCATGAGGGTTTCATTTGCAGATGTCCAAGTACTCATGTGGTCAAAGGGTAAGACCATAGATGATGCAGTAGTAATTAGAGAGAAAGAGGGAGGATTGTACAAATTGAAGGGACAACCTAAACATGCCATGGTACATGAATCCATGGAGCCAAGTGTGTTGAGCCTGGTCCAACAGGTCCATTTTTGATAACATTTTTGAGGCTAGATGGAGCTAAGATGAGCGCAGCTCAAAAAAGAAGTAAATTTTGGCTAAGTATTGGGGGTACTACGAAGATGTGCGCAGTACCGAGTTTTGAAGGATGTTGCGAAGATCAACGCTGAACAAGTTCAGTGCTGCGAAGGTAGTAGGCCACATGGAGCCAGTAAAGTTGTGTATTGGATGGAGGATGGTCAGATAGAGTGGATGGACCGACGATGGTCTACTTTTGGTAAGACTGCTGGAAAGATGCCGAGTTGAGGGCATAAGCAGATCAGGAAGGCGGCCGACTGTATGAGTCCGTTAAGCAGAGGATGGGTCGGGAAAGTGACAGTTCCGCGTACAGCAGAGTACGTGACCGTTAAGGGGAAAATGGGGGATGGACAATGACTGGAGTTGAGTCAGTTGTACATGGTCGTTAGAGGATGGACGACCTGCAGGGAAAGTGACTAGGAGCTGAGCCAGTCGCACGAGTCCGTTAGTTGAAGGGCGGCTCAAAACGAATGACCTGTTGGTGTGCGCACAACAGGAAGGCTGAAAGTGACGGGTCTAAGGCGTGGAGGACTGCCATGACAGCAGAATCGCTACCAGAAGCCTGCATGATGGTTCAGAGGGACCGTAGTGGTTTGGAAATCCTAAGGGTTTTGGTCTTCAATGTTGTAAAGACACGACCTTCGGGCGTGGTCTATAGGAAGAAGACAATTTTGTATAGGAAGGGTTGGTGAAGAATTGTTGTTGTAAGTTAGGGGTTGTTGAATTTTTGTTAGTTGCTCAAGACAAGAAAGACTGGTCATTGTGACCATATTGTATGGTAATATCTTTTGAGTCAAGAAAATATTGAAAAGGCTCTGCAGCTGAGTGCGCAGAGACCTAACTGAGCAAGAAGAGAGCCGCAGTTGAGTGCACGGCTAAGAACTGTGAACCCTTTCTTAAAACGAAATACCAAACACAGTTCTTGTGGACGTAGCTTCCCATCCCGGGGAGTGAGCCACGTTAAATAGTGTGTCGAGTTACTGAATGTTTATATGTGTGTTTATATTTATCTGTTTCTGTAGTTGGATGTCTGAATATTGGCTTACAGTCTGTTATGAGAAGGGATTTTTATGCATTCTGCATCAAGAGAGTATGGAATGATATGTTAGGTCTACATGAATGGATGTATGGTTAGTATTAGATTTGCTTCTAAGGACAGTGAATCTATCATTTGCTTGAGCATGGGGAAAGTTTTCTACATGTTTAAATGGATGCAGTCGATGATTGTATAACAGTTATTTTGCACCTGAGGTTTATGCTTAAAATAGTAACATTATAAGTGTGTGTTATGAGCATTAAGTAGTAAGATAGTCACGTGAATGACTAAGTGGATAAGTGGTATTCAGCTGACCGCCTTAAGCATTTTGCACTTATTCCAGGTATAAGAAGTCAAGTGGCCGTGTTTGCAGTGTAGCATTAAGCCCCACACAAAGGAAGAAGGTAGTGGTGCGGATTGTGGTGTTGGCCATCGCCGCGTAGTCCAACCCTCGCAGCACACAGCCGGTGCGATGTTGCGATATTCGTGACAGTCATCAACTCATCACTCACTGTGGACATCTGAGTCTGCAGTGCCCCATTAGAATCACCTCGGGTGAGACCTCATCCTGCTCGCGGGCTGTTGCCGAAAGGGCCGGTGCGAAGGGGTTTTGTTGGTTTAAGGTAACCACGCAGAACTTGGGTCTTCATAAAACCTCTGGTCAGCATTGTATAGCCAACAAATGGTTCCATTATCATGCTAGAATCCGTGATGAGTTCCAGTTTTGATGAGCGACGAAGAGTCTGTGTTCCTGGAAGGTTCATTGAACTGGCATCTTGAGAAGTAAAAAATTCAGGCTTGGTGGGATAAGACCATAAGAGACTTTAAAAGAAAAGAGAACAGACATCTGTGTCTAAGTGACACACAGTGGTTGGATAGATATCTGTTGGACGACATTCACAAGATTTTCTTGGCTACATTTTTGAATGAGCTGCACGCATGGATCTCGCGGCTCACAGAAAAGAAAACCTATTTTCAAGGAGGCGTTCCTACAGAGTGGAATCCTGAGCTTGTATCACAGCTCAAAGCAATAGACAGCGCATTGACGTGCGCAGTGGAATTTTGGGTCGATCATATGCTAGAAGGATTTGTCACAGAGTTTGCTGTGGATACGCTCAAATCCTACAGCCAAGCAGAGGCACACTTTTTCGGAGGTTTCCTAGGTAAATTCCTGAACAATCTCAGTCTATACATTAAGATGTTGTTAGCTGAGAAAGGCATTTTAAGAATGTAGTAATATTTTCAAGTTGTCATAGTAAATAGCATTTATAGCGATTCCGACGAAGATACTCACAACTTAAGAAGTGGGAAAAGATACAAGTTCAATAAGAATCCTGGAGGTTATGGACTCCACATAGATACTGAGATTCCTTCTGATATTGAAAACGAAGCCGCACCCCCATTTACCCCTAAGAATCCTCCACTTGTAGAGCCAACCCCACCGAATATACAACCTAGTACATCTACCCCTATATGCCCATTTGTTTTCACTGCGTAGAGTCATGTACGACACCCTAGCACCCCTCAGGGCATGCCTCAAGGTGCCCCCTCGAGTGCTACACCTCCCCCTAGAGCCATGGCCCATATGGATATGAAGTTGCTTATATTCAAAGGGACGGGTCTGGAAGATCCTGATCAACACTGGTTCCTTTGTGAAGCTGTCTGTCGTGTCAGACATATTCGAGATGATGATGAGAAGAAAGCCCAGCTTATTACCACATTCAGAGATAGAGCGCTGCACTGGTTCATGAAGTATTCTACCACGTAGCCCAGAACCTTGCCAGAGATTAAAGCTGCGCTGATAGCAGAGTTCAAGAAACCAAAGTCTGAATCTCAGTGTATAACTGAGCTGAAGGAAATCAAGCAGAGACCGATTGAATCAGTCTGGGAGTTTGATCAGAAGTTCAATACCCTATTAGACCAAGTAAGATTTGTTATAGCTCCGAATCAGCACAAGGAATGGTTCATTGCTGCGCTATTACCCTACATTAGATTACCATTGATGCAGCAGAAGGTTACATCGCAGGCAGAGGCCTTAGAGATCATGATGAAGTTGGAGGCTTCGCCGATCGGTGATTCTAGTTCTGGGATGACCCAGATTCAGAACCAGCTTACCACCCTGACACTGGAGTTGCAGAGCATGAAGAATGGAAAAGAGCACCGATATGAACCTCATCATGAGATCCGGTGCACAAGTTGCAAAGGAGAAGGGAATGACTGCGAACATTGTCCCCTATACCGCGACTACCTCGGCAATGGTGTGCCTAACCCCATCAATCAGAACCAGGCACCTTGGTGTGAGATCTACAGAAATACTGGTCATAGACCTAAAGATTGTTACGTAATACATAAATATGTGAAGAAACCTAAGAATATATATTGTAATTTCTGTAAATCAGTTGGACATGATGAATCCAACTGCCACGCCTATGAACTAATGAATGAAAGAAAGCGCGACATGGATTCAATGAGAGGCACTGGCTTGTACAGAGTGCAAGAAAATAACCAACCAAAGCAAGAAAACATGCATTATGATCAATCTTCCTATAGAGGCCGTGGTGGTGGATACCGCGGTAGAGGAAGAAATACTGACCCGGCACAAGGAAGAGGCCGCGGCGAGGTCATCTGCTATAACTGTGGCCAGCCAGGTCACGTATCCAGAGACTGTGTAAACCCCTACACCACCTATAATTATTGTAAATCATTTGAGCATGTTATAGAAGATTTCCCAGTGCTAGAGGTCAAGATGCAGAAAATAAGAAGGACAAACGCGCCAGCCCCGAACATCTAGTGGATCGCGGCAGAGAACAGACCTGCGGATCCTAGCATTAAAGTAGTCACACATATTGGTGTGGAGACAGGCCGTGATAGGGGAGCAGAGGCTTCCACTTCAGGAGAGGCTCATGCGAAGCAGGGCCCTCTTGAAACAATATGGGTAGGAAAAGCCCTAGGAAAGACGCCTGCTCTAGATCTGAAGAAGAACAAAGAAGCTTTTGTTGACGCACGGGATACTTTCAGAGAACCAGCACCTAAATCACCAAAGATCCCGCTACGCGTATGTGTTGAAGACACACCTGCTGCATATGATAAGAAAAGACACACAACGGATGTTAGCACCTCTGTTGTGCAGTTCCTAAGAAGCTGCATGAAGCTGCTGAAAAATGAAAACACAATAGCAGAGATGGAGAAGCTAATAAATCTATACGAACCACAAACAGAAGTAGAAACTTCTGATGCCGCACTACATCATATAAAGAAAGAGAAGAGGTCAAGCCGAGAGATGAGGCTCACTGCGCAGATAGGAGACTTTGAGATGGGCGAAGTTATCCATGGTCTGGGATCAGAAGTAAATGTCTTAACCAAGCAGACATGGCGGTAGATGGGTAGACCAAAGCTGTCGTGGTCACCTATCCAGCTGAGAATGGCCAACCAATAGAAAGTTATACCATTTGGCCGCTTAGCCAATGTTGTGGTTGATATTGACGGAGTACAAAGCCATGCAGACTTTGAAGTCATCAAGATTGTTGACGATAACCATCCCTTTCCTGCGCTGCTAGGAATTGACTGGGCAATTGACAGTTTGGCCATTATAAATTTGAAAACAAAGAAGATGATATTCGAAGGCAAGCATCTGCGGGTTCTCGCACCATTGGATCCTGCAGATGGGGACAGATATAGTGAGCCAATTCAGGAAGAATCTAAGGCTCAGGACTGGGACCAGCTGTACCAAATGACTGTGAACCAGGAAAATTACATTAATCCTACTGTGAACGGTGCACTCAGCTAGAGATGCGATATCTCCTGCGTTTCTGACTCGGACGCTAGACTGGAAAACTGGCAGAATCACATGCATGAAGTTTCAGCTAGAAGGTGCGCGCAGGTCACGAAATCATTGCGCTGGATTCGAAAGGAGGTAAGCTCGATCCCTACATTTGATGGTTCTGCTAACGCTTATACTTTTATTCAAGACTATACTACAGCAGTTCCAGAAGAGCACAGGTTTCCAGCATTGGATATGGAACTGCATGGCATACCCGCCAGATGGTGGGATTCGCACAAGTAGATATTGATCACTTGGGATCAATGCAGAACAAAGATGCAGATTCGGTTCGCAGCAAGGGTTACCTTACCCTTTGAGAAGTTCAACGGGCAGACAGATCCTAGTCAGCATTTGGAATTCTGCTTGCAGGCATGGGAAGAAAGGCCACCTGAAGAGTGGGTGCACTTGTTCGTGCATACTTTGGAAGAGGATATTCTGAAGAAATGGTATCTAGACCTGGAGTTACGCAGGGAGACTATAGATTGGGATACATTAACTGCAAACTTCTAGAAATATTTCAGCTTCGAGGATGAGAACCCTTTGATACACGAGGCACTACAGATAATCAAGGAACGTGTATTCAGACAAGATTGTTCTCGCGAAGACATGTCATGGGAAGAATTCTTCGGCGCAGATGACAGTCCTGCGAACATACATTCAGAATGGAAAGAACATGAAGAACATCCGATAGAGTGTTATAATCTAGCTGAAGATGATGAGCATGGAAGAGAAGAAGATGAAGATGATCCGTGCAATATCAATATACTAGAGTCAGAAGGTGCGCGTTATATAGAAGGACCACCATTGGAATTCCCGGACATGAGTGGACCGGTTAAGACGCAAAAGGTGGACATCGGCATGAGTGAAGAGCCAAAGTTTGCATCTATCAGAGACTACTGGGATGATCAGACTGTCGCGAAGTTTGCAGACACTTTACATGAATATCAGGAGCTATTTCCAACCAAGTTTACAGAGATGAAAGGAATATTGGGTGACTTAGGAGTCATGAAAATCCCTTTGAATCCAGGCGCTAAACCTGTGAAGCAGCGACCGTATAGAATGAATCCACGGTATAAAGAGAGAGTCCTCGCAGAGTTGGACAAAATGTTAGAGGCAAGAATCATTGAACATGTCGAGGAATCTGAATGGATCAGTCCTAGGATTGTCCAGGACAAGAAGATGAAGGGCGAGATCAGGATTTGTGTCGATCTCAGAAAACTAAATGATGCCTCTATGCATGACCCATTCCCTACTCCATTTACAGATGAGGTACTTGACGATGTTGGAGGGAATGATGCCTATTTATTTACTGATGGTTTCTCTGGTTACCATCAGATCAGGATCGATCCCGCAGATAGTCATAAGATGACATTTGCTACAGAATGGGGGTCGTTCCAGTATACAGTCATGTCGTTTGGTCTGAAGAACGCACCTGCTATCTTTTCGAGGGTTATCGTCGCGGCGTTCAAATATTTCATGCATAAGTTTCTGGAAGCATATTTTGATGATTGGACTATCTTTGGTTTGTTGAAGAAGCATTGCGCGAACCTAAGGATGATGCTTGACAAGTGCCGCCAACATCAAATATCATTGAATTTAAAGAAGTGAATCTTCTGTGTGCCCTATGGAATTTTACTGGTACATATTGTTTGCAAACAGGGATTGATGGTGGACCCTATGAAGATTTCCATCATTATAAATTTGCCTACACCAACTTCAGTTAAAATGCTGCGCTCTACCTTGGGCCATACAAGCTATTACAGGAACTTCATTAAAGGTTACGTGCAGATCACTGCAGCAATGGAGAAGCTTCTGAAGAAGGATGTGCCGTTCGTTTGGAACGAAGAATGCGAACAGGGTTTTGACACCCTTAAAGAAAAGATGGTTACCGCGCCGATCCTAGTCTTTCCAGATTGGGAAAAGTTGTTTCATGTTCATGTGGACGCATCATGCATTGCCCTCGGTATTGTGTTAGCTCAGCCAGGAGAAGGGGGTATTGACCACCCCATCGCATTTTCTAGTAGAAATCTATCGACAACAGAGAATAAATATACCACTACTGAGCGGGAAGGACTTGCGATGGTATATTGCATTCAAATGTTTAGACACTATCTACTTGGTGTGCACTTCCTTATGTTCACCGATCATTCTGCATTGAAATACTTGGTCAATAAGCCAGTGTTAGGGGGCCGTATATGTAGATGGATGTTGCTATTTCAGGAGTACGACTTCGAGATCGTTGTTAAACCTGGCAGGCTGAATTTGGGACCTGACCACCTGTCTCGAATTGAGTCGGGAGAGGAGCTGACGAACATTGAAGATAGTCTGCATGACGCGCAGATGTTCACTATATAGGTTGCAGATGATTACTATAAGGATATCATTGATTTTTTGACAGCAGGGATGACACCGCAAGAATTTTCTATTCAACAGAAGAAGCAGCTAGTAGTCTGTGCCGAGGATTTCACTATCATTGTAGGTCAGTTATACAAACTCAGACCAGATGAAGTCTTGCACAGATGTGTACTCGACCACGAGAAACCATATATACTAGCAGATGTGCATTCAGGGATCGCGGGAGGTCATTACGAAGGAAGGGCTACTGCGTAGAAGATATTACACGCAGGGCTATGGTGGCCTACCATCCACAAAGATTCTAAGGAATACTGCAGGAACTGCGATGTCTGTCAAAGGACAGGGAAGCCTTCACGGAGAGACAAAATGCCATTGAACCCACAGTTGACCTTACAGGATTTTGAGAAATGGGAAATTGATTTTGTGGGACCTATAAACCCACCAGGGAAGAGAACTGGTGTGAGGTATATCATTACTGCCACGGATTACCTCACCAGATGGGTAGAAGCTAAACCAGTAAAGGACTACAGCGTAGGTACTTCCGTGCAGTTCATTTTTGAGGAAATTTTGTCAAGATTCGGCTGTCCGAAAATTTTAATGAGTGATCAGGGCACTCACTTTCTAAATAAGACCATTGAAGCCCTCACAGAGGAGTTCCACATTCGGCATCACCGCAGTACACCATATCATCCTCAAGCGAATGGAACTGTTGAAGCTTTCAATATGATACTGGAAAATGCGCTGACGAAGGTGTGCAACGTAAACAGGGATGATTGGGACCTGTGCATCTCATATGTACTATGGGCATACAGAACAACTTGTAAGAAGTTGACGGGACAGACACCCTTTCGGTTGGCTTATGGGCAGGAGGCCATAATGCCAATGGAGTACATTGTCCCTAGTTTGAGGATTGCTGCGTTCACCGGAATGGCAGATCGTGAAGCATTAGATGAAAGACTGTTACATTTAGTCGGCTTGGAGGAGGATCGTTTCATTGCAGGATTTCAACAACAAGTCCAGAAGGATCGTGAGAAGGCATGGCATGATTGCCATATCAGGAACAAATGCTTTCAGGTAGGCGACTTAGTCCTCCTCTATGATAGCAAGTTCATGAAATTTCCTGGCAAGTTTAAAATGCATTGGCTTGGTCCATATATTGTTATGTATGTCACTAACAGTGGTGCAGTCCAGTTAGCCACTTTAGCTGGTGATACTCTACCCACTATGATAAATGGAAGCAGACTTAAATTATACCGCGATAGTCTTGCTTCGCAGCACACGAAAAGATAAACGCGGGGAGAAATTTCTAAGTGTCAAGTACAGTTGAAATTGGGCACTAGAAATGTATAGAGTCTGTACATGGATCATAAAGGAAGAATGTATTAGCAGTACTGCACTGCTAAAGCAGCACAAGAACAAGGAAGACAACAGTGGAAAAATAGCCGCGCAGTTCAAAGATCAGTACCGCGAAGAAATTGCGCAGGATTCGAAATGGTTTGCCGCGCAGATCGGCGCAACATTCAGAGAGAAATAACCATTGCATGGATTTTGAGAAAATATAGCCGTCATGTAACCATTGCAACGAACCGCTCGAGCATTTAAAGGAAAGATAGCTGTTCTGGACACACTGAGGATAGAAGAAACGGGAGGATCTGTTCAAATTGGCCAACGAACAACTCATTAAATGCAGATATAATCGTTGGGAGGTGCGGGGAGGACCTAGCTGCGCCTATAAATAACACCGCTACTGGACTTGCGGGCGTTACTCAGCACTTAGAATTTTCTTGCGATCACTCCCTGAGCTAGTATTCTTCTATCATCTGATTATCACAGCCTTTAGCTAACCACCGAATGTCCGAACCCTCCTATAGAGAAGAAGAGATGACCATTGGACAAGCACTTGAGGTCTTCCAGTATGGGGGAATTGCAGAGTTAATGAAAACCCCTACCAAGAAGGTTGTAATCGAGCCAGGTCAAGCATCCCGAAGATCACCTCGTCATAATCCGATCATGCAGGAAAAAGGGAAAGAGAAAGGAAAAGATGTAACTACACCTCGAAGCAAGATCATAAAGATGGGCTTGTCGGCACAAAAATCGCTAGTATTTCCAAACAAACCACTGAAACTCACATAGGAGTAAATATCACCTCGGGCGATAGATGCCCCAGCCTTCAAATTGGTCAAGAATGTTAAGTATGAGATCCCATTGTCACCGGTCTCAAAGCATGTAGACGTTGCCAAGAATCTGCTTGGAAAAATTCTGGATTTCAAGTGGGAAAATTTTGACCTCTTAGGCATACAAAAGGAAGAGCCCCACGCGCCTAAGTACCCACCATTCCAGCCTGACCAGTACATGTGCTGGAAGAAATATGCCAAGGGTACACCTAACTTGGTTGCCGAAAGTTGGCTGATGTCGGTAGTTCCGTCAGGCTTGTTAAACCTCCTCAGACTGCGACATTTTGATCGCTCAGCGGAAGTTAATGCGGTGGTTCACACACTGATGGCGCGAATCCACCAGGGATACCTGTGGATAGATAAAAACATTGATGTCAATATTTCCTTGGTCCACCGCATAACAGGTCTTAGCAAGCGCGGTAAAGATCCTAAGCAGTTCTTCCAAGGGAAGAGAAAAGAAAAAGAAGCAGTTGAGAAAATGAAGAAAAGTCATCCATTGACAAAGGGGAAAAGAGGCTTTCCCACAGAAGACATTGAGGACAGAACGACAAAATTTGTGAGCCAGTTACTCATAGGAAAAATCCTCAGAACGGCTAGGCCTCTGGAGGTGCTTGCGGGCGCAGTATTACTTGGTGTCGCAGCAGCTAAGTGCACCGAGTTCAATTGGTGTCAATTCCTTCTGAATGAGTTCTTGGATGAACTCAATGATACCCAGGAAAACGGTGGACAGTTCCACTTCACATGGCTCATCATGCTCATCGCCTTTTGCGGATGGAAGGAGCCAAGGGACTATGTGGGGATTAACATAGAAACCAATGATCCCAGAAGATTCCGGTATGCCAACCTCTGGGAAAATGTCATCGCAGAGCAACAGCATGTGACAATTGAGGTGTTCTAACAATATTATACTCAGCTGCGCGATGCGATTGTCCATACACCCTGCATCACAAAGCAGATAACGTCGAAGTACATTCACGTTCTAGACTTCAGCATAGACATGCGATGTATCTTCATCGCACCAAAGGGAAAAATGAAGAACCCAGAGTGGTTCCCAGGTAACTACCACATGTATGAGGAGGACATTGAAGCCCTCATGAAGGATTGGCCCGCTGACTTCCGTGTGTAAGCCATGGATGTTAAGATAGACTTTGAAGAGGATGAGCCAATCCCGCTGGCATGCCCAATTGTTGAAGAAACTGACAAGCACAAAGAGCGAGAGACTCTACAGAAGCCGAAGGCAAGATAGAAGGTGAAGGCTACAAAGACTCAATCTGAGGCAGTCTTGAATGAAGATGATTATGAGATGATAGCCGAAACAATTTCAGAACAAATGAAGGAGCTCATGGTGGCTAAAGATAAGAAGGATAAGGTCATCCAGGATGACCTGCAGAAGACGCAGCTCGCAATGCAAGGCCTGATAAAGAAAATGGATGATGTCCAGAAAAGCCTTACCTTGCCACGAGAAGCAGGATCCAAAGGGAGGTCACCAAGGACCTCGCAGCAAGAACTGCCACAGCTAGCAATAACGCTGCCGGCGAAGACTAGAATTGTCCACATCGACCCATTGGCTTTTGCACTACAAATGGCAGAGCAGTTGGTCTTAGACAAAAAGGGAGTCAAGCTGGTAGAGCCCGACTTGGAAAAAATCCCCTTACCAGGATTGCACTTCATCCACACGCAGATTGTCGAGGATATGCATGACTGAACAGTAGAGTCGATGAATTCACAAGCGGAGCCCACAACAACAAATAGATAGCTCGAGTTGTGCGCAGACATGCAGCTACGAAATGAACAGGACCACCGACGGAACTTGGAGACTACCATATCTAATGTTGCGAAGGATATTGAAGGCATAAAAATCTAGGATGATCCTGCAGACACAATTTTGAGGATTGGAGATAAGGTGAGATCCTTGCAGTCGGAGATGCAGGATAAAGAGATTTATTATGAGGCCGATATTACCACATTGAAGGATAAGCTGAATAAGCAGACACCATTAATTGAGCAGCAGCTGAGAGAACAAGCCGTCAGTACCACTACGCAGAACATGATGAGCGACATGACTCAATGCCAAGAGTTGTTGGAACAAGTTTCCATTCACTGCTCTTGAAGAGGATCAAGCGCTGCAGCACATGAAGACCGCGGTAAAGGAAAAATAGACTGCGCTGGAAAAATTGGATGCAGAGGTCAAAGCTCTTCCACCTAGGGAGAGGCTGGCGAGATACAAGGAGATATCCGATTTAAAGAAGGAATTCCAGGTACTACGAGAAAAAGAGACTGAGATGGATAATCAGTTGCAGCAGCTCCTGGAGGATGCCATGGCGGTTTCATAGCAAATAGAAGAAAAGATGACAGAAATACGCAACAACCAGGAACAGGTACAGGGACTGATTGGAGCAGAGATAACCCCAATGCTGCTCAAAATAGTTCAGCAAGTTGAGCAGGATACCAAACAAGCAGTGGAAATGTTGGTCGGTGTATATAATGAGTTCACGGTCAAACTAGTTCCACCGGCCGCGGAGCAGAGTGAGACAACTCCATCAGCAAGTGGCTCGGGGACGAGCCACATGTAAGTGTTAGGGGCATGTTGGGCCTGGCCCAACAAGGCCATTTTTGATAACATTTTTGAGGCTAGATGGAATTGAGCTAAGTGCAGCTCATAAAATAAGTAAATTTTGGCTAAGTATTGGGGGTACTGTGAAGATGTACGCAGTACCGAGTTTTGAAGGATGCTGCGAAGATCAGCGCTGAAAAGGTTCAGTGCTGTGAAGGTAGTAGGCCACGTGGAGCCAGTAAAGTTGTGTACTGGATAGAGGATGGCCAGATAGAGTGGATGGACTAGCGATGGTCTACTTTTGGTAATACTGCTAGAAAGATGTCGAGTTGAGGGCATAAGCAGATCAGGAAGGCGACCGGCTGTACGAGTCCATTAAGTAGAGAATGGGTCAGGAAAGTGACAGTTCGGCGTACAGCAGAGTACGTGACCGTTAAGGGGAAAATGTGGATGGACAATGACTGGAGCTGAGCCAATTGTGCGCGGCCGTTAGAGGATGGACAGCCTGCAGGGAAAGCGACTAGGAGTTGAGCCAGTCGCACGAGTCCGCTAGTGGAAGGGAGGCTCGAAACGGATGACCTGTTGGTGTGCACACAACAGGAAGGATGAAAGCAATGGGTCTAAGGCATGGAGGACTGCCATGACAATAGAATCGGTACCATAATCCTGCATGATGGTTTAGAGGGACCGTAGTGGTTTGGAAACCCTAAGGGTTTCGGTCTTCAATGTTGTAAAGACACGACCTTCGGGCGTGATCTATAGGAAGAAGACAATTTTGTATAGGAAGGGTTGGTGAAGGGTTGTTGTTGTAAGTTAGGGGTTGTTGAATTTTTGGTTAGTTTCTCAAGACAAGAAAGACTGGTCATTGTGACCATATTGTATGGTAATATCTTTTGAGTCAAGAAAATATTGAAAAGGCTCTGTAACTGAGTGCGTAGAGACCTAATTGAGTAAGAAGAGAGCCGTAGGTGAGTGCACGGCTAAGAACTGTGAACCCTTCCTTAAAAAGAAATATCAAACACAGTTCTTGTGGACGTAGCTTCCCATCTGGGGGAGTGAAGCACGTTAAATAGTGTGTCGAGTGACTCAATGTTTATATGTGTGTTTATATTTATATGTTTCTGTAGTTTGATGTCTGAATATTGGCTTACAGTCTGTTATGAGAAGGCTTTTATATGCATTCGGCATCAAGAGAGTATGGAATGATATGTTAGGTCTACATGAATGGATGTATGGTTAGTATTAGCTTTGCTTCTAAGGACAGTGAATCTATCATTTGCTTGAGCACGGGGAAAGTTGTCTACATGTTTAAATGGATGCAGTCGATGATTGTATAACAGTTATTTTGCACCTGAGGGTTATGCTTAAAATAGTAACATTATAAGTGTGTGTTATGAGCATTAAGTAGTAAGATAGTCACGTGAATGGCTAAGTGGATAAGTGGTATTCAGCTCACCGCCTTAAGAATTTTGCACTTAGTCCAGGTATAGGAAGTCAAGTGGGCATGTTCGCAGTGTAGTATTAAGCCCCACACAAAGGAAGAAGGTAGTGGTGCAAACCGCGGTGTTGGCCATCGTCGCGTAGTCCGACCCTCGCAGCACACAGCCGGTGCGCTGCCGCGAACTTAGTCACAGTCATCAACTCATCACTCACTGTGGACATCTGAGTCCGCAGTGCCCCATTAGAAACACCTCGGGTGAGACCTCATCCTGCTTGCGGGCTGTTGCTGAAAGGGCCGGTGCGAAGGGGTTTTGTTGGTTTAAGGTAACCGCGTAGAACCTGGGTCTTCATAAAACCTCTCGTCAGCATTGTATAGCTAACAAAGTGAAATTTGGCATAGAAGGCTTGCACATGTGCACTATAGAGCACTACCAATTCCAAGTAAAGCTGTAGAGGGTATTCCTGAAATCAAGACAAAGCATGAAGGTGTTTTCAAAGGATGTGCAAAAGGAAAGAACATTAAGAAGGCATTTCCAAGCAGTGAAAGCAAAGCTAAAGGAATCTTGGAAATTATCCACTCCGATGTATGCGGTCCGATGTCATCCAGTTCTCTGAGTGGGTATGTATACTATGTCTCTTTCATTGATGATTTCTCTAGGAAGACTTAGGTTTACTTCTTGAAGAACAAAGATGAAGTGTTTGATAAGTTCAAGGAATTTAAATCCTTGATGGAAAATCAAATTAATAAGAAGATCAAGACATTCAGATCCAACAATGGCGGAGAATTCACTTTAGGTGATTTCAAGAAGTTATGCAGTGATTCAGGCATTAAGAGGGAGTTGACTACTCCCTACAATCCACAACAGAATGGAGTTTTAGAAAGGAAAGACAAAACAATCATGGAAGCAACACGAGCAATGCTGCATGACCAGGATCTGTCGATGCATCTATGGGAAGAAGCAGCTAGGACTGCTGTATATGTGCAGAACAGAACACCTCACAAGATATTGGACAACAAGACACCAGAAGATGTATTCTATGGTAAGAAACCTGAAGTTAGCCATCTCAAAATATTTGGTTGTCCAGTATATACACATGTTCCAAAGTAAAAGAGTACAAAGCTAGATCCTTCAGGAAAGAAGGACATCTTTGTGGGGTACAGTGAAAGCTCAAAGGCTTATAGAATATACTTTCCAGGGTTCAAGAAGATTGATGTTAGCAGGGATGTAACATTTTTTGAAAACTTAGCTTTCATCAAGTCAAGAAAGGCACCTGTTGAAGATCATGAAGAACCAAAGGAAAATAGATTTCAAGACACCACCATGAATGAAGCAATTCTAGAAGCAGATCATGAAGTTGAAGAACCACAAAGACCTGTAGATCCACCCCATGAGAATAACTCTCACAAGAGTTAACCTGCATGGGATAGAGAGCTCATTCAAGATGCAGAAAGGTATGGCATTCCAGAAGAAGAACACAGAGAAAGAAAGAGAACTAGATCTCATACCAGCTATGTTGCTTTACTCTGTGACATTATGAATAAAGAACCTTCCAGTTATGAAGAAGCAGTGGAAAAGAAAGAATGGAAGGATTCCATGGTCGATGAATACCAGTCGATCATGAAGAATGATGTTTGGGATGTAGTCCCAAGACATGAAGGGAAGTCTGTTGTGACTTCCAAGTGGATCTACAAGATTAAGCATGCTGCAGATGGCAGCATAAAGAAATAGAAAGTGAGATTTGTAGCTCGTGGCTTCTCCCAAAAAGAAGGGATTGATTATGAAGAAAATTTTGCTCCTGTAGCCAGGTACACTTCCATCAGTTCAGTACTTTCCCTGGCTACAGTGATGAAATGGAAGATACACCAGATGGAATTCAAGACAACTTTCTTGAATGGTGTAGTCGAAGAGGAAGTGTATGTGGAGAAGCCACTTGGTTTTGAGACACATGACAAGGAGTCATATGTGTGCAGGTTTAAGAAAGCCTTGTATGGCTTGAAGCAAGCTCCCAGAACTTGGTATGGTAGGATAGACAACTTTCTATCCAGTTTGGGCTTTACTAAGAGTAAAGCAGATTCCAACCTTTACTACAAGGTTGAGGAAGGAAATCCTGTGATACTACTCTTGTATGTGGATGACTTGTTTGTAACAGGTGAGGATAGTTTGATTGCCGATATGAAGAGGAAGCTTGCTGCTGAGTTCGATATGAAGGAATTGGGGATGACGCACTATTTTCTAGGCATGGAGGTGTGGCAAAGTGCAGATGGGATCTTCCTTGGACAAGGGAAGTATGCAGTAGAGATCCTGAAGAGGTTCGGGATGATGGACTGCAAGGCCATGGCCACACCTATGGCATCGAACCTGAAGCTTTTATGTGATGCTTCATCTAAGCCGGTTGATGTCTCTATGTATCGTCAAATGATTGGGTCCTTGATGTACCTAACGAACACGAGAGCAAATATTTGCTTTACGGTGAACACATTGAGAAAGTTCTTGATGGATCCTAGAGGTGTTCACCTGGTTGCTATAAAGCATATTCTGAGGTACCTGAAGGGTACAATTGATTATGGGCTCAAGTATAATGCGAATAAAAAGTTTAACTTGCAGTGTTCTATTGATTGAGACTAGGTAGGTAGTGTTGCAGATAGGAAGAGCACATCTGGGTGCTGCTTCAATATGGGATCGGGTGTGATCTCTTAGTTTAGCAGGAAGCAGTCCTGTGTAGCACTGAGTATAGCCGAAGAACAGTATGTCGTAGCTTTTTCAGCTAGTTGTGAGGATGTATTGCTTCGGAAGCTACTATCTGAGTTATTTGATCTCCCATTGGATGCTACTCATATCTTTTGTGACAACTAGAGTTGTGTGAAGCTATCTGAGAACCCAGTGTTCCACAACAGGTCGAAACACATTGAGATCAAATACCACTATATCAGGGATATGGTGCAGAGAGGAGCAGTGAAGCTCCTGTATGTTGCGATGGATGAGTAGGTTGCAGATGTGCTGACAAAGCCACTAGCCAGAGTGAAGTTTGAGTACTTTAGAGAGAGGCTTGGTGTTCTTCATATTGATGACACTTCGAGGAAGAAGTGATGGACACATTTGCAGGAGCCATTCTGAGCATAGTGAGAGGAGGATCCTTCCATGGCTGTGGATGTAAGCGCTGGATGATGAGCATCGGGACGATGCTCTAGTTACTGCTCTGTATATGCATCATGTTGGATACTTGTAATGATCAGTTGGATCATGTATAGGCATCATGTTGGATGCTTGTTACGATCAGTTGGATCATGTATATGTATATGTATCAGATGGATACATTGTGTGATCAGGTAGATCATGTATTTGTATATGTATCAGGTGGATACATGGTATGATTAGGTAGATCATGTATTTGTATATGTATCAGGTGGATACATTGTATGATCAAGTAGATCATGTATGATGATATGTATCGGGTGGATACATTGTATGATCAGGTAGATCATGTATGATGATATGTATCGGGTGGATACATTGTATGATCAGGTAGATCATGTATGATGATATGTATTAGGTAGATACTGTGCATGCATCAGGTGGATGCATTGTATGATCAGGATGATCATGGATGATGAGCTTCAGGATGTTTCTCGAGATGATATGCATCAAGATGATGCTATGATGATGATCAGGATGATCATGTGATGATGTACATCAGGCTGATGTATGGTGAGTATCAGGTTGATACTCCATGGCCGTGGACAGGTTGTGCAGATAAGCATATAATTTGTCCCTGGGAGGTTTGCAGATAGTCTTTCGAGGTTTTTCCTATGGCATATAATGTGGCCTTGAGATATTTGGCAATTGCTCTTTCGAGGTTTTGCTTGGGAGGACATATAATTTGGCCCTGGGAGGTTTGCAAATAGTCTTTCGAGGTTTTTCCTATGGCATGTAATATGGCCCTGGGATATCTGGAAAATGCTCTTTCGAGGTTTTGTCCTATGGCATGTAATATGTCCCTGGGATATCTGATAGGTTGGGTTGTGTGCCCGTAATAAGTCCTGGGATGCTCTTGCGAGGTTTTTCCATGACCACATGTAATTTGGCCCTGGGAGATCCTATAGGTAGAGCTGTGTGCTCGTAACAGACTGGGATGCTCTTGCGAGGTTTTGTGGTGACCAAATGTAATATGTCCCTGGGAGATCCTATAGGTAGAGTTGTGTGCTCGTAACAACCTGGGATACTCTTGCGAGGTTTTGTGGTGAGGTCACATATAATATGTCCCTGGGAGATCCTACAGGTAGAGTTGTGTGCTCGTAATAGCCTGGGATGCTCTTGCAAGGTTTTGTGACGCACGTAATAAGTCCTGAGGATTCAACAGTATGGCTAGTGATGAAGACCTGCAGGTGGTGGGCCTACATCCAGTATGAAAAAGGACTGGCTCTATATAACTTCCTATGATGAGTAGATTGGAGATTGATTGAGATAGCAAATGCAGTGACGATGATGATGATTCGATGATGATGATGATGATCCAGAGATGAAGACTTGTTCTAGCAGATCTGTGTTGAGAAATACATTCCTAGTTAAGAGGGAGTGTTGATGTATATGTAACTTCGGAATGTATTTCACCTATGTATATTGTACTCCTATAGAGATGTTATTATTCATCTATACAGAAGTGTCATCATTTGTATTGACATGTGTCGCAAGTGTCGTAACTTGTTGTGATGGGTTATTAGACCACCGAGTGTGGGTTCGGCCCTGATTAGTTTAACCATGGGTTATTAGACGGAGTTAGACAAGTTGTCCCTGCTAGGTTATTAGGCAGGACATGTCATGTATAAATAGAGAGCAGGAGATCTCTATTTTGATCATCTCATTATTCACTCCTACATCACTCGGAAAGTGGCGCACTATTTGAGGAGGAGGAGTAGCTGCTAGTAGAAGACTATCTCTTGTACTTTGGTTCTGTCATTGCTCTTTCTTTCTCTGAGGAAGTTGTGGGGTTTTTCACCTTTATGGTTTTCCCCAATGAAACTCTGTGTGTCTATTGTCTCATGTGATTGCTTGGTGTGATTGATATGCATTGTTATACTTGATATGCTGTACATGTTATTCTCTCAGTAAATATCCTAGAGTATGTTGAATTAATGCTAATATATTAACACAAATTGGTCCTAGTCATTAGAGTTTGTCAAATTGATGCTAAAGGTCAAATAATTGCCAAGGAGGAAAATTACTAGTTTCCTAGGTTTGGGGTGGAAGCTTTGGGATTTGGAATAATGGGGATAATAAATGATGTTGGAACATTAGGATGACATAACTATTTAATAAAGGATATAAATAAATATATACAAGTGAAAATCAAAATGGCATTTGATCACGAAGACACATGGAGGAAGTGGGACCCACACAAGCTAGAATTTATGTGCCACATGGCATCCTCTTCTTGCAATTTCAAATCCATGGGAAGCATAATGTTCTTGGGATGAGTTGTAAGGTCAATAATACTTGGCATGAGTCAATGAGGTCGAAATATAGAGGAAGAGTAACTCCCATGGAAGAGGAAGACACAATTTGGAGCTAGTGAGACACTTGGGCTAGATTCCCTAGCTCTATGACAACAATGATGAAGATGCTATGACACCTATGACACAAATCAGACCTGAAGGCTGACATATCAAATATATGACATTTCATGGCTAAAACTAGACTCCAAGAGGGTGCTCAAGGGTGTTAGGGCAGCTAAGATGCTTCCACATGTGTTTTGGGGGAAGCGAGAGACTAGGAATTGTTGTACAAGTGGCGTCCTTTGGAATCTCTTCCTAGCTTGAGTTGGCATGAGTCTCTTGGAAGGAATTCGACCCATGGAGGAAATTAGAACTTTATAAATGTCAATAACAAATAATTAAACCAGATTTTGATCATTTGTAGAATTTGCAATTGCATTTGTGTAGAGGGAGAGCTAGTGGATGACTAGTTTCTTGCCTTAGCCAATTTCGAGGGTGAAAGATTCCCATCCAAGTTGGTAATTGGAAAGGCCATTCAGACATTTCATTTGGATATTTAATGGAGTTTTTATTTGCAGGTGTAAACTACAAGGCAGCTCATGGTTTCTTCTATTGCAGCACATTCTCTCAACCATTTCCTGTTTTGATGGCATATTCTTGATCCTTGAGGGAGGGCGTTTTTGGTGAGATATTGTACTCTTTGGGGGATATTATCATGCCCCATTTATTTTTTAATATGAATTAAATACTCTTTTATTCATCTCCAGAAATTTTCAGGTCGAAATTTCAAGTAGAAATGTATAAATCTCATTTTTAATGAAAGAACAGTGCCATTTCCCCACTACATTGATGTATAGCATGATAATGCTGATGATTTCGAATGAATGGATTGTTATCTGATAATTTTATGATTAATAGACTTACATGGATGTATTTTACAAGTTTCATGTAATTTACTTGAGCATTTGAAGTATTTTTACTCAGTTTAATTGCATTGGGAGAATAAATAGTGTCATTTCCCCAAGGGTCGAATTGGTGATTTTTGCAGCTGAATGGGAGATAGTTGGACTAGAGATAATAATCAATTAATGATTCAAATGAGATATTAATAACATCCTTGAGACATCCCCTACCTCTTTTCAGAAATTTGAGTGGGTTTGGAGACATTTGGGAAGCCATTTTCAATACTTACCCTAGGGGGATTTGAACCCCAAATTACTAGTAAAATTGCATACTTGGTACAAACTCTTAATAGAGTTTGAAGAGGTATTTTGGTGGCCATATATCATCCCTAAACATAATATTCAAGTCCTAATATCATTCATACACCTTCCTTGAATATTTGAAGGCATTTGGAGTCAATTTGAGACCTAGAGACCAATACTAGTCAAAGGGAAATTACCAGTAAAGTTCCCTACATTGGGCAGAATTGAAAGAAGATTTGTAGAAGTATTTTATAGGTCTAAAAGCATCCCTGAAACAAATATTTATTTTCTAACATCATCCATATACCTTCTCAGAAGATTTGGGAGCAATTGGAGCAATTTGGGGACCTAGAGCTCAAAACTAGTCAAAGGTCTAACTAGGAAAAAAAGTGAAAAATTGCCATTTTAATAAAATTACTAACAAGGGACATTACAAAGCATTCGAGCTGTATCACGTATAAAAATTTTTGATGCTAGGGGAGAGTTATCTAGACTAACCATACTAGATTGGACTGATGCCATGATCTCGGGTCCTAAAGGGATATTAGGGAAGGACAAACTGAATGGTACGTTTCTAGAAGAGCCAGTTTCATAAGTATCGATACCTAGTGGTGTAGTGGTGATAGGTGGAAGTTCCACCTATGCAATAGGATATTCACAATCAGAATAAGATAACTGAAGTTGGGTTTCTTCAACGATTTCAACGTACCCGCTAGGGATTGCAATCAAGTCTGTCGTGTCTTCGTCGGATCCTTCAATAGTTTCAATGTTCCCTTCAGGGACATCGTATAATGTGGTCGATTGTGGTATAGTGCTAGTCTCCAAGAGGATGAGGTCCTCTGGTGTAACATTGTGTGAAGTAATGACTTCAACAGCTAATGTAGTGTCCACTGTGGTATGAATTTATGGAATGACAGTGGGTTGTGGTATAGCATGAATCTCAGGTGGACTACTACTTTCAGTGACTGTAAGAGGTTCTGATATGGTGCCATGGTCTATGGGTACATAAGAAACTAGAGATGTAGTACTAATCGGTGGTGGAATGGTCCCCCGACTAGATCCGTGGCCGGTAGGGGGAAGAGTACGTGATGTAGGAGGACCAGAAGTCCATGGTGGTGGGTCAGGGTTTCGTCCTTGTTGTCTCCATGATCTCCTTTGATCAACCATGATGATGGGATTACGAGTTTTGGGGACAGTCTCATGAAAAAGAAATAAAAAACCCTAAAGCAGCCGAGTGTGCAAAACGGGAGCTAGAAAAAGACAAGGTTTGTAGGCCAAAAAAGCAAGCTCAAAGGACTGTACTGGGACCAACGTCACAGTAAGTGAGCTGAAACAAAAGTGGCCAGAAGGCCAACAAGCAGCACTAAAAAGAAAAAGACCCTCTAAGAAGATGAAATAGCAAGCAAAATCCTAATTAAGAGCTGGAGACCTCAACAAATCGTATCCTTCACAAGGTGATGAAATCCAAGTCGAAAAATATGAAATGAGAGACCAATAATGGAAGGATATCCCTCTACCAAAAGGGATCCTCGGTAAAAGAGCCCTAGAAGAAAAGTCACTAGCCTACCTCGTTCATGACACGTTGGAGAAGGTTATTCGACACTTCTATCTTATCGCCCCTGTATCACCAATACGGTAGAGTACAAGGAAGACAATGGATCGATAGCCTTAGGAGCTGTTGGAGGGGACCCTTTGGGTTCCTTAGTTTTCATTAGTTACTATGTAATAGTATAGTTAAGAAGCAGTTGGAGCGGGTGCAACTGCTCCAACCACATGTAATATGTATAAATAATACCATCAAGACGAATATAACCAGTTGGATGCATTCGACTCATCTCTCTTGTCTTGATTATATCTCTGTGTATGTACTTACTCTCTGCTTGAATACAACATCTGACGCCATTGCCGTCTTCTTCTAGTCTGGGTGATAGCAGTAGCAGTAGAGGGAGCTGGTTCGAACCTGCAAAAGATCGTGAGGAGAAGGAATCCCTACAAAAATCAAAGAAATGCTAATGTTGCTTGATTGCTGAGACCCTATTGAAGACTTTCCTGCGTGCAAGAAAAAGAAGCTGATGGGAACGATCAAGAACTTGCAAGAAAGATTATTGTTAGTGCATTGAAGAAAGCCATCGCTCTCATCGGAGTCGACTGCCCTTGTCAATGGACCAGAAAAACCATCGACCAGTTTGCATGGAACCATCTCTGTGAAGAATTTGCAAACCCATCGACCTAATTTTCAGAAGAATCTGTCTCTTGTTATATCGCTCAGATCTTTCTAGCTGTTCTATGTTACCTGAATATTTGCTATACGTTTATGGTGAGGCAATCATGGGTAGAAACCATTTTGATGAATATGTTAACTGCACAATCTATCAGTGCACATCTATTCGCCTAGAGAAGACTCGATGGGATAGACGAAATAAAAATGCCGATGGGAATAGAAATGGCCCTTGCCCAGTTAGATGCAGCCACAGTGGCGAGGGAATTGCTGTCAGTTGTCGTTGACATAATGTCGAATTTCATGGTCGATTGGGAGTTTCCTTTCAGCCACTACAAATCCAGAGCGATAGTTGTGTGGTCGACAAGATATGGTGGATGGTCGAAGCATAAAATATTTGATCGCTGGCATGGTCGATACAGTTTATGTGCCAAGTTCACTATTAAAAGCACAATACTTCTCTTCAATTTTCATTAAGTTGTGTTTTAAAATCTTGAATAGAGAATTATGTGCTTGTTTATTATGTCAATATTGATGTAAATATTGTCAACCCTTTATTCGGTGGATGCTCTGGTCTAATTGTCAACTTGCTAAATTGACGAAGGTCGATCCTTAGCATTTAGGTCGGCTTGGCCGACTATTTACTTGGTCAGGGTTTACAAGTGATATTATTTTGGGTCCATATGGTTTGGTTGAAGAGTCATTATAATAGTATGGTCGAATAGGTCATATTCATTTTATGTATATGGTCGGTACTAAAAGTGACCATGATGTTGTAAAAAGTGTCGGGTCATTGAAAATAAGTCGAAAAAAGGGATGTTCAAAGCTTATTGAACCATGTATTTTCATAAAAGTTGTAAATTAAGTCGGTTTCTTGCCAACCAGTGTCAGTCATGTTGAGTCAAGTAAGTCATGTCGAGTCGAGTCAAGTTGACCAATATCAGTCGGTATCGACGACGAACAGCAACAATAGATTCGAAACTTGCAGGAAGCCTCACGACATATAAGTTTACAAAAAGCATGTACTCAAGCAGCAAACATCTATACCACACAGAAACAACACTTCATGCTTAATTATGACAAAAGAACACTTAAATTGATCAATCCCTGTAGTGCTGACACACATAAACATCTATTCAATGTCATTTCATAAGTTTTTCAGGAAGATGGTGAGTTGGTGCAATGGCAGAGCATAGAAGCCCAGAAGCTCCTGGACCGTGGAAGAGAATCCAACAGGAAGGTGAAAGGGGTAAGCAGCTTGATTGGCCACTACCAGTATGCTAACAGAGACTAAAGGAGTCACAGTTCATGGTTGTTAATGTTTTCTTCGGGACGAAGAAATATTTTGAGGTGGGGGAGATGTTGGAGGGGACCCTTCGAGTTCCTTAGCTGTCATTAGTTACTATGTAATAGTATAGTTAAGAAGCAGTTGGAGCGGGTGCAACCGCTCCAACCACATGTAACATCTATAAATAATACCATCAAGACGAATATAACCAATTGGATGCATTCGAATCATCTCTCTTTTCTTGATTATATCTTTGTGTATGTACTTACTCTCTGCTTGAATACAACAGGAGCTAAGTGGAGTGCGGCATTCCAAAAAGTCCATCCGAAATCAATCCTCGCGGCTTAACCCCGAAAAAAATGGGAGGCCCCTCCACAAACTGGTCGATGACTATGTCAACAAGTACAAGAGGATTTTAGCACCTTAGAGGACAACAACTATGTCTCAGATGAAAATTACAAGGGGGAATTATTTGGATTCCTATCCTTGGTGTCCTTCCTAACTACAATTTTTTTTTATTTCCTCAAGTAAGGTTAATGTTGGTTGAGTTAGGGAGATTGATTTTATAGGTTGCCTTACTCAGTTGGGTAATGGAAGTGCAACTTGATGGTGTTATGATGACTCAAACCATGCAAATTAATATGAATCAAAATAAGCCTTCCTTTTCAATGAATGCTAGTTAAGGTAAGGAGAGAGTTCTTCGATCAAATGTAAGCACGAACTTTTTCAAAGAAATGAAGAAAACCACTCCAAAAAAATTGTTTTCTTTTTTGAATATGCCAAACAAATGTAACTACTTTCAAGATGCAACTAATCTACAACTGATGCTACTTCTAATGAGTAAAATTATGTGACAAGCAATGAAAACTGATTCACTTCCTAAATGCAAGATTACGAACTTGATCTTTTCAACAAAAAAAGGACATGTTCCAAAAAGTCTTCCAATATTGATTTTTTGATAACAAGAATGGAAAGATACTTCTGTAAGAACAATATAGTTTCTGCAATAATACAATCAAGGAATTTGACAATAAACAAATAAACTTGACTGTCTTGAAAGGACCAATCAATTGCAAAAATGGTAAGGAGGTGATCAAACTGGGTATAATGCCACAAAACTCAAAAATCCAAGCTCGAAAATAAACAAGACCAACCAAAAGACACTTGCAACTTTGCTGAAAGGTGACAAGAGAAATGTGCAGAAAAGATGTAAAAGGTAATGAGTAAGTAGGTATGACTATAACAGTGACCTAAAACCCAAAATTTCCAATGTGTCTACGAAAGAGTTTTTGAGACCAAGCAAAGAGTGAAAAAATTCAAATAGAAATGAAATGCAAGTGATGTACTGCAGCTGGGTAGGTTACAGGTGTCTGATAAAAATCAGAACAACAATCAGAAACAAAGAAACCAAAACTTGACTGAAGGTAACCAAACAAACTTATAATAAAAAAATTCCCTTTTTACAGAGATTTTCGCGTGTCTGCAAGCAGCCCAGGTGCGATAACTGGGAATTTTCGCGTTTTGGAAAATGGTTGGGTGGCAAAAATCTGGCAAATTTTCGCTTTGTAAGCAGTGTAAAGGTCGCGAAAATGTTCAGAAGGAGGATGAAGGTGGGAGTTTAAGAAAATATTTTGACTTTTCCAGGGTTTTCCAAACCAGAGGACGAATTGTTCACTCATAGAGGTCTAAAAGACCAACTTTCACAACTGGTTTGAAAGGAGAGCAAATTCACAATAAAAAATGGATGAAAGTAAAAAAACTCAAAACAAAGGACTTCAAACCAGCAAAGATGCCAGTTTTTGTTGTAAATATTTCTTCCTATGGATAGAAAGAAGCCCTCTTAGATTAAAGCAGGATAGACTGACTCTAATCTAAGACAAAAGTAAAACAAATGCTACCTTGAATCCTAGATCAAACAAGCATTTCAAGATTTCAGTATTAGAGAATATGAGAGAACATGACTAACCTTTCACTCTGATGTTTGTCCCGCTTGTAGTCCAGATCTCAAATTCCTCGCGATGAACCTGTAAAGATCAGACAAGATACACGCATATACAATTGTCCAAGTACCTTGAATGACAAGTTAGAATATAAATCTAGCTAGATACAAATCATGTAATTGAATCATAATCAACATACACAAATTGGGAAACAAGACAAGTTATCCTAAGATCCTTTTCGTGAGTTAATCGTCTTAGTCTGAAAAAAGAATAAAATAATACTAAGACGATACTTTCCTCATCGTTTTACGAGCATGAGTAAAGTTGACTGAGCTCAACACCGTTTTCCTTGGTTTTAACAAGGACGACTTGGGTGTGAGAAGTGCTTGGAATCTCTTTCAGGTTTAGGTCCAGAGCACGAAAAAGATAAAGTAAGCTCGAGTGAAGGTCAAAACAATGTCATACCGCTAATGTGAACAACATATGAGATCCTGTCAAAATCAGTTAAAAAACCTTGGAAATAGGACATTAGTACTTAAGATATGTGAAGAATTTGACCCAAAAAGGCTTTTAAAATAAAATAATAAGCAAAAATAGCCATTTAACATGTATAAAGAGAGGATAAAAGAAGAAGTTACCCATTTTAACTTGGCTATTTTTACCCAAAGAGGAATTTTCACCTTGTGTAGGGGAAATCTTCAAGCGACGATATCCGAAGATCCAGGGCACCGTTTCAACCGTCGTCTGAACCAGGTATATTCTCTTGAGCTCATCTTTCTTTTCATGTCTTTATTGCGCTATTTCATGGAATTTTTTCCGAGTTAGGAGGGTTTATAGGGAAAAAAATATAGCCTCATAGATTTTTGCACCTTCTCTATGTCAAGAGGCGTGGAAATATCTAAGTTTTTGCGTAAGGGCCTTAAGGAAGAGCACGAAAATATCCAATTTTCACGTTCAAGGAGACCACTGAGGCGCGAAAAATACGCAGAAATGAAAAAATGCAATTTTTTTTCTCATGTTGAGCATGAAATTAGACTTTCACCTTCTGAAAACCGTTTCCTTTGACATTTTGCAGGAGTTTGCAATTTGTTTGTGCGAAGATGGTTGTCTGGAAAGAGATAGAGCATGAAGATGTTGATAGAGTGCCCCTAAATGACAATGCCACGCTCACGGCACTAAGAGAATGTGGTTTACTAAAATTCTTCAAAACAAGGGGGATCCATAAGCAAGGAAAGATATTAAACTACATCATTCAGATGTGGGGCAGTGACATCCAAGCTTTCCGTGTTGGAGAGCACATTCTTGAGATAAATCTCAAGGATATTAATTTCTTGACTGGTCTCTCCAAGAAGGGGCATGGGTTAGTTTGGTTGGGCACAGGACCGTAGAAGAGACCACGGAGGCCTACGTTGCCCATTATTGCAGACAAGGGTCCCATAAGAAGAGTGTGAAAGTTCCCATTGAGGATGTGACCGACCTTCCTTTGAGAACTATTCTATAAACCATAGCACGTGTGGTGGGAAGTGTGGGTGCTCACCATGCTACCAAAGAACAGATGACCTATGTGGTCGAATGTATCGAACCAAAGCTATTCAACAGGTGTGAGGCGGTCCTAGTAAATATCAAGGACCAAGTCACTAAGTGCAGGAATGGGGATGTCAGACAGTTTGGATATGGAAGAAGCCTTGTGATGTTCTTCCTGGAGAGGGTTCCATTGTTATGTCCTCAATTAAGTATGTCGATCCGTCCTGCATCTGAGCCTCAAATGACGAGGTGGAGTGATTATGCCATGCGGCTTGGTGGGCCACAAGTCTTAGCGTTCAGAGAGGACTTCTTCTTGTGGCTCGAGCAGTAGATTGTTATGATTGAGGACTACCCCTGTGATGGGGTGGACTTCCGGGAATACATCGACCTAGCACTGCTAGAGGATGATGATTGGGATGACTCAGGTATATGACCTTCACAGCCATCTTTTTTGATATTTTTGTAATATATAATTTTTTGTTGTTTTTTGATGTGTGAAAATGACCTGACATATGTATATGTAATGCTGCAGATCGCAGGCCGAGGAGGCCAGCGAGATATTCACCACTGCGCTAAGGTGGGGTCCAGCATCAAGATGGCAACAAGAATGAGGAGAAGGCAGGGGGTTCCATGATGTGGAGTAGAACCTCCAGGGATTTACTATGGGTGTCCCTCCCATGAGAATTCTTGATGTACCATATCATCTTGAGAGGCATACCATCGGTGTGCTAGAGCGGATTGGTAGATTGCTTCGCCTCGTCGCAAGAGCAGTCATGTGCTATCATGAGCACCACGAGCCCCATGAATAGGATATAGGCAGTAGCATTTTCAGCAGCATGTATGCGATATGTGGGCTTGAGAGCCAATTTTTGTATGGGACATGAGCCCAATTTTGTCTTTTCGACACACTAGATTATATGTATTCATAAAAACAATTGTATGCAATATTTATACATATGGACCTATTTCTGTGATTTTCTTATTTACAGCGACTTGTATATTTGTTATGACATGTTTTATGTATGAGCTATATGCCAATCCAATATATAGTTAGCCAATGAATGAGATACCATATTGAATTTTGTTGGTATATGTTGATACTGAATGAAATCAAATGATCGCTCCAAGAGGCGTACTCTTATGAATAATCAAAGTAGTGTAGGATCGCGAACAGTGTAGATACGATTCAAATGGGATACCATGAGTTGGGAATCCATGTAGACCGAAAAGGTGCGGATCCCAAGGGAAGTGACTTCAGTTAGGAGTACGATGACTGCATGGTACTTCGCAGTGTTGTTGGTTGTGGGGCCCATTCAGATTCCACTCGAGGATATACTCTCGTCAGCAGGGGAATATAGTACCCATCCTGCAGAAGCAAGGTTCTGGGTATGTCGGCTAGAGCCATCTGCGAACCCGTAGTAAGCTGACATCTGCGCATAGAAGCACAAGTCAGGGTCAATAAAGGTATACCAAATCGAATCCATACACACACAAACAAATGAACTTAAAAACAAGCTAAGTACATTATGTACAAGGTTTCTCATGTAGGATAATCCTACGTGTAGAAAATCTTGAGGTACAACCTATTACGGGGCCATGCCAATGGTGTGCCATCACAATCAACAAGATCGTAATATCCTTTCTCCAACACTCGTTTCACGATATAGGGACCATACCACATAGATTCCAATTTGCCTTTCCCTAACTTATCATGAATCTGATTGTAGGTAAGGACTAAGTCCCCTTCATTGAAGATCCGAGGTTGGATGGATTTATTATATTGGGCTTTGACGTGGTTTTTATGAGCTTCATTAGCTAATGCGGCATCGCGGGGGTTTCATCTAGCTTGGATATATATAAAAACCGTTCCTCCTCGGAGGTCGTATTGGGAAGTAGTTCGACGGCTAGCTTTAGTGATGTAATTTCACATTCAATTGGTATGATATCCTCCAGGCCATACACTAGTTGAAATGGTGTAAACCCGGTTGCATTTTTTACTAAGGTTCGATAGGCCCAAAGAGAAGAAAAAAGAGCTAAGTGCCAATTTGACTTCTTAGTACATACAGTGGATTGGATCATGCATTTCAAGACCTTATTTATGGCCTCTACTTGAGCATTTTCCTGTGGGTAATACGTGGTTGAGTTTTCATGATGAAAACCCAATTTGGCGCTTAGTTCATCAATCACGTGGTTCCTAAAATGGGAACCATGATCGGTCATGATAGCCTATGGAATTCCGAAACTAGCGATGATATAGTTGAATATGAAAAGTGCTGTTGTTTTTCCATCCTCTGCATAAGTATGCATTGCTTCAACCCATTTAGTGAAATAATCCACGGCTACTATGACATAGACATGCCCCCCGGCTGAAGTAGGCTTACAATGCATAAAATCAATACCCCATTTCACAAAGGGGCCGTCGGCAATAGCAGGATGGAGTGGACTAGGGTGCGAATGCTTCTTACTATGGAAGAATTGACATGGAGGACATTTCTTGACCATCTCGATACATTCCTTGAAGATTGATGGCCAGAAGTATCCTGCGCGTAAGATTTTCTGGGCTGTAGACATCTCAGAAAGGTCACCACCACATGCTCCGGAGTGGCATTCATTAAGAATGTGTTCAACCTCATGTAGAGTTAGACAACATCGGAGGATGGAGTCAACACCAAGATGATAAAGAGTATCGCTAACTATAAGGTAATATTTAGCATGATGTCGAATATGACGACGTTCATCTCGATTGAGGTTCGGCCGAAAAACTTGAGTTTGGAGATACAAAACAATATCTCCATACCAAGGGTCATACGTGCCAATGAGAAACAACAATTCATCTGCAAGACAATCGATGGGATCAGCTTGGTCAGTGGCATGGGGCAATGTGCATATGAGCTTGATGAAAACTAAGTATTTTTTGGCTTTTGCCTTGGAAAATTCCAAGTCAAATTCTTCGAGAACCACAATCCAGCTAGAGTATTTTCCCCCTAGCACTTGACGTGTTAGGATATAATACATGGGGTTGAAGTTCGCAATTACTGTAGTTTTCTTGAGCAGTATATAATGACAGAATCTCTGGAAAACAAATACTATAGCCAGCGCCAGCGTCTCCACATGTGAATAGTGGGTTTCAGAGTCTAAAAGACTCTTACCGAGGTAATAAATCACATGTTCGTTACCGTTGTCGTCTTCTTGCACCAGAACCATGTCGATGGTGCTGAGGGAAGCGACGAGATATGGGATAAAGTCTCATGTATAGTTGGGGGGTTGAATGATGGGAGTGCTGGTCAGGGCATTCTTTAAATTGTCAAATGACCGTTGGGATTCGTCGTCCCAAAAGAATGGGATATCTTTCTTTAGAAGCCTCATGTAGCCCTTCGTGATCTCGACAAAGTTGCAGACAAAGCGGCATAAATTTTTTGAATGTCCTTGCAAACTCTGGAGTTCTGGAATGTTAGAGGGTGAAGGCAGGGCTAAAATAGCTTCCACCTTCGCGGGGTCAAGGCATATGCCATCCTTGGAAATGATGAATCCCAACAATCTTCCGGATTCTACACATAACATGCATTTATGTGGATTCAAATGTATGTTGTAGTGGAAGCATCGTGAGAAAATGGCACTTAGATGGTCTGGGTGATATTCTCTTGTATCAGAATGAGCAGGTAAGTCGTCCAGATACAAATCTACAACATGTTTGATATCATGAAACACGTATGACATTGCTCTTTGAAAGGTGGCCCCGATGTTGAGACCAAAAGGTAATTTGCAGTACAAGAAGGTCCCCCATGGGAAAATAAAGGCAATCTTATGCTAGCCAGAAGGGAGTATCTCTATCTGATTGTAGCCGGAGACGCTATCCATAAATGAGAAGATGACACTCTCGGCACAGTTATCGATAATCTGGTCGATAAAAGGCATTGGATAATTGTCCTTTGGACAAGCCTTGTTCAGATCTGTGTAATCGACACAGACCCTGATTGTGCCCTGTTTCTTTGCTACAGAGATGATATTGGACACCCAGTCTGTCAACGGGACAGGATAGATGAACCCATCACGAAGACGTTTTTCAAATTCCACTTTTATGGGAGTCATTTTCCGGGGATGCATGGGCTGGAGTTTTTGCCGGACTGGTCGGGCACCAAGATAGACTTGAATTTCATGTACCACAATGGACGAGTCTATCCCTGGAATTTCTTCATATTTCCAAGCGAAAACGTCGCAGAACTCTTTAAATAGGGAAGTATAAAATTCTATCTCTGTAGGAGTGCATGTTTTGCCGATATGGATATGTTCCATGACACCAGGTTTCACGGATATGTCAATGGGGATGGTCTCCATGATGTTTGCTAAGTTTCCTTAGAGAATACGTCATATGTATGTACGGGAGTCTTAGTGTTGACATTATCCAGTGAAACAGTGGATTTGGAATCGGGATTTATCACTCGAATCGTGGGGAGAGATGACCGATGGTGGTGATCTTCCCAATGGGGTTCATCCAGACTCATGATATCCATAATAGATTTGTCTGTAGAAAAAATATTTGTAAGGGAGTCACTATAAGGTAAGGATGAAAGGATTCGAGACAATGAACCTGCCACCTGATGGTGGTCAATTGTGTCGATCCAGTCAGGAGATGACTGAATCGCCTGATAGGTTGCTAAATTTTGGTTCAAAGGAATAACAGTTCCAAGGGTTTCAAACTTGGAAGGGCTCGGTATCACCCACAAGTTAGTAGATTCATAGGGTAGAGAAGTACTTGTCGAAATCATGTTAATCAAAAAAACTAGGGGTGGAACTTCCAGAAATATCCCTATTATGGAGGAGTCTTTCAAAAGACCAACTCCAATGTCTTCAAAGTGAGGATGGGAGTTTTCTAGCAATGGGACATTGTTGGTGGAATTCTGATGTATGTCCGGAGTGCAAAAATCTAATTGGTCTATCGTGGCGATCTTCCCTTGATGGGGGAATTGCACTAAGTGAAAAATAGAGGATTCTATGGCGGTCATGGCATAAAACCAATTGTGACCGAGTAAGAGATTGTATTCTAACGGAGCATCTATGATTTCCACGAGGATAAACACAGTTTTCGCCCTAACTCTATGGAAAGAGATGGGATGAGTCCGTATGGTTGAAAACCACATCCGTCAAATTATTTTATAGTAGGAGATTGGGCCGCTTCCGGAGAACCAATGGCTCTCCAACAGGTCAAAGACATAATCGAGTTGGAAGCACCTTCGTCCAAAACGGTACGATGGATGTTGTTTCCACGGATCCGAGTATGCATCTGGAAGGCTAACTGGTGGGAAATACTAGGTTTGAAGTATTCCAGGTTAAACAAAATTATGTTGGAAGAATCCGGATCAACAGCTCGCAATGCCGATAATAAATTTCTACGTTGTAAAGGACCGTGTTGGAGAACTTCGAGGGTTGGCATAGAACAAGGTGCCTGAGCTAAGTCTTCAATGATGTTGTAGTGCTGGGATGCTCGAGAATTGGGATTGAATGTCACCTTCCGAATGGTGTTCTTGGGAGAGTGCAACATAGTTTAAGCAACATGTCTCTCAATGTGGAGATGCCCATTATGGGGAGGTGTCAAGGGAGATTCTTCTGAGGAGGACTTGCCTTGGGAAGTCTAAGTTTTTTTTGAGCCTGGGGGAGGATCATATGTCTTTGTACATGTAGATATGTGAACCATCTCATTAGTCATCATAAGGAATTCGCGATTTGAAGACGTTTCTTCTCGGGAAGAGTTGTTTTGGTTTCCACCTTGTGGGGTTTCCTGTGTGACCATTTGTTGTTGCTGATAAGGAAAAGGGTCGGTTAACATTGCTGGGCGGGAAGAACCTTTTACAATTTTTTTGAATTCCTATTTGTAAGGAAAGTCTCTAGTGTAATGATCTTCCTGACATATGAGGTAGGGAAAATTTTCTTTATGTCTAGGTTGTTGTCATTATTGGTCTATTCAGGTTTGGGATTTTCCTGTTGAGTAGAAGATTTCTTCAATTTTCCTTTATTGTTCGTCTTTTTCCCTCTGGATTGTTTTGATGAGGATTGAACGGTGTTCACCTCGGAGGACTGAGTAGGAGAAGTAGATGTCTTAGATGTAGCCTGAATTTGAGGTGAGGCAACAGTATTTTGTTGCCCACTCGATTTGGTTGCAGGATGAGCCTTCATGAAACCAACTATTCCATTGATAGGAGGTTTAGTAGCGGTCTTTGTTGGATCAGTGGTGGTGTGGGAGGCATGAGGAATGAGCTCGTATAATGTTTCGAATTGGGTATAAACCAAATCCATATACTGTGCATGAGAAATTGCTTGTTCTTTTGTAACAGGTCCGCCCATAGAAATATCCCTAGCAATGGGGGTCATAAATGACTTGGTGAACCAATTAGCCAATAATTGGTCCGGAATAGGTGCTTTGATTAATATTCGGCATCGCCGCAACTCATGAATGTGATTGGATATATGTGTGGCAGTGGATTGGCTCAATGAAGTTAACAAGTCTGTTCCAGTCTCGTATCGGATGGGGAGATGGAAGTGTGTCAATAACTACATGGCCAGGGTATTCAAATATCGAAAGGAGTGTTGGGGAAGCTCGATATACCATTTTGCTGTTGTTCGGCTAAGTGTGAGTTGGAAGAGCCGTAACCAAATGGAATCATCCATCAATGAGTTTGATGAACACTGGAGATGGAATGTCATGACATGGTTTTTGAGGTCTTCCCCGGGCTTGGCATCGAACTTTGGGATGCCCAATGGTAGTTTGGTTGGGATGGGTGGCTAGTGTGGTTCATTCCAGATAGGATCATTGATGAGTCTAGACAAATTAGGAGAATCTAATGTTTCCAAGAGTGGAAGATGTCGATTAGGCTGCGGGAATGAGTAATATTGGTAGGGTGCAGGGATACTTGTGGGACCCTACACAACATATTGCTGCATATTGTACCCAAACATGTTACCCGCGGGATACTATTGAAATTTTTGTGGGTTGGGGACCATCTGGTTAACCGGTGGTGGATTTAGAATCATAGGATTAACCAAGTGATTTGAAATCAAAGTATAGACCAGTCGTTGAGTGTATTGTTGGGTGGGGATAAGGGGTGTAGGTCTCTGGGATTGTTGTGTCCAAGGGACATTTCCAAATCCTTGGTTGGGTGGATTACCCATACTTGGGGTAGGGGGTTCCTAAAAAATGGAGCCCATGGAATGTTTGTTCCGCCTTGAGTAAAAGGAGGAGCTTGAAGAGGTGGGTTCCATGGAGTATTCCAGGCGGTGGGATAAGGAGTTTCAGAATTCAAGTTAGGGGGAATGAAAGATTAATGTTTATTAGGTTTCCCCCCAACTTGATTCAAGTTGCCGAATAAGGAATACCCCCCACTCTATTGGATTTGAGGTCCCCAAGAAGGAATTGGACTTGACGAGGGAATTTGGAAGTTAGTTCCGGTTGGGGTACTAACATAAGGTTGTCCACTTCTAGGTGGATTATATATTCCCCACGAAGTAGATGATACTGATGGAGGGGGTTGTTGAATGGTGCATGTTGGGCCTCTAACAAATGGTAATCCTCCAAAAGATGTGGTATGTGGGCTCCACTGAGCCGATGAAGCAGATGGAGGTGATTGTTGAGTAGCCCCACTTGGGGCAAAAACAAGTAGTTGTCCTCCAACAGAGGGGATCGGTGGTACCCAGGATGTAGATGGTCCGACCGGAGGAGGTTGGTTACTGGGACCAATGGTTTCAACAAATAGTTGTCCTCTGGAAATGGTATATATTGTGGATGAAGAATGACCTCCAGTCATGTTGGGTGTTCGAACAGTAGAGGTGGGAGTTCTTCCAATAACAACACTAGAAGAGTGAGGTGGTGCAGATTGGCCAACTACACTAAAAGTGCCGACTTATGAAAAGGATCTTGCACTAGTTCCAGATAGCGGTGGTGGCAGTGAAAATATTGGGTTGGTCCTCATAAGGGGTTCATCCCTTGAAGGTAAGCCGAACAGGTTGTGAGACAATAAATGTGGGGACAATAGTCGAGGACTTCCAGCTGTCACGTTCATAGGAATTGAAACGATGTGAAAATCGTCGAGCGCTTGGCCCAAAGTTGTATTCCATAAAGTGGAGGCTAGATCAAAAATGTCAGCTATCTTGTCAGGGTCCAGAAAGAGTTCTAGTATAGTCAAGTCTGAGGATCCGGATCGACCTACGAATGATTCACGATAAGTCGTGTCACTATATGGAGGTCGGGAAGCGCAAAATTCAGGAGGATTTGTCATTTGGGAAGTAGGTGCAGGGGGATATTGTCAAGCCGAAGTCAACATTCTGGCTGTTTCACGTCTAAATTGTTCCGATGCTACGGGTGAGTTGGATAGACTAACCATATTGGATTGGATTGATGCCATGATATTAGGTCCTAAAAGGATATTAGGGGAAGGTAAGCTGAACGATACATTGCTAGAAGCGCCAATTTCATAACTATGGGTAATTAATGATGTAGTGATGACAAGTGGAGTTTCCAGTTGTCCAGCAGGATATACAAAATTAGAAGGTGGATGAAATGGTCTAGGAGGTGTGGGTTCAGGTTCTTCAATGGTTTCAATGTACCCTTTAGGGACATCAAATAATGTTTCCGAATCTGGTGTAGTGCTAGTCTCCGAGAGGATAATGCCTTTCGGCGTAACATAAGGGGAAGTATCGGTTTCATAAGTTAACATAGTGTCCAATGTGGTGTGAATTTCGAGTACAACAATGGATTGTGGTACTGCATGGATCTCAGGTACATTTCTCGTTTCATTTGTAATAGTCTCTGAGACGATGCTATGGTTCATGGGTACAAAAGCAACTCAAGGTGTTGTACTGGTAGATGGTGGAACATTCCCCCGACCAGCTCCTCGATCGACAGGGGGTAGGGATACGTGAAGCAGGAGGATGGGAAGTATGAGGTGTTGGTTAGGGGCTTCTCCCTTGTTGTCTCTGTGATTTCCTTTGATCCACCATGTGATAGGATTAAAATTTATGGGGACAATCTCGTGAAAAAAGAACTCAACAACCCTAGAGCAACCGAGTGTGCAAAAGGGGAGCTAGGAAAAGAGAAGGCTCGCAAACCAAAATAGCAAGCTCAAAAAACTGCACTGGGACTAGTGTCACAGTAAGCAAGCTGAAACAAAAGTGGCCAAAATGCCAACAAGCAGCACTAAAAAAAAAAGACCCTCTAGAAAGATTAAATAGCAAGCAAAATTCCTAACTAGGATCTGGAGACCTCAACAGATCGTATCCTTCATAAGGTGATGAAATCCAAGTTGAACAATACGAAATGAGAGATCAAAGTGGAAGGATATCCCTCTACCGAAAGGGATCCTGGGTAAAAGAGCCCTAGAAGAAAGTCGCTGAGCTACGTCGTTCATGACATGTTTGAGAAGGTTAACCGGAACTTCTGCCTTCTGAGCCCTTATATCACCTATACAAAAAATAAAAGGAAGACAATGGAGAGGTGTCCTTAGGCGCTAAGTGGAGTGCGGCATTCCACAAAGTCCATCTGGAACCAGTCCTCATTTCTTGCTCCCGCGTAACAGGGGGGCACTCTCAACAAACTAGTCGATGACCGTGTCAATAAATACAAGAGGATTTTAGTACCCTAGAGGACAATAAATATGTCTCAGATAAAAATTACAAGGGGGAATTATTTGGATTCCTATCCCTGGTGTCCTACCTAACTAACAAATTAATTTGTATCCTCAAGTGAGGTTAAGATGTGTTGAGTTAGGGAGATAAATTTTAGTGGTTGTTGTATTGCTCAATGGGTAGCAGAAGTGAAACTTGGTGGTGTGATGTCTGATTCAAACCATGCAAATGAGTATGAATCAAATAATCCTTTCCTTTCGATGAATACTAGCTAAGGTAAGGAGAGAGTTCTTCGATCAATGCAAGCACAAAATTTTTCCAAAAAGATGAAAAAAAACCACTCAAAAATTGTCTTTGAATATGCCAAACTAATGTTACTTCTTTCAATATGGATATGATCTATTACTGATTCTACTTTGAATGAGTATAGCCATGTGACAAATAACAATGAAGATATGCTTCCCAAATACAAAATACGACTTTGATCTTTTCAACAAGAAGAGAAAGAGTGTCTCAAAAAGGTCTTTCAATATCAATTTTAATGAAACAGATAGAAAGACGCTACTTCAAAACAATATAATCTCTCAATAATGTAATGAAGGATTTCAATAACATCACAGAACCTTGACTATTCAGAAATGAGGAATCCTTTTTGCAACATATGGTAAGGAGGAAAACAAGCTAGTTATGATGTCACAAGAATCATAAAATCCGATCTCAAAAAGTGGATGAAACAAACCAAACACACTTGCAACTTTGATAAAGGATATCAAGATGAATGGGTAGACGAGATACACAGACTGATAAGTATGTAGGTGCTACTTATAACAGTGACCTAGTTCTCAAATTGTTCAAGGTGTCTACCAAAGGATCTTGAAAATTGAGCAAAGATTCAAAAAAAGTTCAAAAGAAACTAAAATGCAAGCAATATACTACAACCACAGGTCACAGAGGTCTGACAAATGTCAGCAAAGTAATCTGGAGTAGAAAACCAAAAATGAAGTGAAATCAATAAAAAAACCAAGAAAATCACTTTCTTAGGGAATTTTCGCAGGTCAGCATGCAACCCATGCACGAAAATTATAGGTTTTCACGTTTTGCAGAGTATATAGGGCGCGAAAATTTGATACTTTTCTCTCTGGTAAGAGTATGCAGGGCGCGAAAATAAGCAGAGAGAAAATGAAGGCAAATTTTTAAGAAAAAAATTGGATTTTCTGGGGTTTTCCAACCTAGGGGACTAGATGATGATGTTAAACTGAATGAAAGAAATCTAATGCAGAGAAGAGGGATGTGAATGAGGGTAAAAAGACCCAATTTGATAATCAATTTGAGTGAAAGTAAAAGTAAACTTCACAATCAAAGAAAATGGATTCAAACCAGTGGAGTCGCCAGTTTTTGTGGTAGAACTTTCTTCCTACGGGTAAGAAGAGGTTCTCTTAGGTTAGATTAGGATATGCTAGCTCTAATCTAAGACAATTAGGTAATAAATGCAACCTTGAATCTTGGACTAAACTCATATACCAAGATTAACGTATTTGATAGTGACAGAAGGATGTAACTCACCTTCAAACCAGACGTTTGTCCTGCTTCCATCTTTGATCCCGAAGCTCCCAAGTTGAACCTATCAATATCAAACAAGAAACAAGCCACGCAATCTACCAAATACCTTGAAGTACAAGTTATATTCAAATCCTACTAGATACACTTCATGGAAATGATTCAAACATAATGCACAAGAAATGGGAAACAATATAAGTTATCATTAATAAGAAACTTGAAGACACTTAGATAGAGTTGGTTGATGTCCAAGTCAGCTCCAGCTCCAAGACTTCCTCCCTCTAGCTATCTCTGCAAATATCTTAAGATCATAAGTTGGATACCCCAAGTAGTCCCCCCATGGCTCATGGATGGCCTCTCCTTTATAGCACTTGAGAATTTAACCAGAAGGAGAGAAAGGTGGATTTAGTGAGGGTTTAGTGGATCAACCGAGCTAAACAAAGAGAGGAGGCTGAGATCGAATCAAGGGTGTCAATCCCAAGGAAATCTCTCAGAAGGTATAGATCCAAGATCCAATGCCAAAGGCTATATTGGGATTTTCGCGCCCCAGATATTGAGCATAGCGCAAAAATTGGATTATTTTCATGCCCCAAGGATTATGCAAAGCGCGGAAATATGGGTTTTTCGCATCTTGGGAGATGTGCAGGGCACGAAAATCAGGGCAAACAAGGTCAATATGGGGTGACACTTGGCCTATTAGGTTGTTTCTCATCCAACAAGAAGTGTATTTGTCTCCAAGGTGTCCAGATGAGACCAAGGAGGATACCAACAACATGTAACATACATTACGGAGAAATGTCACTAGGTCACATGGTACAAAGATGTGATAGTAAAGATCGAAGTGTAGCTTTGAGGTATACCAGAGGGAAATGTAATACCCACATTTTGACCCAGAGGATATATTGACTTTTAATGTAAATATTGTATACAATCGATGTATGATGCTCAAGGCCAAAGCCCCACTAGTGAATGTTAAGCCTGGTATTTTAAATTGTGCTAGCCATGTGACATTAAGCCATGGAAATTGTAAGAATGATGTAAATAAATATCATGTAATAAAATACCAAGGGGCTGGCTTTGGATGCAACTAAATGAGGGGGATATGTGTATCCACTAGGGATAGGTGAGGGGGTTGTTGTATTGAAACCTAGGCTGCCATATGTCACCTTGAGAAACCACCCTTGACTATCCTAGCTGTCATTTAATTCTGTTGTAAGGAAGTGGTTTAAGAAATCAGTCCATGACAGTGATGGAGTGTGGGTGGCCCTGAAAATTCGTATTGTCACGAACCCAAATTTCGTAAAATTTAAAAACTTTTCTAAGTGTCTAAAATACCACTAAATCTATGCGAAAATACAAAGTGTGGGTTTACTTTCTTTAAATACTTCTTTAAAAATAATTAAAACTTTGCGACACTTAATACTGTTTACAAATGTTGTTATGCTAATCAAGAAAATGATATACGTTTTATTTTCAGCTAAATAAATTCTGAACTTGATATCTCAACCATTTCTTAAATCTTGCGGAAAACACAAAAGAACTTCATTAAGTATTAATATACATTTTTTTAGGAAGCATGTATATCTTTTATCGTACCAATAGTACAACCTAAATGGTAACATAATCATAATCATAAGGGAACATATTAACAATATACATCATAATCAACTTTCTAATGGATCGGATACTTCAAAGTAGTCATAAACATTTTTAAGGACTGAAACAATTACTCATACATAAGACACATTGAGAAACATCATAGGAAACACAGGAGACCAAAGATAACGTGGTTCACCCGTACACGGGCTAGTCCACAAAAGGTGTGTGCATCATTTATTAATCTTTAAAGGAAATCAGGGATTACAATCCAGCAACATTGTTGCGATAAATCTCCTTCAAAAATCTCGAAGCCTTTCGTCATAAAGCTGTAATAAAATATATAATTACAATTTTCTTGAGAGTTTTCACATTAAAAACTTTCCTAAAAGTTTATGTGTAGCATCATAAACTTTTAATTAACTTAATAACAGCAAAATCTTTCTAAGCCCAAACTCTACCAATATGTTATACTTTTTAATCTTTAAGAGTTATAACATATACATATTATGATGATAATTAAATAAATCTATACTTTTATTTTAAGTTACAAACAACTTGGATTTATAACATATACCCACTATCACACCCATGCAATCAATGGATATAATCCTATCATAATAGTGCTTGTTCCACTATTACTTTATCATATAAACTAAAATCTCTATAGTAATGGAACAATGTGAAAACTTACTTTTTATCATTTCTTATAAAATAAAATATTTATATAATAACAAACCCTTATTGCTCATCATCTCTTATGCAAAAATCTTTATATTATAGATTTATAAAACAAGGAAATAATATTATATAAATCTCTAAAGCATATTATTAAGGGACCACCCCTATATAACCATTTATATAGGAGAAATACTAGATGTGGTTGACGTAACAGGTAAGAATAATTTTAACTAAAAAAAAGTTTATATTAAAAACATTTGAACTTTAATCTTTAAGAAACACTCCTCTTTTATACTATCCTACAAGGCAAATAGTATATGAATAAATGAAGTCTGCATCCCATTGAAGACTTATCTCTATTTCGGCATATATAAATTAAGCATCTAGCTATAGGTCCAAGGATTATAAAAAAAATCCGTAAGGTAGGTTTATAATTTAAAGGAGTGTTACATTCTGTCAGCAAATTAGGCGGAGATCGAAACCGTAGGTTGAAATCCAACCTATCTATGCTGAGATCAAATAACTAGGAATCTTCTAAGATATCCTGAAATTTATGTTTGAGATTAAAGAGAATACTAGACCTTTATAAGGCAACAAATCTAACTATCACTGGCAATTTAAGAATCGGCTCTTCTTTTTGGAACAGTATATATAAATATATTTATATATGTAAGAGATTCAAAAGAGATCTTTTAAATCAAAATACCAAAAGTTCTAATCCAATCAAGCATTCGTTAAAAAAAATAGAAATAGAACCAAGTTTCCAGGTATTAAAACTTAATGTAGCATCTCTAAAAGTAATGTCAACAGGAAACTGACATTTTCGTAAATCAGTAAGAAAATCTATAAACAGTAATATTCTTCCCTATCGATAAACAGCATGGTACAGCTAACTAGACCCATATGAATAGGAGTCTCTGGCTATTCAAAACGCAGAGTTCTAAACTTTGTTTAAGGTAGAGGATTATCCGGTTTCTATAGATCGTAATAATCTCCTTTGACCAAAATCTTAAACTACAATTTGTTTTAGGAAGCATAATTTCAAATATAGATGCAATTAAACAAGTGCACAGATATAACCACCGAAACGAGTTTAAGTTAGAGAGCTTCGTCACTCTGAAAATGACCCAAGCCTCAACGCAAAATATAACAACGTTTTTGCAGAGGTATTCAAGGATCTACGCATCTAACAGATCTTTTTATTTTCAAACAAGATATGAATAACTAAGTTCTGACCTCATTCAAAAGGTATAAATGGCAGAGTGTTGTTCATCTACCGATATCAATATGAACTATAAAATACCAATTTATGAGTGCTACACTGAGATCAAGCTTCCACTCTAGCCTTTTTCCAGGTAGTATACAGAGATAATCTAAAAGATTACACAGGGATCGAGTTTCTTTGCTATTGAGCCAAGCAGGGATGCTCATAAAAACCTATTCTTAATGTAACCAAGCCAGGCTTCGAGACATAGACTGGCATACAAACAACACCTTAATATGAGGAAAATGCAGTCAGACTACATGCACATCCCTATAGAACACTAAACTTGTAAATACGACCAAATTCCAAAGGATGTAAAAACTTAACTTTTGAGATGGGAAAACAAAACTGCGGACATCTACCATGCCCCATCCATAAACAAGAGAATACTTTATAGAGGAGATCAATACTAAGTTCATGAATCCTCTCAACGATCTGGATATAGATGTGACTATGATCCGAGTGAAATAAAGAGGTAGGGCGATGGGGTACAACTCTAAGAAAACCATTAACACAATTACAGAGTTTAAAAATAATGGCAGACTTCACAACAGAAATCAACACCATAATTCCCTTGCCTTCTATAGAAATCGATGCAAGGATACCATAAGGAAATACTCTACCCTAGAAAATAACAACACCGATCTACAAGTTTCAGGAGTGAGTCGTGGTATTCTACAATAGAGATCCATGGCATTCGAAATAATCATAGGATCGTGGTTTTTCAACTTGTGTAGAGATCTGTGGCGTTCAACACAGAAGATGAAATTTCAAGCAGGAAATACGAATTCCAGTAATTAACACATGTACACACAGAGTATAAAGAAGGATAACCCACGATTTCTTTCCACACAGAGATCTCTCCAAAATCTGGACGCTATTTTCGATCATAATAAGATCACATCTCTCAGGGGTCGGTTGGATAGAAACACTCTTTACAGAAATTATGGTCTAAACGATGCAAATGGGTTTTCATACGGGTTTTTCTGAAAAACAATGCCATCATCCAAACTATCATGATCTAAACCAAAAGCACGCTCTAACCTTAATGCAAATATTTATATCAATAAGCCAATCCAAAGAACATTACTCAACCAAGAGCATATCTCCAGGAAACCACTATTCAACGTTAACATATGTAGAGGAACGAATCAATCAAAGATAATAAATATGACAACCATAATATAGATTTTGTTTTACCTCTTGTAGTGGCGACTAATTAACATCAATCTTCACGTAGAGGTCTCTTGCTTCCTTCAAAAATGATATAATCCTCCTTCCATGCAGATATTGCACCACATTGGTAACGCCCTCTGAGTTTTCCAGCTCTCATGTTTGACACTACAACATAATAAACATGCAGACCCCAATGGTGATGTATCCAAAAGAAGTTATCTCCCTTTCGATTCTCCTTCCTCTAGTATATATAGCATACTAAAAACGGTCCTCCCTCATGGAGAGTCCGCCTCTCACCAAAAGAAGTCGGAGAACTTGACAAATGGCAGCTCTCTAGTGCCAAGTGGTAGTTCGAAGCTATCACTACTATAGTAGCCGACAACATCCCTAAATTTAGGCCGGCATTATATTGAGGTTTGTTTTAATTATTAAAGATCTTGTTCAACTCTTTCCTCAAGAGTATCCCACAACGAGATTTAAGTTTTGGTTTTGTCTCCTCAAGTATAAGCCAGACGAAACCTTTTTAAAAACACCCTTTCCAAAATGCTTAACGAGAAAGACCTTACCTCCTATTCTTCATGAGCTTAATGGATTATAGGTAACTCCAACTACCATAGTATTAAATAATGTTTTATATAAAACAATACACAATTCCCTTATATATATATATAAGAAAAACAAACTCTTTATTTGTGCATGTTGAAACTCGTTCATTTATATATTTATATATGCAAGTCCAAAATAAAAGAAATCATTGCCTTCACTCAAACTATTATAGTAACTCTTACTATAATATTAATATATATATGCTTTATTATGTCAACCTCTTCTTACTTGCAAAGTGTAACTTATAGATAACCATACTAATAATCCAAGGGTTTATCTTGGATTATGACTTATTCTCACTTTGAGTTTAGTTATGGTTTTCCTCTTAGGTATATATCATATATATATACATAATTGAATTAAAAGTATTATCTCAAATAAATAATTCTTCACTATATAAAAGCTATAATCTATACTTGTCGTTTGTAAGTCCTAACAAAAATTCTCCTATCTTCCCACGTATTTAAGTAAATTGGGGTATTATTTAATCAATCAAATGGTTCAAATAACCACTTAGTCTATGTAGCGATAATAGTTACTCCCATCGATATAGGTTTATAATAGTATGTCATCGTGTTTATTCGCCTCATTCTTAACCTACGAAGATGACCAACCGTCCTTATTCGTGATTTCACTTGTTGTCGCATTGTCATCTTTTAATCTCCTACAACTTAGGGATTTAGGTTTTTAAATAACATTCAAGAATCATAACAGTAGTCTCATGGTCCACTGGTGGGGCCTTGGCCTTGAGCTCCTCACCAGAAACGATTACAATAATTGTTTATATTTATACAAATTTATTAGGTCAAAAATGAGGGATGTTACACGTATGGCAGGGTATGGCTCTGTTTTTGCTTGTCCCATAAGTCACTCCACATATTGGGATGAAGTTTTTACTCATCCTCATTTCGCGGTTTATGATTAAAGCTTCAGTTTTCATGGAGGATGTAGGCCTATTAGCGAAGGAAACTAGAAATCGTGATTCTGAGTTAAGCCACATTTGGGAGTGCCAAAATTACCCATAAAATCCAACGGGGGATCCATCGGCCTGAACCTTGGGGAATGAAATCCAACGGGGGATCCATCGGCCTGAACCTTGGGGTGAATTTGAGAATGTGAGATGCCCATAAATTCATTGGAAAACCTTGATTCGGAAGCCCGAAAATGCAGTTGCAGGACAGAGCCTCTCGGTCGCAAACCTAAGGAGATCCAAGTGTGGCGGACAGAGTAGAGAGAGAGTATAGGTTGGAACCGCTTGGTAAAACCAATGAATGTTGTTTGATTGAGTTTGATATGTTTGTAGCTCTGTGGTTGAGCTCACTGGATTAGCTTCCTCCTCCCTTGTCTCTTGGCATGCTTGATAAATTCAATTGTGTGTTGGCTTAGCATGACTGTTGGTGTGAAACCAAGGCAGTGAGTAAACCTGGGTACTTTCTCCTTAGTGGATACATAGCCCCAGCTCGGGGGTGGTCTCTGAGTGCTGAAATAATATAGGCTGGGCAGAGACCTATGGTTGGGTTGGAACGTTGCAGTCCATATCCAGTTGCTTGGAGATTTCAATAAAAGGATAATTGTTCACTGTGATTTATAACATGTTCATTCTGTGTTCTGAATGTTTAATTGTTGATGTTAATGGGAATGAAATGATTAGCTTAAGTTATTCAGTATAAGCCTATGCATAACATGAGAAGAGGACTAATTCCCTGAATATTATTTCATCATTCTTCTTGAGAGAAATGTGTTGATGCATTCCCTTACATGTGTGTGGATAATGTTTCATTTAGCTGTGTTTATTTGAGCATGCATATGCATCCATGTGTTTTTACTTATATGAATTTCTTCATTGATGAAGAGGGATAAGTTTTGTTGAGGCCTAGGAGGTTCCAAATGTTCAGTCATGGCTATGGGGAAGAAATAGACACCCCCTGCTGTGTTCATCTTACCTCTGTGGGTCGGATGAGGGGAGGAGCCATGCAGAATGGATCAGAGCTCTTTACAGGGTGGTAAAGAGGTATGGATGAGGTTTGGGGCAACATTTTGGTTGAATGAAGGACAAAATCAGAGTGTTTAGGTGTGGCAGATGATCACATCGTTGCATAGAGATCGCCTAGAGATTTCCAACAATACTAAGTTTGTCAAAAATGGACTTAGGATGAGGAAGTTATTAGCTTGAGAAGTTGGCAGTGACATGGGTATATGGCCAACTTCCGACTTTCCAAACCCGCAGTGTGGATTGCGGATGTCGGAGGTGTGATTCTCAAAAGATGAGAATTTTGGAGTCTCGACTTCTGACTCCCGCATCGTGAATTGTGGATTGCGGAAGTCAGAGGTGTAATTCCCCCGGAGTTGTGAATTTGGAGTTCTGACTTCCGACTCTCGTAAGCCGAATAGCGGATTGCGGAAGTCAGAGGAGTAAATTTCCCGAAGTTGTGAATTTGGTGTCCTGAATTCGGAATCCTATAAGGAGGATTGCAGAATGCAGAAGTCGGAGGTGTAATTTTCCTAGAGTTGTGAATTTGGAGTTCCGACTTCCGACTCCCGCAAGTTGGATTGCGGATTGCAGAAGTCAGAGGAGTAATTTTCCCGGAGTTGTGAATTTGGGGTTCCGACTTCCGACTCCCGCATTGCAGTTTTCGGATTGCGGAAGTCGGAGAGGTGATTTCTTCGGAGTTGCGCGTTGGATTTCTGACTTTCTGAATCCGGCATGGCGGATTGCGGATTGCGGAAGTTGTAGGCATGATTCGATGAAGTTGTGTATTCGGTGTTTCGACTTCCGACTGCCGCACTGTGGATTGCGGAAGTCGAAGGCGTATTTCTTCGATGTTGTGTATTTGGTGTTCCGACTTTCCGGCTCCCGCATTGCAAATTGCGAAAGTCAGAGGTGTAATTCTTGAAGCTATGATATTAGAGTTCCGAGTTCCGAGTTCCGACTTGCAGATTGCAGATTCTAGCTTGTGCAAATGGGCACCTACTAAGGAGAAGGGACTCCTTAGTAGCAGTTCAGTAAAATGATGAAATAAGACGGTAAATAAAAATAGTAAGCTATTCTAGCATGTGCATAAAAAGACAATGAAAAGATTATGTAAATTTGTTTTGTATTGAGTTTACCTCAAATGTGAGGTTGGTGGAGCCTTTGCAGTAGTCCAGGGGCTGGTCCAATGCTCCAATGTTGTTCCTTCTCCTTCTTCCAAGGTGTTTTGGATATGTGCCAAAGGGGATTCTCAAGTGGGAAATTAGCTCCAAGTGGAGAGCTAGGGTTTCAAGGGAATTTTTGGCAGCATAAGGATGGGAGAAATTGGGGATATGAAATGGGGAGCCTCCATCACCTATTTATAAGTTTTTAGTGGTGGAGTGTTGACCCATGGTTTTTGGAACCATATGGTTCAGGTCAATTGTATAGGGGTTTTGCTTCCTTTTTTTCCTCTTTTTCCTCTCTTTTGTATTTTCTATTCCCTTTTTAGAGGGTTTTTGCTATTTTGGAGGAAATTTGAACTATTTTGGGGGAAAAAGGGGGTTTTGGGCCTTTTGGAGGCTTTTCAATGTTTTTTTAAGGTTTTGGAGGCAAATAGCGTAGGAAATATGGACAAATGAGTCATGTAATGAGGGAGATGAGGTAGTGAGAACTTTTTGGGTGTTAACAGATTGCCCCCTAATGTGTGAGGGCATGAGTTCATCGTATGGCTGATAGACATCATAAGTCTATGTATGGTTTTCCTGGGATGTGGAGAGGAGAATAAATGAACTAGAGCTCGGAACAATGGTCCCGAACAAACTGCAAAAACTGAAAATACATGACCTCAATAATGAATGAGGGATATTATCAACATATGGACGAGGCAAGCAATCCCATGCTCGTATAAAGGTCTATAATAATAACAATGAGGTCCAAAAAATGGGGACCGGAAAGATACATGACCTCAAATAATGAATGAGGAGGAATCTCAATATATGGACGAGGTGGGCATACCCATGCTCGTATCAAGATATATATATAACAATGAGGTCCAAAAATGGGGACTTGAAAGATACATGGAGAACCACTGTGTACATCATAATGGTCCAGAAGGGACACAGAATCTGGGACGTACTGCTGGGATGACCATGTGTGAGCAGAAGAACTGATACACTGGAATATCAATAGTAGTGCTGAGTGTGGTACCAGAGGAACTGATGAGTTGCTGAATCATAGTGATGGGAAGTCATACCCTCAATGGTACACTGAACTGGAACTGAACTGGGTACTCAAGGAAGCATATAAGTGGATGGCTTTTGAATACAATCGCCAACGAAACCCGGACATCCACGGTAACATATGACTGGGTGTTCCAAAGTGAATCACCAATGTGATAGAGTCGGCGAAAATCTGGGGTCTTCGACCAATAACTGAAGGGATATATACCCTGGGCGATTCTCAACGATGAGATCAAGGTGTTGAAGTCGAGCATGTGAGAAACAACCATTCGGAAAGGCACTAATGAATCCTCTCAAAATGGTCCGTAGGCACTCACCACAGATGGTGATGAGTCTAAGGCGCAGGGACCTCTGGGTATATCCTCTAGAATAGATGGGCTGGCGTCGATAGAGGGAGACCTACAACTAGCAAGGCAATGATGTTTCCTTGATAAGAGCACGAGGTGGAGAACCGAAGTGTGAGAGTACTGATGGTAGGACTGACATACTGTGGGGGTAGGGAATAACTGGGCAAGTAGAGTGGGTGGAATCAAAATTCCTTTGTTCAGAGTATGATGAAGGGGATGATCGGGAAGCATATGAAACTGACTCGTGGTAAAGGGATCATAGCTGTAATGGATCAAGGATGGTGACTGGGATGAGTGATACTCAAGTTGGTGTAAGATGGCAGGAGACTGCAGAATACTCTGAACAAAGGCGACCTTATTGGGGGTGCTGCCGAGGTGATCGATCATGGTGCCAAGAGGCACGGGGGAACTTCTTTATGGTGTAAGGAGCTGGGAGAAGTGTGTCAAAGTGGTACTGTCGTGTGGATTTATACGAGCCCAGGACAGTTCGTGCTCATGATTGCTTTCAATTTTAAGGAGTCTGGAAGTGATAAGAAGACTTTGAAATAATGGAATGGTACCGTTGTGTGAATTTGTACGAGCCCAGGACGGTGCATGCTCGTGGTTGCTTTCAATTTTAGAGAGTCTGAAAGCAATAAGAAGACTCCAGGGGGGTTCTTTTTCGTGTGTTAGTCTCCAAGGCTCGAAAAAGCATAAAAGGGTGCAATGAAGAACTCTTCTAGCTGGTGTGACTAGAGTATTCCTTTTTCATAATTAGTCTACCAAGTCCGGAAAAGGGTTAAACTTATACCAGATAAACGCCCTTTCAGGTACTTTAACAAGCATGAAAGGAAGTAAGATTGCTCGACAATCTTTTCATTTTTTTAGGAGTCAGAAAAGAGCTTAACAAAAACTCCCTAAGTGCCTTTTTCGTAAAGGACTTGTCCGGCCCGAAAAAGGGATAAAATTATACCGAACAAAAGGAATAGCCAGGAAAGGAGGAAGTGCTCAATCAAGGATCATCAATGAGGACCAAGAACGAGGGTGGGGGGGAACACTAGTGGGCCTCCTTGCGGGATGATGAATGGTGGAAAAATAACAAAATAATTGCAGTATGAATGGAGTGAATGGCTCATGTAAAAATGTGTAACAATCCGTTGGCGGCCAATGTGGCGTGCAAACTAAGGCAGCAAGGTGTTGGGACACAATGTCGATATTGATCCTGGTGAGAGCGAGAAATGATCTCAAGCATCATCATGAGTGCAGAAAACTAAATCCGACGATATACAAAGTGTCAAAAACGGATAACAACCGAGGTGGCACGCAAACCGAGATGACGAGGGGCTGGTAAAAAATGCCTGAAAAATATGGGGGTGAGAGCGAGAAATAATCTCAAGCATCATCACAAGCACGAAAAGATGAATATGGTGATATAAGGAACATCAGAATGGACGACGCCCGAGGTGGCACGCGAACTAAGGAAACGGGGGGTGTTTTGGATAAAATACCCAAAAAATCTGAGGGTGAGATCGAGAAATTATCTCAAGCATCATCACAAGCTTGGAAATATGAATCCGGCGATATAAGGAACGTCAGAACAGACGACAGCCGAGGTGGAACGTGAACCGAGGCGACGGGGGGCATTTTGGAAAAAATACCCAAAAAATCTGAGGGTGAGAGCGAGAAATGATCTCAAGCATCATCACGAGCACGGAAATATGAATCCGGCGGTGCAAATGGTGCAAAAAACGGAGGTCATACGGTCTCCGAAATGGTCAAAGGAAATAACTAGGTTAAAAAATGGTTACAAATAAAGGTGAGCCCACCAAGCGAAGGATGCAGTGGTGGGGAGAAATGATGGCCCACAGGGGAGAAATACTAGGCGTATCAAATCAAATATACAAGTGACACGTGACCTCAAAAATGACTGAGATCACAAATGTGAAAAGGTGAGCAGGGTTAATGACTTTCCCCCATGCTATTTGCATAGGGTTTGTGATTGTGGATCACATATGTGTTGGTTTGAATGACGGGTTCATTGACATGCTGAGATAAATGTGATGGGGTAGGTTCAAAATGGTTAATCATGCCCCCTATCCTAGGGTCGAGGTAATCTATTATGCCCCCTATCCTAGGGTCGAGGTAATCTATTATGCCCCCTAACTCAGAGGTGTCAATGTGATGCTCGATGATAGCGGGGTCAAGACCAAGCATTTCAGTATAGGACCAGGCAAAGACATCGTAGAACTCTTGGAAAAGTTTTTTGTACTCTTCAATCTCACACTAAGTGCAGGAGGCTCCTAACGTAATGAGTTCAAGAGCACCAGCTGGGGCAGAGATATCAACGTGGATTGTGGGTGAGATATTGGCCATGTTACCTTCCTCAAGGGCATCGGGAGTGGGAATGGGATCTTTAAACCAGTCGACTTTGGTGGGGAGGAAATCTTTGGACTCAACCGAAAATTGGGTGGCTGTGGTGGGGGAGGAATCTTCCAGGAGGAAATAGGAACGATGGTGCATATCCTCCCAGGGGTAATCAGGTGCAGTAAGAGCCTCGAGAATCTCCTCATCATTGTGGAAACTTTGGGTTGTCAAGTCAGTTGACGAGGGAGTGCTAGTAGAAGAGATCATATAAATGGTATTAATCTCTCCGGTTGGCGGGGATGCTGGGGGGTGGATCTCTTCAATGGTGGGGGGAGCCGTCTCGAGGTCCGTCTCGAGGTCCAAGTTATTCATCTCATAGAGGGAGGCTCTGTAATCTAGGAGATCAGGGCAGTGATGTGAGTAATGGCCATAAATACCACATATTGCACAAGGGTGGTTAGTATGCAGTGATTTATCACGATGCTTAGGGGTAGGGTCAATTTGGACAACTGGGATGTTGGGGTCATCGTTAAGCATTTGCTTGTGCTCTTTTAATGCAAGTAATTGTGGACATTGTTGGGTAGCATGGCCCAACTCATCACACAACGAGCATTTGGGAGGAGCACGAAACACGGGGGTATTTTTAACTGTTTTGGGAAGGGGTAAAGCAGTGTATAGTTGTGGGCCTCTGCCCCTAGTGTGCTTGATAAGAGAGGATGGATTAGTGGACGAGGAAGGAGTAGTGACACCAGGAGGTGGTTGAATAGTAGTGGTTATGGGTTGCACCAGCTGTAGGATGACATTTGGTGTCGGAGGGGAAACGGGAGGCGTGATGTACCATACAGGTAACCCTAAAGTTAAATCGGAGAGGCTGAGAGTATCCATAACTTGGGCGCCTACTACTCCTAAAGGGGGGAATAGGAAGGGGATTGTATGGATGGGTGTAACACCAACATGACTAGGTACCAATGGTGGTTGGGGTAGCAAGGGAGGTTGATGGTTGGGCGTTGGTGTATTGTGCGAAAGGGTACATAAGTCAGATATTTCGGTCGCTGGTGACGGGGGTGGAATGGATTGGAATGTTGAGGTCATCGGTGTATTTGAGTAAACTCCAGGTCCCACTGAGGAAACCAACGAGGTAGATGCACCACAAACAGGTTGTTCAACCATGAGGAGAAAATTTTCGGGTGCAGCGGGGGCATTGGGATCGTAATAGGTGAGTTGATCAACCTTAACCACGCATCCATCATGGGGGAACATCATGGTACGAAAAACGGATGAGGCAATCGCTCGTATGGCATACATGTAACTGCGGCCAAGTAATAGGTTATAATCAAATTGGGCGTTGATGACCTCTATGTCAATAAGTACTGTTTTACCAACGAACTGGATGGGGACATTAGCTAAGAGACCTTGGGGTTGAGCATAATAGCCGTCGTAGGCTTGCAGCGTAGTGGTGGATTGCTAGAGAGTAGGGGACCCCAACTTCTGCCAAACAAATGTGGACATAACGCATGTAGAGGCACCTTCATCGATGATGCACCGATGGATGACAAGATTCTGAATGGATACAGAAACTTGGAATGCTAATGTGGAAGGCAGGCGTGGTTTGGATTGGTCCAACTCGAAGGCCATCATTCATGAATCAGTTGGGTTAATAGCACCAATGGCTGAAAGCAAAGTCTTACGCTGTGTAGGATAGTTTTTTAAGACCTCCAACGTAGACATGGCTGCGGGGGACTGAGCTAAATCATCTACAATGTTGTAATTAGACGCAGTGCGAGCATTTGGGTTATTGTTGATGCGGCGAAGTGGGAAGCGAGGGGATTTCGGGGCGCCATCTAATGGGGCTGGGGTATTCGTAAAAACTGATCGGTGGGAAGAGCGTTGGTGTTTTTGTCGGCGGGAGGGGCTTTAGGGGTGGAGCCATATTGGTTCCGACGGGTTTGAAGGTTGACATCGATGGATGATGTCATTAACAAGGGATGGGTACCTGAATCTATCATGGGTTGATCAGGAGCGGCATAACTGATTTGTTGTTGTGGTGGCACGTTTCCTTGAGGGGGAGCTAACGATTGAGTGTTCACCACACCTTGGGTTGGTAAAGGGTTCTGTAACACCAAGGGTTGAGTCTGAGGTGGTGGGGGGTTAGGTGGCACCGGAGGTGCCGCATGCCCTTGGCGGTGGGCATCATCAGTCCAGAGTTGTCGAGCCCGCTCCAAATGTGGGAAAGCGGGTGTGTAATGGCCATAGACCCCACAAATAGAACAAGGATGGTTCGTTTGCAAATTAGGGTTTTTGGCTTGTTTGGGCGGCCTGTCGGGGTGTTGGTTGGGCTACGAATTTTGTTGCGCATATACTTGCCCTTGGGTGGTAGGTGGGTTCTGGGATTGTGTAGGTGCGGGAGCAGGCTGCGGTGGATAATAAGTGGGTGGAGGCAGTGCAGGTGCTAAACCTTGTGGGGATGCTGATATGTCTATGCGATAGGTTGTGGGTTTGTCGCAGGTGCTTCTTGTGGTGGATAATAAGCAGGAGGGGCTTCAAAGGATACAGGAGCTTGTGTTGTCTGCGGGTGGTAATATGGCTGAGGTGCGGCCAGGGGGGCGTAAGTGGGGGAGGCATGGCCAAAGCACTGAGGTGGATATGAGGGTCCATGGGAATGGTGGTGATGTGCCATGGGAGCATACGAATTGGTTGCTCCAGAGTGGAATGTAGCCCACGAAAGGTCGGGGCCATGGCTAGGACGTGCTATGGAAAAGGGTTAGTTATGCGAGGCAATACAACCAATGATGCCATCTACGTCATGGGATTCCCCCAGCGCATCATGTCGGGAGGAATCGCCATGAGGGGCGTCAGGTATAATGGTATACATATAACCAGACTGGGCGTAAATAAGGTTAAATTGCTGGGCTTTGAGGATAGCCTCTTCCTTGGACTGGGGTTGATCGTATGCCACATCCTTGGCAATGACAGGAAGGAGATATTTTAGAAACCAATCTAAGAAGATACAGTCATCTAACTTGATTTTGCAGAGGCTACGGCATTGATGCCACTCATGAATGTGGTCAGTGATGTGGGTGGCCGTATTCTGTCTGCAAGATAGTAGGATCTCAACTCCCGCATCATAGCAAATAGGTAACTGAAAGAACTGCAGGAAGGTCGAGGTAAGGGAAGTAAAGGTGGCATGGGTCCCATGTGGCTCCTCGATACCACTTAGCTGCAGAGCCAGTGAGGGTGCGTTGTAACAGACGGAGTCGGACAAAGTCGTCCACTATGGAGTTGGAGGAACACCATAGATGGAAGGACATAATATGGTTCTGGGGGTCCTCACCTGCCTTGCCCTCAAATTTAGGGATATCTGAGGGGAGCTTGGTCGGCATGTGAGGCCACACAGGGTCGTGTTTGATGGGATCGTTGGTCAGTTTGGCCAAATCAGGAAAGTTGATACTAGCCATGAATGGAAAACTAGTAGAAGGATGTGACATACTAGTGGTCGTGACCACGTTGGGGCCAATGCCCCCAAGTGGAGGGGCTGGGTTTGGGTTGGGGATGTTGCCTCCAGGGGGAGGAACGAAGGTGGTATGATATGGTCCTACACCGCCAAGGGTAGTGTCAGTCACTGGTGGAGTTGGGATGGGTATGCTAGGTACTGGAATGGGTACAGTGATTGGAATGGTGGATGTGGGCCCCATCGAAGGCATACCCAAAGCGGGTGTGGTAGCTGGAGTGGTGGTGTATGCTCCACCAATGGTCCCTACAAAGAAAGGGTTGGAATTCATGCCAGCCATGGGGCTGGTTGGTGTAGTATAAGTGGGGTTTTCAGACTCTGCCTCAGAATCAGATGTGAAATAAGGGGCGTCTGGATCAGGGGACAGAGCTCTATGGCCCCAACGAATGGAGTCGAGTGATGACGCTCTAGGTCTATGACGAGTGGTGTCAAGTGATGAATCTCTACGTCTACGACGGGTGATGTCAAGTGAACCGTGCTGTGGGGGATTTCCTCAGAGGCACCGAGAATGTCTCGGGGACTCAATGGTGACAGATGGTGTCAAGTATCCGGGGGTTGTGTCGAGTGAAAAAAGACTCAAAAACCCTAATGCAGCCAACTGTGCAAAAGGAGAGCGCAAAAAATACGGCACTCAGGCCAACAACCAGCTCAAAACACTCACTGTAACAGATGTGCTACAATAAGCGGAGCGTCAACAACAATGGTCAGAATACCAACAAGCAGCAAGTTTCCTAAAAAATAAAAATCGTGGACTCGCTAGACCAAAGGGAGGTAAGGGAGCATGCAAACACCTAGCTAAATAGTATTCTGACTCAACCAGACATATCCTCTGCAAGGTGATGAAATCCAAGTCAGACAATATGGATAGTAGAGCCATGTGGCTAAAGATATACCCCTACCGGGAGGGACACCGGGTAGGACAATCCTAGAAGAAAGGCAACTAAGATACCCCGTTCATGACACGTCCAGAAAAGGTGAATCTGTAGCTCTGGTCCTATCACTGTGTGGGCCTAAAGAGAACACCACATGCAGACCAATGACTAGGTAGCCTTCGGTTACTGAATGGATTGCAGTATTCCACTCAGGCCTCCGGAACTAGTCTATCTACTTCAACCCTCCTATGGGAGAGGCCCTCTGATAAATTGGTTGTGACTGTGCCAAAAAATACTAGGGGATTTTGGTTCCCTAATGGACAACAACTATGTCTCAAGTGTAAGCGACCGAGGGGTGTTATTTGGATGCCTATCCCCTCGACCCTACCTAACTACAATATTCTTATGTGTTCCCCAAGTGGGGTTAGAATGTTGGTTGTGTTAAGTAGTATTTTAGGGCTCACTTGAATTAGGTGACAGAGTGTGTGCATGTGAGGTAATGAACTCAATCAAAAGTGCCACGGGGGTGGGAAACTTTCTAATTAATAATAACAATGTAGAAATTAAACTTGTAATGCAAAATTTTCTTTTTTCAATTGAAATGCTTAAACTTAAAAAAAATCTGTAAATGGAAGAGAAATCAAACTGCAGAAAAAGGTTGTAGGTAAGTATGGCTGCAGATAGGACAGGTGGCTGTGCAAGTGCAGAAAATATTGCAGCAAAGTTCTGGGTTCAAACAGGGAAAAAGTGCAGAAAACAGATCACGGGTCTGTAGCGAAACTGCCCGGTCAGATCGCGGGAAACAGACTGACAACCAAGGGGAGATCGTCGGAAATAGGTTGAAAGCCATGGGAGGATTGTAAGGAATAGGCTGAAAGCTGCGGGGAGATCGCAGGAAACAGGCTGAAAGCCGCGGGCGGATTGCAAGGAATAGGCTGAAAGCCGCGGGGAGATCGCAAGAAACAGGTTGAAAGCCATGGGCGGATCACAAGGAACAGGATGAAAGCCACATGGAGATCGCAGGAAACAGGATGAAAGTCGCGAGCGAAATGCAAGGAACAGGCTGAAAGTCGCGGTTAGATCGCAGGTAACAGGCTGAAAGCTGCGGTTAGATCGCAGGTAACAGGCTGAAAACCGCGGGGAGATCGCAGGTAACAGGCTAAGAGCCACAGTCAGATCGCAGGTAACAGGATGAAAGCCGTGGTCAGATCGCAACTGTGAGGAAAAAATACACGATTTCCGACAGCAAACCCTACTGCCGAAAAGGACAGCCGAAAGGAGAAAACAGGAAAATTATTGTAGAAAATAAAACTTTTAAAAATTATAACCACAAACTCAAAGGAACACTAGTGGAGTCACCAAAACTGTAGCTAGGGTTTTCACCCTAGCTTGTGCAAATGGGCACCTACTAAGGAGAAGGGACTCAGTAGCAGTTCAGTAAAATGATGAAATAAGAGAGTAAATAAAAATAGTAAACTATTCTAGCATGTGCATAAAAAGACAATGAAAAGATTATGTAAATTTGTTTTGTATTGATTTTACCTCAAATGTGAGGTTGGTGGAGCCTTTGCAGTAGTCCAGGGGCTTCTCCAATGCTCTAGTGTTGTTCCTTCTCCTTCTTCCAAGGTGTTTTGGATATGGGCCAAAGGGGATTCTCAAGTGGGAAATTAGCTCCAAGTGGAGAGCTAGGGTTTCAAGAGAATTTTTGGCAGCATAAGGATGGGAGAAATTGGGGATATGAAATGGGGAGCCTCCATCACTTATTTATACGTTTTTACTGGTGGAGTGTTGACCCATGGTTTTTGGCACCATATGGTTTAGGTCAATTGTATAGGGTTTTTGCTTCCTTTTTTTCCTCTTTTTCCTCTCTTTTGTATTTTTTATTCCCTTTTTAGAGGGTTTTTGCTATTTTGGAGGAAATTTGAACTATTTTTGGGGAAAAACAGGGGTTTTGGCCTTTTGGAGTTTTTTTTTAATGGTTTTTTGGCCTTTTGGAGGCTTTTTCAGTTTTTGGAGGCAAATAGGGTAGGAAATATGGACAAATGAGTCATGTAATGAGGGAGATGAGGTAGTGAGCACTTTTGGGGTGTTAACAATGACTGTGTGAAAGTGCATAGTTTAAAAAAAAGAATTAGTAGGTTGTTTCTAAGGATCTCCCCCATCACCTATAAAGGGCATCGAGGGGACTGGGGACATTACACACTAAGCCTATCTATTTTGTCTCTTGAGTGCATCTATATATTGTACTCAAGTTAATGAATAATATCAGAGTGGAATTCTTCCCACTAAAGTTATTTTTGTTTAGTGTTATGTTCAATATTTCTTCTATATTCTTGTTATCTCTTTGCGCAAATAATTCTAAGTGAGATTGTTTTTTCAATCTAGATCTAGGTTGGATTGTCACATGTATCAGAACCTAGTGTTGTGATTGTTGTGCAATCTAAATTCTAATATAGTATAAGTGCTAGTATGATGCAAAAAAATTTCCATAGTTGCTTCCAGTTATTACCTTTGGTCATTTGGTTTCTCCTTTTGGCCTTTCTCAAGCATCTTGTTAAATTAAGGAATTTCAAAGAGTGTTGTTTGCCGGTGCATGAAGAAATGGCAGAAGACTCAATAAATGATCCAGTTCAACTTTATTCCTCTGTGGCTTCCTCTATTTTCGATGAAGATAAGATACGAGTTGTTGCCATCAATACTGTTGAAGAGAAGTCTTTCCATCTCTCATCATTGTTCTTCCATTCTTCTATTGATTCTGCTAGTGTGCAAAAGAGTGATCCCTTGGATGTTTTGGAAGAAGGATCAAAGCTTGGAGTTGTAGCATCCACTCTCCTTGGATCCATGCTTCTTATGAATTCCTATATGATTTCTAACACTGATTTTTAGAGTTGCATAGAAGATGGAGAATCCTTAGCCATCACATTGGCACATTTGGGACTCTTGTTCCTCTTTCTTGGAGTTGATTACAACTCTCTTGGTTCGATGTTGATGCTTCAAGAGCCTTATGATTCACTTGGGTCACGTATTCTCAAGCACATCAGGTCTCTTTTGGACCTGTCACCCTGGTTGTTTCGAAGATCAAGTCTGAAGAGAAGCACGTTGGAATAATTAAATCCTCCTAGATTTCATTTAATACATTGGTAGATCAAATTAATCATTTATGATTAATTTCCTATGTATTAGACTAGATTATTGCTAATTGAGGCTTTGTGTGGACCACAAACCATCTATGGGGGGACCACAGAATCCAAGGTGTGGACCACAAGCTACCTAGGCCATTTGGGTGCATTCCTAACTGATTTTGGATAAGATTTGGTAGGAAAGGCACACTTCTGAGTTTTTACTGCTTTTTACATATTTTTTCCCTATGGGGAAAAGCTAGTCACCTAGGAAACTTGTTTTTTGCACCCATGACACTCCACAATGTTTCCTCTTCTCAAATTTCGTATTTGGAAATTTTTTTCATCATGCATCACCTTCAGCTCCCTAATTTAGCAATTCGTGAGCTTTTGGAGAGATTTGGAAAGCATACTTGCCACCTAGGGTGGATGAGCATATTTTTAGTAAGTCTGATGATGAGATGATTTATTTGGAATATTTAGCCATTTGAATATATGTTGTAATGTTATATAATAGCATACTATTAATTTTATAGGGTTGGATGATGTATTTTATTCATGAGAAGTTAATACATAATTGTATCTTTGTGAGTAATTTTTGTGTCTTTGACTAGTTATGTGAGATCTTCTGTGAGTGTGTGTAAATGTTTGATCGGATCTTGGTGTGAACTGAATTTCACATGGTATTAGAGATATCAAGCATTTCCTTTCTCCTTCTATTGTCTTGCAGGAGCCAACCAGTCTCAAGGAGGGCGCACTGATCAATCCACCAGGTGAATTCTATTCTCTATAGGGCGCAATTTGGCATCCAGATTTATACCAAAATCAGTCCAAAAGTGATTTCAGAGCAGCCTTGGATTATTCATAGAATATCATCCTCACTTCCTTCAATTACTTTGATTGGAAGGCGCAGATGGAGATTCTACTGAGGAGTAAAGGGCTCTACAGGGTGACAATGGCAACTGAAGCTGAGCCAACCTCAGCAGTAGAGAAATAAAAATGGCATAATCGAAGGGATGAATGCTATGGATTGTTATGTCTCACTACATACATATAGCTTCTATTTCATCTTGATGGCCTCAATTCTCCCAATCAAGTATGGCTGAAACTTCAAGAATTGTTCAGGAAAACCGATGAATTGAGAGGCCACCAATTAGATAACGAGCTAGTCTCTTTGAGTCCACAAAATTTTGATAATCTGCAGGATTTCTTCTCCAAATTTAAATCTCTTGTATTGCAGCTGAAGCAATGTGGTATTGAAAAAAAGTATGAGCAATTAGTTTTGGCTATTCTCTCCAAGCTTCCTCCGACTACTCAATCTTTGTCTTGACCTTCCATTCCACCTGGATAGCAATTAAAAATTGGAAGAGCCCGACACTTTCAGAATTCGTGGAGTATTTGAAACAAGATCAAGACAAATGGGAGCCAGTAAAAATCCATCCAAAGACTACTGTTGGAATGTTGGAGATTCAAAGGGTTTGAAAGGCAATAAGAAGGGAAAATTCAAGAATCCCACTGTTGAGAGGAAAGACAAGCATAAATCTAATGAAGAATCTTCAAACTTCAAAAGGAATCCGAATAAGAAGAATGATACGACAAAGTGCAATTATTGAAGCAAGGGATTTCATCCTGAAAGCTCTTGCATGAAGAAAACCATTGACCAAATGGCTCAACTCTTGGAGAAATCCATCATTCCTCTTCTAGAGAGTGCAAGGAGGAAGGATGGAGGACAAAATTTTGATGATAAAGAGAGAGTTCATGCACTAATGGCCAACACATCCAAACCTTCTTCATTCACTATTGATTATGAAGCATCTAGACACATGGTGTCTGCAAATTTTTAGCAATTTTGTGCATCATCAGGCATTCAGATGCAACACACAGTTCCATATACACCTCAACAGAATGGAATTGCTGAGAGGAAAAATAGGTCTCTAAAAGAGATGGCCACATGTATGCTTGAGGCAAAGTCATTTTCTCCCAAGCTATGGGATGAGGCAATAAATTATGCCACATATATTCAGAATGGAGTGCCACACAAATCTCTCAAAGGTATCACTCCTTTCGAGGCTTGGACAGGTCACAAACCTGATATCTCTCATTTCAGGTTTTTTGGCTCAAAGGCTTGGGCTAGGATTCCACTTGAGAAGAGGAGGGATTTGCAACCCCAAATCCAACCATGTTTATTTGTTGAATATTCATAGGAATCCAAAGTTTCTAAGTTGCTGAACATGACCACTCATAAAGCATTCTTCGAAAGAAGTGTGCGGTTTGAGGAAGAGCCCTCCCAGAGAGCTGGAATTGGAGAACCATCTTCACCACCACCTGAAGAAGAAGTAAGTGATGTTCTTGAAATTTTTTATTCTGATATTTATGATTATGAGGATCATTTCATTGCAGATTCTAACTCACCTACAAGGCCTAAGTGGGCTGCAAAAACCTTGCAAGCAGCAGGTGAACTAGCTGGCAATCCTCAAGACCAAAGGAGGACTAGAACACAATTTGAGACTGTTGTCAATGTGAATGATCCTTACCTTCCCGAGAGATGTTATATGATGATATATTATGATCCTCAGACATATGAGGAAACCTAACATGACCCAAGATGGCAGATTTCTATGGATGAGGAGTTTCAGTCATTACAGAAGAATGAAACTTGGGAGCTAGTCAAGCTCTTCACAGGAAGAAAATTGGTAAGGTGCAAGTGGATTTTCAAAACCAAATGTGCAGCGGATGGTACAATGGTAAAATACAAAGAAAGGATGGTAGAAAAGGGCTTTTCTCAGGTCCAAGGCCTTTATTATAATGAAACCTTTTCCCCTGTTGCACAGAAAGACTCCATTAGACTAGTTTTGGCATTTGCAGCATCCAAGCACTAGGAAGTGAATCACATGGATGTGAAATTTTTTTTCCTCCATGGGGAACTTAAGGAATAAATATATATGCAACAGCCATAGGGGTACCCATCAGATCCAAATATTGTTTGTGGGTTGAAAAAGTCTTTGTATGGACTTAAGCAAGCCCCCAGGGCTTGGTATGCAAAAATGGATAGTTTTCTTTTGTATAAGTTTTATGTTCGATGTAAATCTGACCCAAATGTCTATATGAAGTTAATAGATGGTTCTGTAATGATCATAGTTTTGTATGTTGATGATTTTCTGATCACAGGAAGTTCAACAGATCAAATAGTTACTTTGAAGACCACTTTGAATCAAGCCTTCTGAATGAGTGATTTGGGAATTCTTAAGCAATTTTTTGGGGCTTGACATTTCTCAAACAAAATATGGAACCAAGGTATCTCAATCTAAACATGCTTCTGATCTGTTAAATAATTTTAAGATGGTTGATTGCAATCTTTCTAAGACTCCATTCCTTTTTGGAGTTAGACTAGAATATGTAGAATCTACACCATTGTTTGACAACACTCTATATAGACAGTCAATTGGCAGCTTGCTTTACTTGACACACACTCGACTTGATCTTACTTATGTTGTGAGTGTGGCATCAAGATACATGGAGCAGCCACATGAGCTCCATTGGAGGGATGCAAAAATAATCCTACATTATGTGCAAGGCACAAAGGCTGATGGGATTCATTATGTTGCAGATTCGAGCCTAGATCTCTTGGGCTTCACTGATTCAGATTGGGCTGGTGATAGCCTTGACAGGAAATCCACATCTTGATTTGTATTCATGCTTGGAGGTGGCCCTGTTTGTTGGTCCAGCAAGAAACATAATGCCATAGCATTATCTTCAGCAGAGGTAGAGTACAGAGGAGTAGTGAATGCTGCTACACAGTGTATATGGTTGTAGGGTATTCTTTCAGAATTTGAGAGTGCTTTTAGTACTCCTACTGTCATCTTTTGTGACAATCAGAGTGCTATTAGAGTTTCAAGTGATCCGGTACAGAGGAAGAGGACCAAGCACATTGATATTCATATGCACTACATCAGAGGCTTAGTGCATGACCAGATCATTGATTTGTAGTATTGCCCCATGGGTGAGCAAACTGCAGATATCTTCACCAAGGCTTTCACAGAGAAGACATTCAGCTATCTTAGATCACTACTTGGGATGGATGAACATGTGGTGGAGTGAAGGGTTGATCAATAATCTTTCAATTTTGATATGTCCATGTTTTGAGGGGAGGTTTTTCCCATGAGGTTTTCCTTCTATCCTTGTTTTTGTGGACCGACAGTATTGTACAGGGTGACCAAGTCTTGTTATTGGGCCCTTAGTATTTCATTTTCTGATTTTTAGACCATATAGTCAAATTTATGGGGGGGTTTTGGAATAATTAAATCCTCCTATATTTAATTTAATACATTGGTAGATCAACTTAATCATTTATAATTAATTTCCTATGTATTAGACTAGATTATTGCTAATTGAGGCTTTGTGTGGACCACAAGCCATCTATGGGGGGGCCACAGACTCCAAGGTGTGCACCACAAGCTACCTCATCCATTTTGGCGCATTTCTAACTGATTATGGATAATATTTGGTAGGGAAGGCGCACTTCTGAGTTTTTACTGCTTTTTCCAGCTTTTTCCCCTATGGGAAAAGCTAGTCACCTAGGAAACTTGTTTTTTGCACCCATGACACTCCACAATGTTTCCTCTTCTCAAATTTAGTATTTGGCATTTTTTTCATCATACATCACCTTCAGCTCCCTAAGTTAGCAATCCGTGAGCTTTTGGAGAGATTTGGAAAGCATACTTGCCACCTAGGGGGAATGAGCATATTTTTAGTAAGTCTGATGATGAGATGATTTATTTGGAATCTTTAGCCATTCACATCTCTATTTTAATGTTATAAAAACAACCTATTAATTTTATAAGGTTGGCTGATGTATTTTATTCATGAGAAGTTAATACAGAATTGTATCTTTGTGAGTAATTTTTGTGTCTTTGACTAGTTGTGTGAGATCTTCTATGAGTGAGTGTAATTGTTTGACCAGATCTTGATGTGAACTGAATTTCACACAGCATTCATTCTACTATCAGTGTTACTCAGTTTTTCTACATGGCTTCAGTTTTCATCATGCAGCTGTAGATGTACATGATCTAGTTGATCACATTCCTCTTCTTTCCAAGAAGAAGACTCCTCTAGACATATTCATTTAATTTGGAGAGTATTCAGTTTTTGGTATCTCTTTCATGTCCCTTTTTTAGGGAAGATTTTCCCCATGTGGTTTTGGCTCTTTCCTCAGTTTATATGGATTAAAAATGTAAAGGGTGACCATAAGCCTTTGTTGCTTGGGCCCTATTTCTCATTGTCACTACCATTTTGGCTTAAGGGGATGTGTTAGAACAATATCACCATCATATTCATGCCATGGACCTTCATGTTGTTCTACCTAGTGTTATTTGGCTCATTAGTGCCTAGTCTAGTGTCTTGGACCATAGTTTGTCCACATTTGACCACCTTAGACTAGTGATATATCCATGAAGCCTTGTTTGTACACTTATCCACTCATTTCCATCATTTTAGGAGTTAATGTGCCCAACTACGTTGCATTTATGTGGAAGTTATTGCATTTCCATGTTTTAAGGAGATGGAGTGTGCCCTCTTAATTATTTGGTCAACTTGTACATTAATGGCCACTACTTAGCCAACTACTCACCCATGCACCCTCATAATGGTACCTTTCACACTATTTTGACTAGCCTAACCTCCTCATGGTCCATCTATGTTCATTGAACCTCATTATGGCCCAATCTATGCAGAGTTACACTTGGTCTCATGTCATTGATGGATGAATTGGTCCAATCTAAGCCTCATTATTGTGAGCTACTCAACTTGCCACTAAGCCTCTCGATTTTGTCTCTTGGGAGAAACTATATATTGTACTCATGTTAATGAATAATATCAGAGTGGAATTCTTCCCACTAGAGTTATTTTCCTCTAGTGTTATGTTCAATATTTCTTCTATATTCTTGCTATCTCTTTGTGCAAATAATTCTAAGTGATATTGTTTTTGCTATCTAGATCTAGGTTGGATTGTCACATGTATCAGAACCTAGTGTTGTGATTGTTGTGCAATCTAAATTCTAAAAAATGTTTTGAAATTTGATGCAATAAGGTTGTATGATAAGGTTATTTCTAGGTTTATAAATGTTGAGGGCTGATAAGAAGAAATTAATTGTAATATACTTATTAAACAAGGTTGTCTCACGTCCCTTATTATTTTTGGTATATACATTGACAAGCTAGAGGGTTGTTTGGAAGACGAGGGTTGTGTTGGAACGACTTTTGGATGGTATAGTCATCATCCTTCTTCTCTAAGTTGATAAAATTGTTCTTATGGCAAGGACTCTCTATGATCTCGTCAAGCAACTAAAAATTCTCAAGGATTTTTGCTCTAGTATGGGTATGCCTGTTAACACTGACAAAAAAAAGGTTATGATAATCAAATCCCAAAATATTACTTATGATAATTTCATGTATGATTACTAGAACTTGGAATGTGGCAACCTCCCAACCAAGTACCGTGTAGGTTGCTAGTGAATTGTAATATAGAATCCCAGGTTTTCGTCTATCTTTTGTTATCTTGTATCTATATTGTTTCAAAACTAATTTAGCTATTTACTGTACATTTGTTATGAATAACAATAATTATTGAGACAACAATTAACTACTTACATATGCCAATTCTTATAGGTGAAAATTTTCTTTTGAAACAATTCAACTACATTAATCAACATAAAATGAGCATTACAATTTGAATTAACAATCACTTAAGTCATTAATAACATAATTCAACAAAGGAAAGCACCTCTTTGAAACCTGATTAACTAACAAGGAAAATACCTTCACTGGTGATAAATTTAACCATATTGAAGTTATCTTTGATTTTTCCTTTGAATGCTTTTCCCCCTTCCTCCACTTGCCCAAAATGGAACCATGGTTTAACCTACCATCCAACTAGAGGGGCCTAGCTAGCTCCCTATCCCTAGGAATCCATTTGGATTCCTAGCCCTCCGTGCCCATGGCTCCTTGAACAACAATTCCCAATTGGCATCCTTGTGAACTCTAAAAAAAAGTAACATAGTTATGATCTTACTAGAGCTTCTCAAAACATTGGATTCAGGTCTTCCCCCAAGACCTTTCTCCTCAGCCTCCAAACAACCAACCGTCAAAGAACCCCCCCTTCTTTCTTATTCCCTTGTTTATCTATCCTCTTCCTTTCTTGCACCCTAAGTCACCCACCCCACTATTGAAACACACTCCAAGAGAAATCCATAATAATAATCAAAGCAACAGAATATAAACAATTCAATCCACCAACAAACTCACACACCGTAATAAATATATTTCAGAATAATTAATAATAAATAAAACAAACATAATATAGACAAATCCATTCACTAACCAAATCAAACCTCTTAACAAATATATTTGAGAACAATTAATAATAAACAAAATTAATAATAAACAAAACAACCATAGTATAAACAAATCAATCCACCTACCAATTCACACACGGTCATCATTATCCTTGGGAACCATTAATAGTAAACTAAACAAACACAATATAAACAAAATCAACCCACCAACCAACTCAACATGGTATTCAATATCCTTGAGAAACATTAACTAATAATAAAGGCTTACAATGAATTAGTTAAGTACATTAACATTAATCAGTCCATCAATCATACTCAACTTAAAATAGTGGGAATTAAATACTAATAAGATCCTATAATACCCTTATTTAGGTATTTAAAAAATATATTTTAAATTATACCAATTGTATACACATGTATGGATATTGTACTTATTATATTATATTAAGCATATGCATATTTTATATTTACACCTATATAATATCTAGGTGGAGATATATAATCACACTAATTCTATACATAACTTTGACAAACAATTTACTAAACATTAATATATTAATTCTTCCCACAATCCATTTACATCACACATCAATATATAATTATAAAAAACCAAATCGTAATTCTAAGCACTTCCTAAATACTTTTAACTAATCCCCAACATAGTATTTATTAACCTATTTAGACAACTACTTCGTTATACTAGCATACTCACCTAAAATGTGTATATGTGGCCAGTGTATACATACCCTACATAGGTACTGATAGTTAACAACAATTTTTGTTGATGCATAATGCATATACATACATGAGTGTGTGTGTGTGTTCCTTAATTGACATACAAAATAATAATCAACATGCATCATTCATCTTTTCCTACTAATCAGATTTATAACAAATCATCACTCGTAATATTTAACCACCAATCACAATTATTCAACACTAACTAATCATAACATTAAAAAACAAAAACAACACAGAGTACAACGAGATTTTAATGTTGGTGGCCACCTGTATTATGGATTACACATGCCGCAGGGGAGAGATGGTGACATCTTTGGCATGCCATCAACATCAACCCATGCATATACACTGCTGCACTATGCTTAACATTCATCCTGCAGAAACTCCAAGGCTAAGGACAGTGCAGCAGACGCTAACCCTGGAGGTGGCGAGCATCTTAAATCACGCCCTAGCAGAAGATTCTCGCTTCCCTCATGGCCAAACAATTCTCTACATGTCGGTGCGACGTTTTTGGCAGCCCCTGCTAGCCATCTGCACCACGCTTGCTAGGCTACGACTTCAAAGTTTAGGGGTTGGTTCTCGTAGGGGAGATGGTTCTCGTAGGGGAGAAAGAGGACGAAGCTGTAATAAAAAAACTTGTGCAGAGAATATTAGAAAAAGGTGAAACCCCAATGCAGCTTCAAATCCTCCCTATTGTAACATAAAAACTTGTGCAGAGAATATTAGAAAAAGGTGAAACCCTTACGTAGCTTCAAATCCTTCCTATTGTAACAGAGATATCTACTTTTTGTTCTATTTTGGAAACAAAGAACAAATTGTGGAAGTGCGTTTGAATAAGGCCGGTATAATTCTTAGCTTGGGTGATTTAAAGTGGCTTGTAGAGTAGCCCAAGGCAGGAGGAGCATCGATATGGTTGTCAGTCCCATCTTCTATGCAACAAGTTGTTATGAAAATAAGCCAATTATTAGCTCGATAAGGAGGAACTGGTCGTCTATGGCTGATTGGGATTGTGACATGTGAAACATACCTATGTTGACAAGTATATAATCCTTTTATGGAGAATGATTGGGACCTGCAGCCTCTACCTATTGTTTCCAAACCAACTCCAGGATTGTTTCACAGCTTCTTCCTTGTTTCTTCTGCTTTCCAAGTTTTGCCCCTAGTCCCATCCGGTTGCTCACGTTTATCGCGTCTTGGGGTTGTCGGCTAGCCACAAAGAATGAAAGTTGGTTAGTATATGTAAATGCATATGTTATTTGTTCTCTCAAATCACTTGAAATTCTTGTTGAACTATGCTTTTTCAATTTCTTTCTGATAAGATTATAGTTTTTTCCGAGTAAGGTAATCACTGAGTAAATTACATCAATTAAACCCTATATATACAATTTTTCTCTTCCTGTTCAGCCACCATATATGATTAAACCTGACTTACCTGAAGTTGTAGAAATCTTAAATATGGTCGTATTTCCACTGGCTAGGGGGAGTAGCATCGATATCTACGGAAAAACGTTTAACCGAATCACAGTAAATATGGCTGGCTATTGTTGCATTCATAAACATAATCAATCGAGGGGTCTCTAACTACCAAAATAATCCAACAGGAAATTCCTGTCCAATACTTACGTAACAATTTAGATAAGAACAATAAAAATAGAACTCTCTGATTCAAATTAATTGTAAACAATGGATCCCAGTTCAAGCGGACTCTTAAGAGAATCGATAGCTTGCCAGAGAAAATTTCAGTCTGAAATGTAAAACGGGAAAGAAGGGAAGGGAGCCAAATTTGTTTTGTTCATTTATTAATTTTAATGGAATGCAAATGGAGGTAAGGACAGTTGTGCCTCATGCGTGAGGCCAAGGATTTGAGAGCAAAGACATGTGGGCCTCATGCGAGGACCTGGCAACTTCAAATACGTGCATTTACCAAAGCCGAATATGGACTACGTGTACGTGTTTAATTACCCAGGTGTTGTTCTCTGCCATTATTAGATTTAAATGATCTCGTTTAGCATTTTATCTTTTTTTTCAGATATCTCCCAATGGACAGATCCGCACTTGGTTGCCAGATGCCTTATTTTTCTGTTTTTCCACATGCGTAATCTCTCATGGGAGCAGAACTACTCTCCTTTTTATTTTAGACTAGGTTTGAGAGGAGCGTCTAGATTTACCAGTTATTTAGGCGTTTCCTAAAAAGCTTTATAATCCCTAGATAAAGGCTTATGGTATTGACCCAAACTTGTTTTTATAATCCATAGTTCTTCTAGGATTTTTGTCAGGGTTTTGGGAACTGTTTTATTTTTATATTTTTTCTCTTTTAATCCTTTTTTAAGGGATTTCATCATCGGCATTATTGTTTATATTTATGCAACAATGCGTGTTTGTCGGGTGGATGTATTAGTTCCATTCATTGGTGTTTGTATTATGTTTTAGTTAATGCATTAATTCTTCTAGTGTTTAAGTACTCTTTTTATGTTATAGGAAAGCGTTTTGTTATTCGCTGATGTTTTCATTCAAACCTGGTTGCTATGTTAATATATTATTCTCGCAATTGCTCGAAACTTTACCATTCAAACTTGAAAGTGGCAATCAACTGGTTATGCATATGTTATAATCTAATCTTAGTTTTCGAAAGGGATACGTTACAATGGAATCTTTGAAGCCAATTTTTCTAAATATCTACTTAAGAAATTAAAAAAACTCGGGCATAGATCAGTCCAACCTTTAACATTGATAGCAAGCAGAAGTAAGTGTGTAGTTTGCTGGTGGGCTCATCGCCGTCATCGCATTCCAGTCCCTTGTTCTAATGGGCCCTCGTTGACGGTGTTGCTTACATAGATGTAATAATCGACGACATGGTTAGTGTATGGGAACACATATTCCTTCCTTCCGAACTTATGCGCCCTCTCTTAGTTAGTTAAGGCCCGTAAAACATCAGTTTGTTAATGACCATCAAAACAATCTGGTGCATACAAGTGTCTGACCTCTCCTCCAATCTAGATTTTTTTCACATCTACTTCCATTTAAGAAAAGTTGAGATAATAATGCCTATACGTTTCATTTTTACCTAACTAAACAATCTAAGAAAAAAACATTATTTATTTAAGTTTCGATGATTCATCAAAATTCCTTTATAAATTACTATTAAACTAGCAATTACTTTAAATATAAAAATAAAAGCTGTAAAAATAATGAACAAAGATTTAAGATTATATATATATATAACAACAATATATATATATATATATATAATATAAAAATTAAAGTCAATATTATGAACAAAGCCTACTTACAAATGCATATACAAACTTTCTAGCTTCAATCAAATAAAGCATATACAAAATTCTAGCTTCAAATAAATAGAGCAAGTGACAATGTCGGGGACATTGCCACCTTGTGGCTCTTATTTATTTAAAATTTGCAACGACCTCTACAAAATAAATCTTGATAGTATACTTGTTTCATCTTCCTGCAATCTAAGAAAATGACTCTTCCTCATCCACCCCAAATTGTAAAATATAAATGCCTATCAATATAATTATTGAAATGAAACAACATTATTTCTTGAAATGTTAAAAACATATTCTTTTAGAAAAAATGAGTAAATCTAAAGGATGGTTAAACTAACAAGGGAGAAAGCTGCAAGCAGCTAATTTCCTGCCAACTTGAAGGTGCATCTTTGGAACACATGATATTGAAGGCACAGTTCATAACAAGAGGTGTAGTATAATTTTAAAGCTCCGAGAAGGCGTGCAACGAAGGGAAGAGGGATATATATGCATTGAGAACCAACACTTAAGAGAGAACATATATATTGAAGCCAAAAGATATTTCAGTGGTGAAGAAGAGAAGAAATCTGATGCATATTATTCCAAAAGCACTAAAAATGTTGAGAGGCTAACCATGACTAACATCCATGGAAGAAGAAGTAGGAGTTTTGGGACGAGATGCATGCAAATTATTTAACATGTAAAAAATAAAATTAAAAATAACAACTTAAAAGCATCATGTAAATTTATCTACCGCCCACAATTTATCATTTATCATTTCCAGTTTTTACTGTTAGATTATAAAATTTTGCATTTATCCTTTTTCCATTTATGATTTATGTTTCAATTTGCACGTATTCTAATTTAAATTTTGTAGTATTTCAGGTAGGGTCCCCTATGTTGAAGACCCCTACATCCTCTTCAACGTTCCCTAAAATTCGAGGGGTACTTCTACATAGGTCGCTCCCACGTTCCCACATCCCATAAATTTGGTGGAACATGGGTCACGGGGGGGTCAGTTGGTAGGCAATATCCTATCACGTCCATTCATATTGGGGAATAAACTATGATACAAAAATGAGAAAATATATTGCCTTGTATTAAGGGGCCAAGGGGGCTTAATTATGTTATATGGAAATACAAATATTTAGGGTATATTTTATTACATTTTGTGCAGAAGCGGTGGAGGGGAGGTAGCGGGAAAATTAGGGGACAAGGGATTTTCCATGTAATCACCCTAGAATACCTTGTGAACAAAATCCAAGCTAATTTGTTGACTTTACAATTTACTCATCGCCATTACTTGTATGTTTATAGGTACATATGATAATCATCTCAACATATATCATATGCATAACGATACAATATCATGAACATAGGTTTCTTGTTCTCTCTAAATTGTGAACTATATTATCATAATTCATTGGCAAAATCACTAGCATGCATGAATATATAAGCAACTATTACCAAAATATCATCTATAATTCAAGAAATATCTTCAAAGCATCCATTTAATACATGGATTATATTAGTCCATGATGACCCTACAAAAGGTTATCATTAAATACATTCATGTTATCATCACGTTATCATATGAGTGATATGTGATCTTGTCAAGATATTGATTGTCTTTTGATCATCATTTTTCATCTTGCAACAAAAATATTGACATTTTATAGGGGCAAGTATAGGTGACACATTAATCATGCTAAAAAATTTCAAATATTTTCCCATCAAATCATCTAGAGTCACAACAATGTATTCTTATCCAAAAAATGAAATTGAGCAATAAGCTATTGATGGCATTAAGGGTATGCTTTACACTATCGAAATCAAAATCACATTTCCATGTCTATCATGAAATTAGCAAGCACATTAGTTGTTACCTCACCATCTCTTCGCCTACTTGTGTATATTTAATCATTATGTATGGTTCTAAGGTCTATTCACATATTTGGCGTGTATTTGGCTTACCTCCCTCAAAAGATTGTATACCGAGGAGTTTTGACAACATGTCATTCCAATCCTCATTGGCTTCAATGTGCCAATCCCTAAGGTTGTAATTCAATATTGTCTTGATGATAACAATTCCTTGAGGAGTTTTCTTTATTTTTTTATTTATTATAGATAGTTATACATTTATACATTAATATTTTCTAAATAAAATATAGAATAGTTGTTTTTATTTTGTTTTTTTTAATATAAATAAAAATATTAAATTTTGAAAACTTCAAATAAATAATATTTGGATTATTAACAATTTATTTATTTATTGATATAGGGTTTGAATTTAAATGTTTTTTTTTTTTAAAATATTAAACTAAATAAAAATTTATTTAATATATAAACATTATTTATTTCAATATTATTAAATCACATTTGTTATGTTTATAATTATTTAATATATAAGAAGTATTTGTTTCAATGTTATCTAATCACAATTTTCTTATTTTCTTTTTATTATTAAATTTTAAATATTTAAATTTGAATATATTAAATAATTAAATAGATGTGTTTTCTTGTTTAAGAAAAAATTGTGTTTTCACAATGTCACAAATATCAAACTAAACTTCAATTTGCTGCTTAAGTTTCCTTTATTAGAGTTCTAATAAATAAAGTAAATTTCTCTTTATTAACTTTTTATTAATATAATAAATTATAAATTAATATAATAATAAAGCAAGTAAACAATAACAAAAACTATAGATTATTATTTTATCATTATTATGATAAAAAATTAGTCTTAGTTAGTAAAACCAAACTCATTATTCATTGTTTTTTACTTATTACAGAATCTAATCCTTTACATTTTCTTGTCATATGGATGTGAGTGCGCCAAAAACTAAGCTGCTGCAATAATAGTTGTTCGTGCTCCAGCTATCGTCTGATCATTTTGGCAACAAAGTGTTATACGAATATAGTATTAGTGGGTGATCCACATAGAACACTTGATTAAATTTAATATTTTTTTATCATGAACTAATCTGGATATTGAAACACTATACACTTTTACCGAAGGAGGTTTTAGACTTCTGTTGGTGGAATTTAATGTACTCAAAGTACATATGAGGTATTTACTCCACCTGTAGATCTCGTCACAGTATACATTTAAATCTTATCCATGTATTAACCTTTTGGATCTTTAACCCGGTTTGTAAAACATAATTGCAACTCTAACGAGCCAGACATATTATGATTGTGCAGTTTTAATTGCAAATCAGAACAAGCGTGGAAGAACCGAGGCAAAGCTGGACGATATAGCTAGCCGGAAGAGCTCATAAATGTGAAAAGATTTTTTATTTTTTATTCTAATGTTAAACATACAGATACAAATTTCATTTTTGTAATTTGATTATAGTTTTTAATGTCAAAGAAATTTTGGATATCAAACGATTTCGATATATGGTGCCTTCGGCAAGTATGAAAAAGTGGTCTGAAATAAATTTTGCCACTCATTGGATTTCTTGGAGGATCTCAGCTTTTAATATATGTACACTACTACAATAAATGGATAGTAGAATTGATGGAAACCTCGACCTACTAGCCTACACGTGGCATGGTAGATATCCATCTCCTAGAATTCGTACTCACATTAATTTAATCTCGACTATGGTGAAAGATTGGAATGCAACTCACTCTTTCGAACTCACTCCTTCGAATTTTCTAGGGTTTGTTCAATGAGCCTGGAGGGTTCTTTCTCTGCGAGACTCTGTTGCATGCAAATGGTTACTCATCTCCTGGGTTGAATCGACGTGAACCAATTTGGGATTTCTCCTTCCGGTATGCTTCTTATACCCATTTTATCTTCAGTCTGTTACCCTAGTCCGGTTAAGGGTTGACTTGAATAACGAATGTTTTGATACGCAGGATTTGCAGAGGTTAGACTATCTACCTATCCAGGTTTTTTCGTTCAAGCTCGACCATTTTACTACTGCTTTAAAGGGTATGTCACGAAACACTGCAGCGAACTATTTTCCTACTTCAACAAAAATAACTGGCACTTATGGTATAAGTTTATGTGCAAATTTGTTATTTCGCTGGATATTTAGTTCGTGTTGATCAAATAAGCTCAACCTTTAATGTACCATAGTGTACATTGTTTGCATCACTAGTGTAAAACGTTTTAAAATTCCATTATTCTTAAAGTAAAACGTAACTTTGGATGTGAAGTTGGGTTCTTTATCAAATTCACAATTGAGTTTCCAGCGTGGTAACCCCATTTCCTGCCTACCAGATTTACTATCTTAAGGACTAATCGATCCAAGTAGTAATGCTAGGTAGGTTCAATCCCAGTGTTGAGGCACTCATTTAAGGTGCCTATGCCTTATTGGTTGGATATTTTGAAACAACGGACCATACTTACTGACAGATGCACCTTTTTCTGAAGTTGACAAGCTGATTGTTGATTAATTACGTTTATAATGTGAGCTTAGACATATTCTCAGAGACTGCCCCAATATAGACCTTATCTTGCGGGATAAAACTTCATCATGTATGGTCTTTAGCATTTTGCGGGCCCTGGCCATTGCTTACCTCCCACGAAAGATCCTTGGCTGTATATTAATTTATAGTGGGAAATCTCCACCATTTATGGCAACTTAAACCTTAGGACCCCGTCGATAGACACTACTGCTAGTATAAGATGTGGACCGTTGATTTTATTTAGCGGGGTGAACCGTGGTCATTCGTGGTACTAGATATAATTGTCTCTGCTACCTATGCTGCCACCTAAAAGTTAAGTAAAAGCGGAGGGAGATGTTGATGTAGCTACTAAGCAGTAGGATGACCATCATACCTAGTGGCAGATTACTCCATCTATTTTAGTTTTCTTTCTTTTTATTTTTTAGTTAAATAATGGACAGTAACATAATTATATTAAAATTCAAGATAATATTGACAAGGATTACATATCCACCTGGATGGCTGACTCACTAGGGAGATCAGCAATTAGGGTCAACATCTTATAAAAAGGTATGACTTGATGGCCTGTAGAACATTATTTCCTTTCTATGTATTTGACAGTTGGTCATAAAATGGACACGTCTCTGATTACCAAGTGTCTCTTTTTAGTTGCAGAGTAATCTTCCAGGAAGATGCTAGTTGTCAGGAATAATAATTTTAGATAGATAATATGGAACAACTTCTACTTTGGGCATAAAAAATTTCAGACCGTAGATTTGACATTCACGAGATTACATCTCCCGTCATAGTTTTTAATACTTGTCTGAAGGTATATCCAATATGTATTTTTTCTTCCCTTCCGTTGGCTGACGTATCAGTTGTTGTTGATGATTGAAGATTGGTGTGTAATGCACACCTGCAAATCGTTGGCCATTACTAGCTATTATATCACATCCAAACTGCAGCTAATTTTTAATAATGTATACAATACTTACTCTTTCTCCACTTCCCACGCGAGTATGTAATCTTAATAATATATGCAAATCCTTAGCGGTTACATCCAGAGTGCGGCTATGTTCAATCTTATGTTTCATGCTTTCATACAACATGTTTACAATGTGCAACAGAGTTGGATAGGACTCTTCGGCGGCCGAGAATTCCATAATTTTTACTTCTAATTCATAGACTTGGTGGACAGCGAAATTGAAGGATAACCTAAACACAATTCTTTTTTGAGATTCAACTTTGCTAATATGGCAAGGAAAGTAAAGGAGATTTTACTGTTCCTCTACATTGACCCAACCGTTGACCTTCAAATTGTGTAATCCTCCTTCCAAAGGTTTTTTTCCAATTTTGTTGAATTCTGAATGAAATTATTTGTGAGATGATCCCATGGATTAGATATGATTCTCTTGTTTTCTTTTTAAAGATTAAATTAAGTAGAATTTTTTTTACAGTAGGTTTAGGTAAAAAAAATTTATGATAATTAATTGGTAAGTTAAAAAAAATGTTTTATCACCATAAATCTCATTTAATTTTATTCCCCATGTTTGGTATAATAAAACTAGTTTTGATCGGGCGGGATTTAAATAGTGAAACGTGGCATATCAATTTCAAGGATAGGCAAGAGAGTTGTATAGAATCATTCGAGTTTCATCAATCAGTGTTTATATTACTGGCCCAATTTGAAATCGAATTGATCAAACAGAGATCGACTCTATATCATCGATTACAGGGTTCGATCCAATGATAAAACAAATTAATTTCATTATTTCCGGTGTTGGATTTCATACACAGTTACAATGTTTCCATTATCAATCGGGATTGATTTGAAATCTATCACTACCAATCGGTATTTATAATACTGACCCAATTTGGAATCGATTTGATCAAACAGGGATCGAATTTGTACCTTCGATTACAGGGTCTGATCCAATGATGAAATGAATTCATTATATTATTTTGATTTATTTAAAATTCGTTTGATTTCCCCTCTTTTGGTGTTTCCTAAATTCGAAACCCAATCATGAATTGGCCCTTGAATTTCCTTGAATACCTATCTTCGACCACTGATTGGCGTTTTCAATTAAGGTAATGCGAATTACCACTTGATCTTAAATTTTGTATATATACTTATTTGATATTTATTAGATATTTTCAGAGTTATGGAATAAAACGTTCACTACGTAAGATAAATATTTTGTGTGAATCTATTCAGAAATTTGAATGAGCATTCCAGATCTAGTTAAAACGTTTATATCTACCCCTCTGAGTGTTTCCGATTGACCGAGACCTCTGTATTTCTTATCCTCTGCGTTATTCCTCAAACCGATTGGTAACCAATCTAAAGATCTCTGTTTATTGGGGCAAATTGAAACAAAAACGATTTCCAGAAATTCATTCATGACTTCATTCATTATTTGTTTCAAATCTTATAAATTCTTGCACACCATTGTCAAAGAGTCGAAGACGTTTTTTTGTTAGCTTCAAGATCTAATTTATAATCAATCCAAGATTTCTATATTCTATGTTAGAAAGAGAAAAACATTTTCCAGAAATTCATATATGACTTGTGTCGATTTCACTCTTTGAACTTTCTCGAATTATGAATGTGAATTGTGACTCTGCTCCTTCAAACTTCTGTCGTTCCCAAAATAATGATCCAGAATTACTTTGTGGGGAGTTAAATCTCATTCTTTAAAAGTGTTCGCAATCTAATTTGGAATTTCTAGATCCATGACGGATTAAATCACTGGGTATCCATTTGCATGGTAATTCAATATCCATAGAATCATTCGCTGGAATGGGATAACTTATTCCTCTCTATAATCCCAATGGGATATTCGAATCCACCAAAGATACGATAGGTATTTGTAATCGATCAGCTTCATGTATGACCGAGGACTCCCTCTCTGCATTCATTATTACTACACGATCTGGTTGTTGGCTGGATCCTCCAAAAAAATTGATCTTCCTATTTCTCGAACGTGAAAGTTGGTAAAAAGATTTAAAGTATTTATTTAGCATCTTGTTTGCTTATACTAAAATGCATTAAGGATCTTGTTTGTTACACCTTGATAATATGATATAAAGGAGGTATTAAAAATGGGTTGATAAAAATGGATATCTACAATATCTCGTGAAAATAGGGGTTTTCTTAATTGGAAAGGTATATTAGGAGGGGGGTTCAACAATACAATTTTAGGAGGCATTTTCCAATATTTAGTGAAATTAGGGTTATTCTTTAATATCCTGCGAACGATGGTGCTATGTAACAAGTTCACTGAGTGAACCCCCCGTGACATGGGTAAACAGATCCACTTGGGATGCGGGACCTTATCCTGAGACCATTGTTGGACCAAGTAAAGGGCACTGGAAGCTTCTTTCTCAACCATTTCATTTTCACACCTACAAAGAGCTTAACATGGAAGTAGACACACATTCATAAAAAGCATCAGAGATTCCAGAGTACATGGGAGATTAATGAAGAGGAAGCTGGGTTATTTCTCTCGGTTTCTTTGAGATCCCTATATACCTAGCATACTTGCATTTCTCTCTTTCTGTTGTGATCGATCCAACTTCACTGGATATACATGTTTTCAAATTTTGACTTTGATGATGAATGGGCTCAAAGCCCTGTTTTGTTTTTTAGATATATGGATGACTGTATGTAAGAGCAGTTTATGATTATAGACATTTTCTTTTTATTGAAATTTTGACTATGAGATTTCACTCTAGCTTGTGATGGAGATGAACATTAGAGAGCTCTATGTTGTTTATAGATGTAACTTTTTTCATACTGAAATATAAGTTTATGATATTTTTCTAAGAAAATATATATCTATATTGATGATGGCATAAATTATTTCAATCAATAGATCTAACTACATAATACAAACCAACTAATCTCATATTAATTAGAAAACTAGCTAAAAAAGGAGGATGTAGCAACATGTTCATTCACTTGTGAGAGATTGCAAGTGAACAGTAAACTGTTGTGAAATCCATACAAAAGGAAAAGAATGATCAACATAAGGCAAGTGTAAATAGGCATTGTTTAGAGCTAAATTTCGCACAAGACAATAAAATATATAGAAGCTGGGCAAATTGAAAATGTGAAAAATAGTCCCAATCCTTGATTTCCACTAAGATGAAAGTCAAACATGACACATTAAAGAACTCACTACAGATATTATGTGCCACAAAAAACAATGCCTATTAAGAATATAGCCAATGGAAATTATTATGATGTATATCAGGTCATGAGAAAGACAACATAAATGAGTAGGGTAGATATATTTTACCCAAATATCCAGGGCTCTCTCCTCTTGGTGTCATGATGTGCATGAACTCTAAAAAAAGGGTAATATGCACCTAATTGGTACCATCGAAGTAGTAATTTGGGCTCTAGATTTCCAAAAAATACACCAACATCAGCACCTACAGGAAAATTGCAGCAGATATCGGGTTCCTTCTATACAAGTCTGCAAGAATGGTTAATGCAATATATCAAAACAATTATTAACCAGAAAATGCCATTCCTTCAGATGGTCCCAATCAGCTGTATTATCTCCTGTCCAAATTGGGCCAACCCTCTAGCTTCCAGCAAAAAATGCTCGCGATAAAACAAATGGCATGTCATTCCCACCTCCTCGTTTCAGAAGACCATCAACAGAACCCATATGAAAGAAATATCCATAAGCATTATGAACATCACGGTGCTCAACATATCCAATGTGAAGAGCATCTCTGGGCATCGTTGCCTGCACCACAAAAGGGAGCATCACACAGAAAACAAATAAAAAATCCAAACATTTGATTGCTCTATCCTTCCAATGAATTTCATCTATGAATTTCAAAGCTCATAAATGTGTATCTTAAATAAAAGTTTGCAAGGTATAAAATAGGGGCCTCTGAGAAGAATAACATACCTCTGGACCATTGAATACAGAAGGTTCATTCATATCATTCCATATGTAAAACAATGGCGTTGAACCCTTATAGCTGCTAAGAGAAAACATGTCATCCCACCATGACATGATTTCTAGATTCAACATATCCAAATAAGACGATGCACCTGGCCAACTCCAGCCGTCGTAATCCCTACCATGGACGTCCTTAACATAATACCCTTTTTGAGTCGCTTCTTTGTGCAGAGGAAACCCATCATCCCTCTTAATATGAGGATCAATAATAGTCACCATATGCTGACCTTTTTCCATGAGCTTATTCTGCATCTCTCCTGGATTCAGAAAGAGCAAGTTGTCCCATGTAAAGTATCTCTTCCCATTAGTGTGCTCAATGTAAATCCAGAGAACATCATAAGGTATATCAAACTCATCAAACTTGGCATCTAGATTGGCTACATCTTCCTCGTCTGTGTAATTCCAGCGACACTGGTGATAAGCAGTTGCGAAAAGCTGTGGCATGGCAGAAGTTCCAGTAAGACTGGCATATTGCCCCATAACATCCTTGGGACCGGGACCAATGAAAAAGAATCCAACCACAATACCACTCTCGGCCATCCACATGGTATGGATCACATCGATATTCATGTTGGAATTGGAAGCAAAATCCCCATCCCACCTGGTAGTGAATACATCTATTTGCATTTCGACTGAATTTAGCCAGAAAAAACCAGTTGTGTATTCCTTGCTGTGAGACAACATGAAAGGAATGGAACCATAAGTCCAAAGGGGGATTTGCTGATATATTCAAAGACATCAAGATTGAATAAGCGGTAGGGCTTGGAATCGACCTTGAGACCTCTAGTTGGCTTGAGGGCAAGGCCAGTGGCATTTTTGGGTATCCCATACACATGCTTTGTTGATGTATATGTAACTTCAGAATGTATTTCATCTGTGTATTATATATATATTTGTTGTACCCTTATAAGAGATGTGTTATTCCTCTATAAGGAAGTGTCGTCATGAGGATTGACAAGTGTCGCAAGTGTGTGTACTTGCTGATGGGTTATTAGACCACCATATGGGGTCGGCCCTAATTAATATATAATATAATGTGGATGTATCTAAGTAGACAAGTCGGCCCCAGTAGGTCACTGGGCAAAAAGGTGAGTATAAATAGAGATAGGTGATCTCTATTTTACTCACTCGAAAAAGTAACTATCTCTCTCTCTGAAAAGCGGCGCACTAGTGAGGAGGAGGAGGATCATCTTCTAGGAGACTATCTCAGTGTTATTTGGTTGTATTTTGGTTGAGCCATTGCTCTCTCTATCTCTGAGGAAGTTGTGGTGTTTTTCACCTTAGGGTTTTCCCCACGGAAACTCTGTGTCTCTTGTCTCTATGCTTTTGATTCTTGTGATGCTTGTCATATTATGATTTTCATGCATTGATATACTGTAGATGTTATTCTCTCAGCAAAGATCCTATAGTATTGTGATTTAATACTAAAAATTTAACATGGTATCAGAGCTTAACTGAGAAGAAGACATTTTGCAGTGACGGAAGCTTGTATTCCTTGTTTATTGGGTTTCTCTCCATAGATTTTTGAAATTCAGTATAGTAGATTGGATCTACTCATCAAGGCGCATCTATCTGTCCAATCAGAATTCAGTTCCGAGCATTTTCAGATTTGGCCCTAAAAATTAGGGTTTCCACAAAAGTAGGAATTTATGAAAACTGAAGGCACAGCTGGAAGATCCTTGCAAAAATCGAAGGTTTGAGCTTTGGATCGAGATTTTTGGCTGGGTATATCTCCGGGAAACTAAAACCCTAATTCAGGGCTCTCCCTAGTGAACCCGGGAGGACAAAAAGGCAATTTTGAAGAACAAGACTTTGCTGATCTCAATTTCTGAATGTACTAGGTTGATCAGCTCTCTAAGGCGCATCTTTCTATCCTTTCGAAATTTTGAAATTCACATTTTGAATTTTTAGGGTTTCTCTGACAAACCCTAATCCGGGACCAGATCCAGTTTTCAGCACTTCAAGTGGTAAGTCCTAAATATTTTCTATTTCCATTTGAAGTACTCTTAAAGATGTCTCTCCACACTAAGCTTGAGGATAAGCTTGAAGGGGCTGATAACTTCCGAGCCTGGAAGTATAGGATTGGGTTAATCCTGGAAGAGAATGAGTTGGACTCATATGTGAAAGAAGACATCCCTATCCCAGAGGATGAAGAAACCAAGGCATTGCACAAGAAGAAATTGGTCAAGGCAAAGAGAATCATTGCTGATTCTATCAAAGACCATCTCATACCTCATGTGTCTTCTCTTAAGACACCCAAAGAGATGTTTGAATCTTTGACCAAGCTATTTGAAGGAAAGAACATAAATCGGAAGATGACCCTGCGGAACCAATTGAAAGCAGTGAAGTTTCAGAATGGAGAAACCATTCAATCTTACTTTTCAAGGGTCTCCCAGATCAAGGAACAATTAGAAGCAGTAGATGAAATGGCGGAGAATGGTGAAGTGGTGATGACCACTCTAAATGGCCTACCCAGGTCATGGGATTCCTTTATTCAAGGAATTTGTGCAAGGAAGAAGTTGATCTCCTTCAGTAGACTTCAGGAAGAATGCTCTCAAGAAGAAGCTAGACTTATAGCTCGTGAAGAAAAGATGGGAGGTGAAGATCAAGCTCTTGCAGCTCACACCAAAAGAAGCAAAACCAAGAAGGATCACTCTCGCCACAATAGATCCTATCAAAAGAACAAGAAAGACCTAAGATGCTTCACATGCAATGAGAAGGGTCACTTTGCTTCAGATTGTCCCAAGAACAAAAGGGATGATAACAACAACTCCAGTAAGAAGAAGAAGGGCAGCAAAAGAAGGTTTCATGCTCATGCTGCCGAAGATGATGAACCTTCAAAGAAGAAGGCTAGGGTAGAAAGTGATAGTGATGATGACTCATCAAGTGAAGAAGAGTATGTTCTGATCTCTGCTCTCATAGGTACTATTTCTCATGGTTGTAATGATTGGTTGATTGATAGTGGGGCTTCCAAACACATGATTGGGTTCAAGAAATCTTTTGTGAACCTTTCTGAACATGAATCACCCCATAAGGTGAAACTTGGGGATGATTATCAATACCCAATCAAAGGAAGTGGTGAAGCCTCATACAACCTAGATTCTGGAAAATCTTTGAAGATGAAAGAAGTCCTTTATGTGCCTGGACTCAAGAAGAACTTACTCTCCATCTCTGCATTGGATACAAAACGTATGAGGGTTGCATTTGTGGATGGCTAAGTCCTAATGTGGCCAAAGGGAAAGAACATAGATTATGCAGTAGTGATTGGAGAGCAAGAGGGAGGCTTGTATAAATTGAAAGGACAACCTGAACATGCTATGGTACATGAATCCATGGAGCCAAGTGAACTTTGGCATAGAAGACTTGCTCATATGCACTATAGGGCACTTCCAATTGCAAGCAAGGCAGTAGAGGGTCTTCCTGAAATCAAGACCAAACATGAAGGTGTTTTCAAAGGATGTGCAAAAGGTAAGAACATTAAGAAGGCTTTCCCAAGCAGTGAAAGCAAGGCAAAAGATATTCTGGAAATCATCCACTCAGATGTATGTGGCCCTATGTCATCTAGTTCCCTGAGTGGGTATGTTTACTATGTATCATTTATTGATGACTTCTCCAGGAAGACTTGGGTATACTTCTTGAAGGAAAAAGATGAGGTGCTTGATAAATTCAAGGAATTCAAAACCTTGATGGAGAATCAAACTGATAAGAAAATCAAGACATTCAGATCTGACAATGGTGGAGAATTCACCTCAAGTGACTTCAAGAAGCTTTGCAGTGATTCAGGGATTAAGAGGGAGTTGATTGCTCCTTATAATCCTCAACAGAATGGAGTTGCAGAAAGGAAGAACAGAACTATCATGGAAGCAGCAAGGGCAATGTTGCATGACCAGAATCTTCCTATGCATCTATGGGCAGAAGCAGCTAGAACAGCTGTATATGTGCAGAACAGAACACCCCACAAGATATTGGACAACAAGACACCAGAAGAGGTCTTTTCTGGTAAGAAACCTGAAGTCAGCCATCTCAGAATATTTGGTTGTCCAGTATATACTCATGTCCCAAAAGAGAAGAGGACTAAACTAGATCCTTCAGGAAAGAAGGGCATCTTTGTGGGTTATAGTGAAAGCTCGAAGGCTTACAGAATATACTTTCCAGGGTTCAAGAAAATTGATGTCAGTAGGGATGTAACATTTGATGAAAACTCAGCATTCATCAAATCAAGAAAGACACCTACCGAAGTTTATGAAGAACCTAAGGAAACAAGATTTCAGGACACTATCATGACTGAAGCAGTTCCAGAAACTATTCGTGAGTTTGAAGATCCACAAGAACCTGTAGATCCACCCCGTGAGGATAACTCTCACAAGAGGAAACCTGTATGGGCTAGAGAGCTCATTCATGATGCAGAAAGATTTGGCATTCCAGAAGAAGAACACAGAGCAAAGAAGAGAACCAGATCACACACCAGTTATGTTGCTTTACTCTGTGACATTATGAACAAAGAGCCTTCTAGTTATGAAGAGGCAGCAGAAAAGAAAGAATGGAAGGATGCTATGGTTGAGGAATACCAATCAATAATGAAGAATGATGTTTGGGATGTTGTCCCAAGACCTAAAGAGAAGTCTGTTGTTGTGACTTCCAAGTGGATCTACAAGATCAAGCACGCTGCAGATGGCAGTGTAGAAAAATACAAAGCAAGATTCGTAGCTCGTGGTTTCTCTCAGAAAGAAGGAATAGATTATGAAGAAACCTTTGCACCTGTAGCCAGGTATACTTCCATCAGAACAGTACTTGCCCTGGATGCAGCAATGAAATGGAAAATACACCAGATGGATGTCAAGACTGATTTCCTGAATGGTGTAGTAGAAGAGGAAGTATATGTGGAACAGCCACTCGGTTTTGAAATACATGACAGGGAGTCATATGTGTGCAGATTGAAGAAAGCCTTGTATGGCTTGAAGCAAGCTCCCAGAACTTGGTATGGTAGGATGGACAGTTTTCTATCTAGCTTGGGCTTTACCAAGAGTAAAGCAGATTCCAACCTTTACTACAAGGTTGAGGAAGGGAATCTAGTGATTCTACTCCTGTATGTGGATGACCTATTTGTGACAAGAGATGATAGACTGATTGCAGATACTAAGAGTAAGCTTGCAGCTGAATTCGATATGAAAGATTTGGGAATGATGCACTATTTCCTAGGTATGGAAGTGTGGCAGAATGCAGGTGGGATCTTCCTTGGTCAAGGGAAGTACACAGTAGATATCCTGAAGAGATTCAGGATGATGGATTGCAAGGCCATGGCCACACCGATGGCATCGAATCTGAAGCTTCTATGTGATGCTTCATCTGAGCGAGTTGATGTCTCTATGTATCGTCAGATGATTGGGTCCTTGATGTACCTGACGAACACGAGGCCAGACATTTGCTTTGCTGTGAACACATTGAGCCAGTTCCTGACGGATCCGATGAGTGTTCACTTGGTTGTTGTAAAGCATGTTCTGAGGTACCTAAAGGGTACAGTGGATTATGGGCTCAAGTATGAGGCGAATCAAAAGTTTAACTTGCAGGGTTATGTTGATTCAGATTGGGCTGGCAGTGCTGCAGATAGGAAGATCACATCTGGGTGTTGCTTCAGTATGGGATCAGGTGTGATCTCTTGGTTTAGCAGGAAGCAGTCCTGCATAGCACTGAGTATAGCTGAGGCAGAGTATGTTGCAGCCTGTTCAGCTAGTTGTGAGGCAGTATGGCTACGGAAGCTACTGTCTGAGTTATTTGATCTCTCGTTGGAGGCTACTGGTATCTTCTGTGATAACCAGAGTTGTGTGAAGCTGTCCGAGAACCCAGTGTTTCATGATAGGTCGAAACACATAGAGATCAAATATCACTATATCAGGGATATGGTGCAGAGAGGAGCTGTGAAGCTCCTGTATGTTGCGACGGACGAGCAGATTGCAGATGTGTTGACAAAGCCACTAGCCAGGGTGAAGTTTGAGTACTTCAGAGAGAGGCTTGGCGTTCTTCAGATCGAGGACACTTCGAGGAAGAAGTGATGGACACATTTGTTGAAGCCATTCCAAGCATGTTGGAAGGAGGGTCCTTCACATGGCTGTGGATGTAAGAGCTGGATGATGAGCATCAGGATGATGTTCTGGTTTCTGCTTGGATATGATCAGTTGGATCATTTTTATGTATGTATGTACGCATCATGTTGGATGCTGGATATGATCAGTTGGATCATTTTTATGTATGTATGTACGCATCATGTTGGATGCTGGATATGATCAGTTGGATCATTTTTATGTATGTATGTACGCATCATGTGGATGTTGGATATGATCAGTTGGATCATTTTATGTATGTATGTATGCATCATGTTGGATGCTTGGACCATGTATCTGTATATGTATCAGGTGGATACATTGTATGATCAGGTGGATCATGTATGGTGATATGTATCATGTATTTGTATCAGGTGGATACATTGATGATCAGGAGGACCATGTATGATGATATGTATTAGGTAGATACTTGGTATGCATCAGGTATGATGACATGCAGCAGGATGTTGCAGTGATGATCAGGATGATCATAGATGACGAGCTTCAGGATGTTGCTCCAGATGACATGCAGCAGGATGTTGCAGTGATGATCAGGATGATCATAGATGACGAGCTTCAGGATGTTGCTCCAGATGACATGCAGCAGGACGTTGCAGTGATGATGATCAGGATGATCATGGATACATCAGGATGATGTATGGTGAGTATCAGGTTGATACTCTGTGGCCATGGATCAGGTTGTGCAGATGAGCATGTAATCTGGTGCCCTGGGAGATTTGCAGATGGTCTTTCGAGGTTTTGCCTATGGCATGTAATTCGGTGCCCTGGGACATCTGGCAAATGCTCTTTCGAGGTTTTTCTCTGGGAGGACATGTAATTCGGTGCCCTGGGAGATCTGCAGATAGTCTTTCGAGGTTTTGCCTATGGCATGTAATTCGGTTCCCTGGGATATCTGGCAGATGCTCTTTCGAGGTTTTGTCCTATGGCATGTAATTCGGTTCCCTAGGAGATCCGATAGGTTGGGCTGTGTGCCCGTAATCAGTCCTGGGATGCTCTTGTGAGGTTTTTCCATGACCACATGTAATTCGTTGCCCTGGGAGATCCTATAGGTAGAGTTGTGTGCTTGTAACAGCCTGGGATGCTCTTGCAAGGTTTTGTGGTGAGGTCACATGTAATTCGGTGCCCTGGGAGATCCTATAGGTAGAGCTGTGTGCTCGTAACAGCCTGGGATGCTCTTTCGAGGTTTTGTGACACACGTAATAAGTCCTGAGGATTCCACAGTATGGCCAGTGATGATGAAGACCTGCAGGTGGTGGGCCTACATCCAGTATGAAAAAGGACTGGCTTTGTAGAACTTCCTATGACGAGTAGAGTCAGAGATTGGTTGAGATAGTAGCAGCAGTGACGATGATGATGACGATGCATCGATGATGATGATCTAGAGAAGAAGACTTGTCTAGCAGATCTGTGTCGAGAAATACCTTCCTAGTTAAGAGGGAGTGTTGATGTATATGTAACTTCGGAATGTATTTCATCTGTGTATTATATATATATTTGTTATACCCTTATAAGAGATGTGTTATTCCTCTATAAGGAAGTGTCGTCATGAGGATTGACAAGTGTCGCAAGTGTGTGTACTTGCTGATGGGTTATTAGACCACCATATGGGGTCGGCCCTAATTAATATATAATATAATGTGGATGTATCTAAGTAGACAAGTCGGCCCCAGTAGGTCACTGGGCAAAAAGGTGAGTATAAATAGAGATAGGAGATCTCTATTTTACTCACTCGGAAAAGTAACTATCTCTCTCTCTGAAAAGTGGCGCACTAGTGAGGAGGAGGAGGATCATCTTCTAGGAGACTATCTCAGTGTTATTTGGTTGTATTTTGGTTGAGCCATTGCTCTCTCTATCTCTGAGGAAGTTGTGGGGTTTTTCACCTTAGGGTTTTCCCCACGGAAACTCTGTGTCTCTTGTCTCTATGCTTTTGATTCTTGTGATGCTTGTCATATTATGATTTTCATGCATTGATATACTGTAGATGTTATTCTCTCAGCAAAGATCCTATAGTATTGTGATTTAATACTAAAAATTTAACATGCTTGGCCCCATGAAAAGAAACGTTGAGGCTATAGATTGGGGACCATGGGGTTTGGAATCGGTATGACTGCGAAATTGCTCATCCCAATTCTCTTCCTTGTTCTTATTTCTAAGCTGCTCAAAATGAAAAATCCCTTTGCTATTAAACGAGATGAGACGTTGATTCTTACCTCTTCTCACATAGATTTCCAGTGGATTGTGCTGCAACATGGCTGCATAGCCAGTGGTGAGATAAACGGAGGAAACCCCATCCTGCTCATGTTCGATTCTATGCAGCAAGATGCGCCTATCCTCCAGATCTTTGGCCAAGATGTCGGGCACCTCGAACTGATTTCTCTTCCCATCTTTCTCCTTGTCCTCGTCCACCTTGAATCTCAGGATGCCATTTGGGTAGACCGACATTCGAAGAATTAATACATTTTCGGCCTCGGCCTTGGGGTTTGGGATTTTGGGAACGAGTTTTGCAGTAAGCTGCCCATCTTGCAGAGTAACATCTATAGCTCTGAGGTTCGATGTTCCGGGATTTATTCCCCGTCCTTGCTTGCAGAACGGAGTCTGGTGTCAGTTTCGAAATTATTCTCTTTTCCAGCAGCTTACCCTCCCTAACCCTGCGCATATTGTTATAATTGCGAATAATAACAACACTGAGGGTACTTTCTTATTAGGGTTTCTTATTTGGGATTATGAGCAGAAGAGGTGTGGTCATGACCAAATTTCAGGGGAAACTCTAACCATGGCTTCTAATACTGTGGAGAAATATTTACAACCACTATCTTCGAGGGTGATCGTATTCATTATGCAGGGATCCTGCAAGATCTCGAGAGATGGCGCACTTGGACCCATTTCGACATGTCAATTCAGATGGAGGTGATATAGGGAAGAGTCTGTAGCCTGCTCGCGGCTCTGCTTTGCCTCCCCTACATGTCAACTCTAGAGTATTGTATTAGTACAACAAGACAAGACATGGAGCATTGTATTGGTACACAGGACAAGACATGTGTTGTTGTTAAAAAAATTTATTTTATAAATTAATTTTATTTATTTTTAAATATTGAAAATTGAAACTACTCCCACAAGGATTTAAGTCCAGCAGGAGTGTACTACACCAATAAAAAAAATTAAAATATTGAATTAAAAAAATTATTAAAATTATTTTTATTTTTCAGATTATTATGTTTAATAATTAAATTTTACAGAACTATAGAAAACTTTGTAAAAATATTTGTGAAAAAATACAAATGAATGTAAGTCAAAAGAGTTTGACTATCTAACAATTAGTATATATCCTGCCTTGGCAGGAAATAAAAAAATATCATATAAAAAAGATTCAACTTTTAAATTTTATAATTAATATAATTTTCAAATAATTTTTTTATAACATATTTAAAATTTTATAACTATTTTTTTTAATATGTATCTTGGAAAGATCGATGCATAACGTTCAAAGTCATAAACCCTGGTTCGACCCCGAGACCCTGTTCGATTCGGCATCCTCACCCACCATTGGGCGCCGGTTACACTGCATATGAAAAAAAAAATAAAAAAAAATCATAAATATCAATAAAATTGAATTTAAGTTTAGGGGATTGAAATCCTACATGCTCAAACTTTACATGTTAACGAAAAAATAAATATAAAGGGAAAACGATGGTGAATGAATAACAATGTACTAGAAAAGCGCAATGTTAATATATGTGAGATTTGATTGCAAAAGTAGGTGTAAAGATATCATGTTATAGATATTTGTGTAATAACGAAATTACATGAATATTATTCGAAAAAGTAAAAAAACAATTTTTTTATCGGACGAGCTGTGTGTTGGAGTTACATTTTTACATATTGTAAATTGAGTAAGATCTTGTCGCTCCCATTAAGCCGGTGGGAGAAGGATATTCTCTCTTTGAGCGAGCGGATTGGATGTGGATCGAGGAAAGGGAGGCGAACCCCTTGAAGCCATAAAGAATTAGAATTAGTCGAGGGTGAAGTTGAGAACCAACAATCAAAAATAGAAAATAATCAAAGAGGTCGAAGTGCAAGGTAACTATTGTTTTCGATTTGTGTTGATTTTCTATTAATTCATTTTTGACTTTGAGTATTTGTGCATATATCATAAACTTTTTGACATTGATATTGAGTTTATCTACTAATTACTTCATTACATATTATTTATTTGACATATTATTGGATGAAACTTTGAACTGTTATTGCTTGGCTCCTGCTTTATGTGCAAAGTTTTAACATAGGAAAATATTTGTTGTTTTTTTATTTTAGCTCATACAATGAAGCAGTTATTAATGGCATCACTTCTCGAGGACTAAGTGACATTTATTTCACTGCATCGTTTGTCAAATTCTGTCAAGTGGTGGCGGTGGCGGTGGAATGTGCTTGAACAAAGCGATGGTGGTGGCATTCTCTTTGTTGTTGGCATGCCCTTTGTTCTTCTTTGTCGCTTCTGTTATAATTTGCTTTTGCTATAACCTTCCTCCTACGCTTCTTTTGCTTAGATTTCAAATATTCATCTTCATCAATTTGGAACAGTTTTGAGGAAATAACTTTGAAACAATTTGATGGAGCGTCTGACTTAGGTAGTTTGGGGTGGAGCAGCCAACCTTACATATCAGCAAGACAACATTCAAATACCAAATTTGGTCTCCACTAAGGTATGGTTTTGATTTTTCCGCTTCTGTTATAAGCTTCCGCCTACGCTTATTCTTCCTAGCTTGTCCCTTGATGGGCATTGAAAGCTGTTATTTGATGTTTGATCGTCTATGCTGAAATTGCAAGGTTGAATGTTAAATTTGTTATTATTCTATTTAATTTACCAGTTGCAATTTTTGCATTTACCTAGGGTTCCATACACAGAGTTTGAAACTCGCCTTTACTCAAGCCACAGGTGGAAACTTTGCTTCTCTAAGAAAGTATTCATTTTAATCTTTAAGCTCTCATTCCCTGGAAACAGTAGGGCAAGACACTGATTGCATATGAGCTACGCTGCAATTTTTCTAGCATTAGAAGGTTGATATAAAAAATGTATGTAGTGGATAGAAAAATCAAAACCTACTCGCCCTCTCAAATATTGTGTGCTCGCCTTTTCCCTGTCCGCGACTGCCATGATGCTTATAGGCTGGGTGGCTCATGCTTAATGGTTGGTTAAACACAAAGACACCATCTATTGTGAATTATTGTAAATATGCAGTTCATATTAAGCATGTAAATACGTTGAATCCTACCAATACAACTACCTATGTTGAATACATTGTTTCCTATAAACCTAGTAGCATTTGAATTTCAAAACTAACAAACGACTTCGTCTAAACTTGACTTCACAAGCAATTTCCAATTCCTTATGTGCCGTAATATTTTACAATGGAGGAACATCCCCCTACGATGAATTGTGCAATAACTTGGGGGTGCGCTCAAACAAAAACAAGATTTCTCTGTAAAAGTAGTTATATGGCGAGATATGTATTAGTCTCACAACTTCTCTGTAAAAATAGCTATGTCTTGGCTATCACCCTGTGATACCATCCTTTTTCCATTCCCACTTAATGATAGGTAACTGTTAAGGCTTAGCTAAGGGTTTTATTACTTTGCAATGAAATAAGGAAAAACATCCACTTCCATATCGAAATAAAAAAGTCCAAATTAGGTCGGTGCTCTATCTAATCTAGATTATACCTTTTTTATTCCTGAGTAGAAGAGTTATGAAATTTCATCTGTAGATTATACCTTCATCTACATATAAGGGGATGAGGGGAATTGTAGCATCTGAGCTAAGGCTTCTCTTGAGAATGGACAAACAATTTTAGACCCATTTGTTAAGATGATGGCTATGGTTTGAGAGGCATAATTGGATGCAACCGGATACACGTAACCAGGAAAATACCAATTTAATGGCCACTTCTTCGTTTGTCTATATACTGACATATGAAAATAATCAACATATGAATATATCAGAAACACAATTATAAAATACACATAGGTACATATATTAATTGCAGACTAAGTCAGGAATATAAAATTCAAAAGCATACCAGATAGATTTCACCAAACGAAGGGCTGCCAATTTTTCAGCCATGTCTATACTTTTCTCCCACGTTGGGCTCCATTGCTGGGGTTGTGAAAATCTTTCATTCCCCAGCATTGTCAATGTCAAACCGCCAAATAAATCCATACTAAATAAAAGAAATTTCAGAAGCTTACAGAAGAGTTGAAAGCACTTGCAATCCCTCTATCTTAAAGCGGTAATCATCCGTCTGCACACATATACGGGGCGCGTGAATTTGCAGAGTATGCACCTTGGGTCAGTTGCATCGTGAACACAACTTTCTCCATGCCTTTAGGAGTGACAGAAGACCAGCCATATAAAAATCCATTTTATGAAAAATTGGGATTCATTCATGATCTTACCGATCTTACCTGATGTCGTCTGTTAGGGATTCAAACCCTGCATAACTCGTTGGGAGGAGCATAACTTGCATAACACTTCCATGTGCTATGCATGTAGTTAAAGGATTGCAATTTGTCGAGGGCAGAATTATTTTCCTTGGAGCACGCTTTTCATAAACTTTGTATGAATATAAACTTTGTCGGCAGAGATTTATTTATTTCGGGGAATCAATTATTTTGAAGAAGTACTTTATTACTTGAAAATTTTGCTACCAATAATGGTTTGGGATCAATGGAATAAACTTCAAAGTCTTTTCAATTTTTTTTTAGCAATTGAGCACCAAACCACCAGTTATTCATATTGTTGATGATTTGGAGCGCGTGGCATCCTGATTCTTTACACTACGGAATTGGTGGCATCCCATCCAACTAATCAGTATCGTATCTACTCGCCAAACGCTCTCCATTGGCTCTTGAGTTACACAGGTGAAAAGGAAAATTATAAAAAACTGAAATCCAACATAATACATTAATGTTGTTGACAATATGAGGCATGTTCACCGAAATCAATGGAAATCCAATGATTTCAGCATTTGTATCTGTATTTGAATCAAACAATTTTGAATGACTAATGGTTTATGTGTTGGAAACTTCATTGGAAGGTGTACAAACCATTATCACGGCATGTTTTTACATGCTTTACTTCATTTATCAAATCATGGTATTTATATTTGAACCAAACAATTTTGAACGACTAATGGTTTACGTGTTGGAAACTTCATTGGAAGGCATACAAACAATTATGACGACATACTTTCATATGCTTTAATTCATTTATCAAATCAACTCCGTGATATTTCAAACACCTCGTTGTTGTTGAGCATTCACTAAATAACTTATCCAAATGATAGCACATGTGTACTTTAATCTAGTAATGGTGAGCAATATATTTAAATATATTATGATATTTACATAATAGGTATTAAATATTTTACATGGTAACATGACAACCACATTACTGTCATGTGGACCACATCATGATAGTAACATTCAAGAACATGGAGTTTGTAACATGATGGCCACATCACATGCACACGTGTAGCATGGTAATGATTTCACATAGGCAAATATATTATCTTGATTTCAAATTATTGTTGATTAATCAATCTAATATGAAACATAATTTGAAGCAAGTTTATAATAATAATAAATAAATATTAAGGTAAGGGCATCGCCACATTGTGGAACTTGTGTCCAATAAGGTTGATGATTACATCCAATATATGTGAGGGAAATTTATGGGCATTTGGCCTACCGAAAAATCCTTAACATGGTGGATCAACACAAAAAGGAAGTTGAAAGGGAAAGTAGATTTTAAGATGGGATCCAAGGGCTTCTTTACGGCCATATTCACTATCTTAAATAATCGAGAAATGGTTTTAAAAAATGACCCCTATTTTTTTTAACTTTGTAAGGCTTTACCTTTGATTATGGACAATTTTTTTAGTCTTGATAAAGAAGACTTCTTAGTTTATCTAGTCTAGATTAGACTCTATTCTTTTCCATAAGAATACTAGGATGAGCAAACCCTGGTAGGAATAGATAAAACCCTTGGAAATTTTGTTAAAACCCCCAAGGTAATAAACCAAGGCTATTATAGTTCCTATGTGAGGATATGCATCTACATGAACATATCAAGGTCTTTGCTAGAATCAATCTACTTCAATTACCATGATACTAAATAGACCCAGAGTATTCATTATGAGCACATCCTTTTTTGATGCTACAAGTTCCATGAGCACATGCACTTATTTAGAGATTGTGCCCTCAATAAACCTGTTACTAAAGTCAAATCAATAGAGCCACGAGATCCCAAAAGGATTCACTAAAGACTAGCAAGGAAAATCAGGGGAAGAAACAAATCCAAATGACACCAGCAAGAGAAATGCATACTAGTAATAGATTTGAGGCCCTAAAAGAGGATGTCAATGACAACAACAACTCATTGGAGAACCCCAAATCTCCCAAAGAGGCGAAATAGAGAAACAAATAACCAGATCGGAGAAACATCAAACACATAAAGAGGCACAAAACAAATGCGAAGCCAACACTAGAAAAATACATATAAATGAGGAGGGATACATAGAGGAGGATGACATAATGAGAATAGAGGAGGGTGAAGACATGGAACATGTAGACCTACATCTTCAAGGAATCATGGATGTATGTGGTCGTGGGGGCATCCAATCTATCCTAGAACATCAAATACAACTCCTTAAGGAAGCTCTACATTGATCCAATACAAAATCTAAAAGGCATGATGGAAAGAAGGACTAGGCTCCATCTATGTTGTGGGTTAAAACAATTACTCTAAAAAATGATTGAAAACTTCTTAGAGATGAAAGGAAATACGGTAGGAAAAGCAATCAACAACTACTAAAGGATCTAGGAGAAATGTTGGTAGGCTTAGGGTAGTGCATCCCAGTGCTGCATAAGTTTCTCTCTACCTGATCCTCTAGTTAAGTATGGAGATCATTTCATGGATTATAAGAGGTATCAATGGGAGGAGTAAACAAAGGAATCTCTGTAATAATATTCAATCAAAAAAACCTACAATTCTCATGTTACATGAAACAAAATGTGTTGGTGAGACTTACAACAAAATTGCCAATTTTTGTTGGAAAGGATGTCTGATGACATCATTAGATGCCAAAGGGATAGCAGGTGGATTCTTGCAATTTTTTGGGATCCAAGAATTATAATCCTGGAGGATTTCTTCTCAACACCTAGAATGATTCCAACAAAATTTCACATGATAGGAACAACAATCACATGATTTATTACTAATGTCTATGGTCCTTCTATAACAAAGGAAAAAATCTAGTTCCTCCAATATATGCAAGGGATTGGGACCATTATGGTGAATCAACAGTGGATAGTGGGAGGTGACTTCAATATCATAACCTCCCTATTAGAGAAAAAGGGAGGAATGCAAAAAATGGACTAAGCTTGTGCTACATTCAAGGAAACCATCCAATCTCCCAATATGGTGGACATAGAAACAATAAATGGCATCTACACATGGAATAATAAAAGAGGAGGATCACACCAGGCAAAGCTTGATATGTTTATTCTCTTGAAAAGTCTAATAACCCAAGGTATCATTGTCAAATACCCAAAATTGCATAATCATACATTTATTCAGTTTTGTCTTAACTCTTTGCACTGTCACAATGATCGAAATTAATGTCCCACAGGTTCAAAATATCCCTTCTAAGTGAACCAACATTCAAAGGTAAGTTGATATTTCTATAAGTATATATTTTGTCAAATTTTGTAAAGAAACAAGGGGGTTTGCCTTTCAAGCCTTATAGCTTTACCACCATTATATTAACTGATATCATTTTGTTTTCATCACATCTCGAATTATAATATATGTTTTCCAATTATCAAAAAATGTTTTTCACATGCCTTAACAAGGCTCGATCTCTACACCTTTTATACAATAGGACACTATCTCACCATCTACCTATTTGATGGGTCTTGATTATCCCCTACATTGGATTATAATCAAAGGAGGATAGATGTAGCTACTTATTGAAAGTGCTTGATCTATCCATAAACTAGAATTAACAACTAATTACGATTTGGCACTTTTAAACACAACACATTTAAGGTGGTAGATGAGGATCGATCTACGTCGTTTGATATTCTAGGGAGGCATTGGATCATAACCTTCATTATGTGACCTTCGCTCCAGTTTCAATGCAAAATTTTTGGGAATTCCGTAAGGGTTTGGGCCTGAGGTTTGTTGGCTTTGTACTAACAGTTAAATGATTCCTCTTTGTGATTTGTAAAACCTCTGCGTGTTGTTTCTCCTTTGTAGTTATTCTTGCCACTTTAGGGAACAATTTTTAGGTGAACTGTTCAACATTGTTTATGGAGCCATAAACTCTCCACGTCCTGTCACAAGCTTTGAACCCTTTTGATAGTGAGTTCATGTATATGTTAGGAGCCGTAATGTAATAACCAACATTTTGTGTTTTACTTGCAAACACGGTTTCTTCTCTGCTACTCTTGTAGATATTCATTTGATGAAAAATTTGGTTTCTTTATATTTATGTAACCCTCACTAGATTTCGTATAATTCTTTTTAGGAATTTTCTAGCCATCCCTGCGAACAATAACTAGGTTTGTGACCACATTCAAGCTCTACCACAATTATAATTCTCCGTGTAATATGAGATTCAACTTAGATTTATGAAGACCGTACATTCTTCTAGTATGCACATTTATTGTGCAAGGCTTTTCTCTAGGGATATAATTAATGATGAGGGTTTTGATTCCACGAGCACATACTTCTAGAATAGCACTCTAACGACACTACCCTAGGTAATTTATTATCAGTTACACCAAGATTTTTTCTTTAATGGAGATTATTGCTCATTTATTTTTCAACTTATTAACCCTATCCTCTTTTCTTGGGATGTAGACTTACCATTAGTTGGGTGTTCAATGCATTGGAGTTTTGGTGTTATCCCCGACCATGTGCGAAATTTGTGGATATTCTTCTTAATTCTATAATGCATAAATTACCATGATCAATTCGGGGTTCTAGCCATTCTATAACTACAACTCAGAGATGGTCACTTGACTTGATGTTAGTCTTAAGATTGGAAATTTTTTCTTTAGTTGTTGTTTCTGGTGTTTACACCAACTCTTCATTTATAATCAATCTTGTATCTAAATAATATAATTCCCTCTATTGACTATTAAACATTTTTCATATTTAAAATATGTCCCTTGACACATTTCTAGTATGGTCGTTCGACTTTCATTCCTGGTCAATGCAATATATATATATATATATATATATATATATATATATATATATCATTGTGGTTCACAAACTCAGAGAGGAGTTGCTACATCCACAGTAAGAATTCACAGAGGGCCCACCCAAAAGGGTCTCACCCTGTCGGCTCTGATTATGGAGCCTAACCTGATGGGGACATCAAGTGAGGCCCTTATATATCTATGCATAGCCACCTAGGGATTCGACCCCGAGATCTTCTGCTTACAAATCACAGCTCTCAACCACTTGAGCTAACCCATTGGGCTATATATATATATATATGAAGGAATGGATGCTTTCACAATACCGTTGAACATTTTTTTTAGTCTAGAGCTTAGTTTTTGCATATATAATTATGGTTGTTGGTTCCCTTGCATCATATGATTTTGAGGCTTTTAAATTAGATTTTCTATTCATGCTAAAATATATTAATTTATCATCACATTGATGAAGACTTAAAATAGGTCTTTGTGTGAATACTCAATGTATGATGGCCCTCGACCATGCTAGTAATATAGGTCTCCAAGATAATTATATAGTCATATCCTGAGTCTTTACCAATACTTTTCAGATTTGTATTAAGATTAGTTGGCTTATATGTCCAATGTGAGTACTTGTTTTTATTTGGAAAGAGTAATATAAAACGTTTTCCTGAAATGTTTGCTTATGTGATTTCTATATAAAAATTCACTGTATCTATCAGATAGTGATAACAAAGAAGTCCTAGATTGTAATGTCCCTAATTTTGTGTTCTCTTGCTATGCTAGCGGAGATGACTTTTGGAGTGTGTCCACTTGATCAGAGGGGATTAATTAATTATTCAATATTAGTTGGGAAAAAAGAAACACTAGAAAGTGACATTGAGCAATTAAATTAAAAAGGGGTGTTATAAAGTGACTTAGGGAAATATTACATGAGTACTTCATAAAGTGACTTTATATTATTTAATGGGGGCAAAAAAAAGTTACTTTAATTAATTATTTGAAGGGAAAAGGCTAAATATGGCCCAAAATGGTAAAATGATTTAAAAATGTAAAATCAACCTCATCATCATTCTCATTTATTCATGTTATTCTCACTTTTGAAAAAGAATTTTGGAGAGCTATTGTAGTTTGTTGCTCTTGGGACGAAAACCCTAAGGGTGAAATAGTTTTGGTGGTGAAACCATTCACACTAGATATTCCAAGGAGGAATCACTCAGATTTCTCACAACTTTGCACATTGAAGAGGAAGGTGATTTAACCCTCTTGATAAATCATTAGAGTTGAGGGACTCTTGACAAGGTTTTCTTGGAAGGCTGCACTGCTTGGAGGAAGGGAAAACTGTCTTGAGGAGGAGACACGACTGTGTGAGGGCCTAGATTTGATATGAGGACTAATTCTCCTTGCCAAAGAGGTCGATCTAGTTAAGGGAGGTCACACGTAAAACAAGGAGGGAGAGTTTACCATTTTTGGGTTGAGTATGGTATGCACAAGCTGTGACTTCAAAATATGGGTTGAGATTTTAATACACAGGCCGTATGCTACAAATATGGGTCAAGTTCTTTCCCATGAGATGGGTTTTTGGATTTTGGGGATCATTCCATCATCCAAGGAAGACACACACATTCTATAGAGAGTGATTTGCAAAGGACTAGGGCTATTTATGGCTGCTATGCATGATTTTTGAGAGATGGGTTCATTTCTACATCATAGCTTCATCGTTGAGCCATTAAGGAGGACTGCTACAACAATAAATTGGACTTCCACCTCAACTATACTCCTAGGTATGAGTATTAGGCTCAATATTGGATTTCAGTTGCTATTTTGTATTGCTGTTATATTGACAATAGAATCTTAAGCAAATTCATATGATTTGATGGTATATTATCCTTTGTCATTTAATGAATGAAATCCTTCTTGGAGTATTTCCTATATGACATCATAATATATATATATGTTGGCATACTTTGTTATTCATAACCTTTTATGCAGTACACATGAAACAAACAAACTTCAAATCAACAAACCTAGTCACAAACCATTAAAGTGTTTGACGAAATCCTTCAACCAAGAGAGATTTAGATAGTACAGCAGTAAGAGGGAGACAAAATCAACAAATAAGTGGGGCTATAGTACAAGTGTTTTATGAAAGTTGGGAACCAAAGCATTCACATAACATCATCAAATTCAGTTCCAAATCACATATAGTAGGGGGAGATATTACAGTGGTATCAATGTTGGTGATTCTGCTAGCCTATGTTTGAATGATATTTTATGAATATGGAGGATTATAGATATAACAACTACAAGAGAAGAAGACATAGGGGAGAGCCTATGAATTTTTTTTATCAAAATTACGAGAAGAAGAGGAACAATTAGAATCATAAGAAGAGGAGCGGTTTTAAATAGAAGAGGAGGAAGAAGAGATGGGGGACATGAATGAGCTATTTGGGGGTAGAAGGAATGACACAAACATAGATGAGCCACCTGAGAGTAGATCCAACATATTAAATGATCTCGTAATGGGGAAACAATAGTTGGTGCAGATGATTACTCAATTTCTCACAACTACTCAAGCCAACCAAAATAATAATGCTAATAATGGGAACCACATAGAGGGAAGCAGTACTAACATTCCAGTCCATAACAACACCAAAGAAACCACTAGAGAAACTCCTTGACCAATATTTCATCCTTTCATGGAGGAGTATTCATTTGGCATTCCATGGAAGCCATTACTAGGTGACGGTTTTAATGACTACTTGAGGGAGTACCTAGCTCTTAGTGCAGAGTTTCATGCAACAATGTCATTATAGGAGTTTTGTACCATCAAGTACAAAAATAGACCCAAAGACTTCAACATGGTCCCATATAATTTTGATCTACAGTGGAAGGTTGGGAAGTTGACTATCCCTTTCTTTGATGGGTCAAACAAGTGCACAGCTAGAGCCTGGGTGCAGAAGTTGGATACATATTTCCAACTCAACCCCATGAAGGAGACGGAACCAATCAAGTATGCTAGTTTGCATTTGGAGGGAGAGGCTCATGAGTATTGGTGCTATGGATTGGTTACTCTGGGTCATGCTAGTATTACCTAGTATCTAGACTTCCCACAATGACTGATGGACAAGTTTGATATGAAATATACAAAGTTACACTTTAGGGAGTTGGAACAACTCAAGCATGTAGGTATAGTGGAGGCCTACAATTCATAGTTTTATAGTCTTTCAGTTATGGTGAAAGTTGTGTTGGATCCGAGACTTATTATGTTGTTCAATGAGGGATTATCGGAGCCACTACGCGGTTGGGTTAAGGCCTTCAAAACTGCGACATTACAGGAAGCCATCATTAGAGCCTGGGACATGGAGGACGCAATCCCAAAGAACAAATTTTAGTCCAAAACTTTCGTTCCTTGGAAAGACAAAGAAAAGAATCCCTTACATAAGGATGGGATTGGGAAAAACAAGCTTGATGATGAGACCCAGAATGAGATGAGAATGAAGAAGTTATGTTACAGTTGCAAGGAGGCTTAGGAAACAGGACATGGGTGCATGGGTAAAGGCAAGGTGAATTACATAGAGGTATGCTCATATAGTGATGAAGAAGAGGAGGAAGGACATGTTAAATATGGTGAATAGAGAAGTGGGAATGAAGAGCAGCCACAGGTACATAGTTTGAGAGGAACCATTGCTACCCTATCAGGTGTTCCAAGATTCAACACCTTTCAAGTCAGAGGAGTCATAAAGGGATATCAGGTCATGATCTTGATATATGGTGGGGAAAACCACAACTTTATAGATTCGGTCTTGGTGACCAGTAGATACATTCCTACTGAGGACTTTAGAGGATTCAAGGTGGAGGTACCTGGTGGGAACACTCTTCTATGCATATAGAGGGTTTCGCGATTGACTGTGTCAATAGGTAACTACATCCTGATTGATGATTTCTATGTGGTTGAGTTGGCATATACTCATGTAGTCTTGGGTCTATAGTGTCTTAGTACTATGGGGAAAATTTCAATGAAGTACCAAACAATGGAGATGGGGTTCAATGCATCAAATGGTAAGAGGTTAATTCTAAGGGGCAAGTCCAATTGTGCTCCAAGTAGTGTGTCATCCAAATGGATGGAGGCTTTGTTCAGGCATGCGGATATATCATACACAATAGAGCATGTGATGGATTTGTGTCAAAGTAGTTGGTTCCCTTGCATCATATGATTTTGGGGCTTTTAAATTAGATTTTCTATTCATGCTACAATATATTAATTTATCGTCACATTGATGAAGACTTAAAATAGGTCTTTGTGTGAATACTCAATGTATGATGGCCCTCGACCATGCTAGTAATATAGGTCTCCAAGATAATTATATATTCATATCTTGAGTCTTTACCAATACTTTTCAGATTTGTATTAAGATCAGTTGGCTTATATGTCCAATGTGAGTACTTGTTTTTATCTGGAAAGAGTAATATAAAATGTTTTCTTGAAATGTTTGCTTATGTGATTTCTATATAAAAATTCACTGTATCTATCAAATAGTGATAACAAAGAAGTCCTAGATTGTAATGTCCCTAATTTTGTGTTCTCTTGCTATGCTAGCGGAGATGACTTTTGGAGTGTGTCCACTTGATCAGAGGGGATTAATTAATTATTCAATATTAGTTGGGAAAAAAGAAACACTAGAAAGTGACATTGAGTAATTAAATTAAAAAGGGGTGTTATAAAGTGACTTAGGGAAATATTACATAAGTACTTCATAAAGTGACTTTATATTATTTAATGGGGGCAAAGAAAAGTTACTTTAATTAATTATTTGAATGGAAAAGGCTAAATATGGCCCAAAATGGTAAAATGATCTTAAAAAGGAAAATCAACCTCATCCTCATTCTCATTTATTCATGTTATTCTCACTTTTGAAAAAGAATTTTGGAGAGCTCTTGTAGTTTGTTGCTCTTGGAACGAAAACCCTAAGGGTGAAATAGTTTTGGTGGTGAAACCATTCACACTAGATATTCCAAGGAGGAATCACTCAGATTTCTCACAGCTTTGCACATTGAAGAGGAAGGTGATTTAATCCTATTGATAAATCATTAGAGTTGAGGGAGTCTGGACAAGGTTTTCTTGGAAGGCTGCACTGCTTGGAGGAAGGGAAAACTGTCTTGAGGAGGAGACACGACTGTGTGAGGGCCTAGATTTGATATGAGGACTAATTCTCCTTGCCAAAGAGGTCGATCTAGTTAAGGGAGGTCACACGTACAACAAGGAGGGAGAGTTTACCATTTTTGGGTTGAGTATGGTATGCACAAGTTGTGACTTCAAAATATGGGTTGAGATTTTAATACATAGGCCGTATGCTACAGATCTGGGTCAAGTTCTTTCCCATGAGATGGGTTTTTGGATTTTGGGGATCATTCCATCATCCAAGGAAGACACACACATTCTATAGAGAGTGATTTGCAAAGGACTAGGGCTATTTATGGCTACTATGCATGATTTTTGAGAGATGGGTTCATTTCTACATCATAGCTTCATCGTTGAGCCATTAAGGAGGATTGCTACAACAATAAATTGGACTTCCACCTCAACTATACTCCTAGGTATGAGTATTAGGCTCAATATTGGATTTCAGTTGCTATTTTGTATCGTTGTTATATTGACAATACAATCTTAAGCAAATTCATATGACTTGATGGTATATTATCCTTTGTCATTTAATGAATTAAATCCTTCTTGGAGTATTTCCTATATGACATATATATATATATATATATATATGTTGGCATAGTTTGTTATTCATAACCTTTTATGCAGTACACATGAAACAAACAAACTTCAAATCAACATACCTAGTCACAAACCATTAAAGTGCTTGACGAAATCTTTCAACCAAGAGAGATTTAGATAGTATAGCAGTAAGAGGGAGACCAAATCAACAAATAAGTGGGGCTATAGGACAAGTGTTTTATGAAAGTTGGGAACCAATGCATTCACATAACATCATCAAATTTAGTTCCAAATCAACATACAATACGGGGGGATATTACAGTGCTATCAATGCTGGTGATTCTGCTAGCCTATGTTTGAATGATATTTTATGAATATGGAGGATGATAGATATAACAACTACAAGAGAAGAAGACATAGGGGAGAGCCTATGATTTTTTTTTATCAGAATTACGAGAAGAAGAGGAACAATTAGAATCATAAGAAGAGGAGCAGTTTTAAATAGAAGAGGAGGAAGAAGAGATGGGGGGCATGAATGAGCTATTTGGGTGTAGAAGGAATGACACAAACATAGATGAGCCACCTGAGAGTAAAGCCAACATATTAAATGATCTCGTAATGGGGAAACAATAGTTGGTGCAGATGATTACTCAATTTCTCACAACTACTCAAGCCAACCAAAATAATAATGCTAATAATGGGAACCACATAGAGGGAAGCAGTACTAACATTCCAGTCCATAGCAACACCAAAGCAACCACTAGAGAAACTCCTTGACCAATATTTCATCCTTTCATGGAGGAGTATCCATTTGGCACTCCATGGAAGCCATTACTAGGTGACAGTTTTAATGACTACTTGAGGGAGTACCTAGCTCTTGGTGCAGAGTTTCATGCAGCAATGTCATTACAGGAGTTCTGTACCATCAAGTACAAAAATAGACCCAAAGACTTCAACATGGTCCCATATAATTTTGATCTACAGTGGAAGGTTGGGAAGTTGACTATCCCTTGCTTTGATGGGTCAAACAAGTGCACAGCTAGAGCCTGGGTGCAGAAGTTGGATACATATTTCCAACTCAACCCCATGAAGGAGATGGAATCGATCAAGTATGCTAGTTTTCATTTGGAGGGAGAGGCTCATGAGTATTGGTGCTATGGATTGGTTACTATGGGTCATGCTAGTATTACCTAGTATCTAGACTTCCCACAATGACTGATGGACAAGTTTGATATGAAATATACAAAGTTACGCTTTAGGGAGCTGGAACAACTCAAGTAGGTAGGTATAGTGGAGGCCTACAGTTCATAGTTTTATAGTCTTTTAGTTATGGTGAAAGTTGTGTTGGATCCGAGACTTATTATGTTGTTCAATGAGGGATTATCGGAGCCACTATGCGGTTGGGTTAAGGCCTTCAAAACTGCGACATTACAGGAAGCCATCATTAGAGCCTGGGACATGGAGGATGCAATCCCAAAGAACAAATTTTAGTCCAAAACTTCCGTTCCTTGGAAAGACAAAGAAAAGAATCCCTTACATAAGGATGGGATTGGGAAAAACAAGCTTGATGATGAGACCCAGAATGAGATGAGAATGAAGAAGTTATGTTACAGTTGCAAGGAGGCTTAGGAAACAGGACACGAGTGCATGGGTAAAGGCAAGGTGAATTACATAGAGGTATGCTCATATAGTGATGAAGAAGAGAAGAAAGGACATGTTCAATATGGTGAATAGAGAAGTGGGAATGAAGAGCAGCCATAGGTACATAGTTTGAGAGCAACCATTGCTACCCTATCAGGTGTTCCAAGATTCAACACCTTTCAAGTCAGAGGAGTCATAAAGGGATATCAGGTCACGATCTTGATATATGGTGGGGAAACCCACAACTTTATAGATTCGGTCTTGGTGACCAGTAGATACATTCCTACTGAGGACTTTAGAGGATTCAAGGTGGAGGTACTTGGTGGGAACACTCTTCTATGCATACATAAGGTTTTGTGATTGAGTGTGTCAGTAGGTAACTACATCCTAATTGATGATTTCTATGTGGTTGAGCTGGCATATACTCATGTAGTCTTGGGTCTATAGTGTCTTAGTACTCTGGGGAAAATTTCAATGAAGTCCAAACAATGGAGATGGGGTTCAATGCATCAAATGGTAAGAGGTTAATTCTAAGAGGCAAGTCCAATTGTGCTCCAAGTAGTGTGTCATCCAAATGGATGGAGGCTTTGTTCAGGCATGCGGATATATCATACACAATAGAGCGTGTGATGGATTTGTGTCAGAGTGTAGTGTACCTATATAAGATGGATTTTTGTTCAAGGTACCATCAAATTTGGTTATGACAGAAGGGTGTGTGGGTACCTAGTGAGAATATCCAAGTCATATTGGATTGGCTCATAGAGATTTGAGCTGATTAGAAGTTTCACTCCTAGTGGAATATTCCAAGAGTAGGTTTGCTTGTGAGTTGATGGATGGCCACGTTCAGGACGACATGTATGGAGTAGTGGATGGAATTATCTACTACAAATATCACATTTACATAGTCGCTGATTCCACACTTAGGGAAAAGATCACGGGGGATATGCACAATAAACCTTTGGCAAGACACCCAAGATACTTCATGGCTTATCGACAAATTAGAGAGAGGTTCTCTTGCAGGGGCCTCGAGGACAATGTGTTGATACATATGAGTGGGAATTGTCAGCAGAACAAGTCACAACATCCTCATCATACATGATTATTATAAACTTTACTCATTCAAAAATAAAAGTGGGAGAGTGTGTCAGTTGATTTCATTACTGGTCTAGTGGAGGTGCATGGAAGGTATGGTATTTATACAGTTGTTGATCGAGTAACCAAGCCTGTGTACTTCGTCATGATTTCATTGGAGTATGAGGCACCATAGATGGAAGAATTTTTTTTCAGGGAGATTGTTAGACTCTGTGGGTTTCATGCGTACATTGTCAGTGATAGGCACAATACATCTTTCGGTGCATTTCGGCAAGAGCCGAGCAGATTAGCAGGCATAAAGTTGATTAGTGTATCAAAATTGGAGTTGGTTAGTATGAGGCATAGTGGATTCCTAGTTTGGATGTGGGTTCCAGGAACTCATATGATTGGTCTGTGTCATTTATGGGATGCCCCAAAAGGAGATTACAGGGTGCACGCCATATGGCAGGAATATTTTCTTTTCTAATACAGGGTTGAGTCGAGCAGTGGATTTGCGAACTTTGACTTCACTGAGATACAATTGCAGGATGTAATCCTTTATAGTGGGGACGGTTCTTCTCGGCATCACATCTTTGGATTCCAGGAGTGGAGGATACATTCTATGCATCAAGGCCATATATTTATGATTATAGTGGTGCAACGTTAGCATGGTGGGTCCTTTCTATGGATAACATGGGACCCTAAGACTTCATTGTTTGACAGTTTGGAATCTAGTACAAACGAGGGAGTCATATTTTACTATTAGGAGCTCACTCCTATAGTGTATTGGACTGTCTTCCTAGGAGGGTGAGAGAGATGGACTAAGACTTCACATTATCTGATTGCTCTATTGATTGGTGGCCTTCATAAGGTATCTTGTGTTAGTACCTCGTGGGATATTATTGTGAGTAGTAGGTGATCCACAAATTTCATATTGAGTTGGGACCCTAGGATCACCCTCAGTTTTAGTATGGTTCAACTTGATTGATCAAGGACTGGTGATGGCATTGCTTGAGGACAAGCAATCTTTGGGAAGAGAGGACTGTAATGTCCCCAATTTTGTGTTTTCTTTCTCTTCTAGTTGATATGAATTTTTGAGTGTGTCCACCTCATTAGAGGGGATTAATTAATTATTCAATGTCAGTTGGGCGAAATGAAGCACTAGAAATCTACATTTAGTAATTAAATTAAAAAGGGGTATAATAAAATGACTTAGGGAAATATTACACTAGTACTTTGTAAAGTCACTTTATATTATTTAATGGGGTCATAAAAAGTCACTTTAATTAATGATTTGAATGGAAAAGGGTAAAAGTGGCCCAAAAATGGTAAAATGAGTTTAAAAAGGGAAATTGACCTCATTCTCATTCATTGATGTTATCCTCATTTTGGAAAAAAAAAATTGGAGAGATCTTGTAGCTTGTTTCTCTTGGGATGAAAACCCTAAGGGTGAAATAGTTTTAGTGGTGAAACCATCCACCCTAGCTATTCCAAGGAGGAATTGCTCATATTTATCATAGATTTTCATAGTGAATAGGAAGGAGATTCAACCATTTTGATAAATCATTAGAGTTGAGGGAGTTTGGATAGGGTTTTATTGGAAGAGCACATAGCTTGGAGGAAGGGCACACTGCCTTGAGGAAGACACATGATTGTGTGAGGGACTAGCTTTGATATGATGACTGATTCTTCTTTCCAAAGAGGTCGAGCTAGTTAAGGGAGGTCACATGTACAACAAGGGTACCAAGCTTACCATTTTTGGGACGAGTATTGTATGTACAAGTCGTGACTTCAAAACCTAGGTTGTGATTTTAATACACATGCCATATACTACAGATGTAGGTTGAGTTCTTTCCTGTGAGTTGAGTTTTGGGACCTTGGGGACCATGCCATCATCCAAGGAAGACACACACTTGCTATAGAGAGTGATTTACAAAGGAATAGGGATATTTATGACTGTCATACATGCTTTTTAAGATTTGGGTTCATTTCAACATCATATACTTCATCTCTAAGCCATTAAGGAGGTCTGCTACAACAATAAATTGGACTACCACCTCAATTATACTCCCAGGTCAGAGTATTAAGCTCAATATTGAATTTAAGTTGCTATTTTGTATCACTATTATATTGGCAATAGAATCTTCAACAAATTGATATGATTTGTGGGTATTGTCCTTTTTCATTTAATGAATTGATTCCTTTTTGGAGTATTTCCTATTTGCTATCATAATATATATATATATATATATATATATATATATATATGTATGTATGTATGTATGTATGCATTTATGTATGTATGTATGTATTATATATTAGTTGGCATACTTTACTATTCATATCCTTTTATGCAATACACATGAAACACACAAAATTCAAATTAGCAAACCCAGTCACAAACCATTAAAGTGTTTGACAAAATCTCTCAACCAAGAGAGAGTTAGACAATCCAACAGTAAGAGGGAGACCCAATAAGTAACTAAGTGGGGTTGAAGGACAAGTGTTTGACTGAACTTGGTAACCAAAGCATTCACATAACAATATTAAATTCAGTTCCAAATCAACATATAGTACGCAGGGATACTACATAGATGAGATCTCGTTATATATAAATATTTAAAATCGGTAAACAAATTAACCTGAACCCAACACTCTATTCCTTTTAAGAAAACACTAAATTTATAAAAAAATACTATATGAAGCTTAGCTTGTTCTTAAAAGATACTCCTTCCATATATATATATATAACAACTTTCTATCGATTTTCTTTGTGGTTGTTCAAATACAATCCTCCTTGGGTTTTCTTCAAAGCAAAATATTTAGGTTGAACATATAAAGAACTTTTGTAACAAACGTGACCTACGGGAACGATCTATATAAAGGGAATTTTTGTAAGGGAAAGGGTTAGATTTTGATTGGGATTATTGTTAAATATTGATCTCTGTTGAGGGACTGAACATTGTAAAAAGGATCTGCAGCTGTGTGTACAGGGACCTACTGAAGGGAGAAGAGAGTCTGCAGCTGAGTGCGCAGAATGAAACTATTGAACCCTTCCCATTTTATAATAAAAAAAAGATCCTGTGGACGTAGCTCCCATCCTGGGGGTGAACCACATTAAATCTGTGTGTTGTGTGATTGAATGCACGTTTTCTTTTGATTACATGGTTAAGTTCTTGCTTATGAGTAAATGTATCTTTTCTTTCATGTGTAATCTTCATAAGGATGAATGATGGGAATAATATGTTAAGTGTTGAACATACATGTTGAATGTTAAAGATGCAAGTAATGTCAGATACGATGAATGCATGAACTATTTGGGTAACACTTGATTCAGTGAAGCGCAGCACCGGAAGTGCGTAGCTGCATTGTAATTCGTTGCATTGCATAAGTCCATGAAATAAATAGTCTTATATACTGGGTGAAGGTGTAATTTGCACTAAGTAAAAGCCTATAGAAACTATGTGATTATTAAAGAGGTAGCAGTCTTCAGTTGCGCTATCCTTCCATTCAGTTGTTGATTGCGAAGCACGTAGTCCTTGTGTGCATTCTCGTAGAAGTGAAAACCGCTAAGTAGGTGAAACATCACGTAGTCTCCCATTCTGTTCAAGCCACACATCACCCGATTATGGAAACCTGATTCCAAAACCTCCCCATAACTTCGCCTTGAGTGATACCTCAGTCTGCTCGTAGACTATTGCCGAAAGGTCCGGTGAAAAGGGGGTTTTGTTGGTTCCCTGAACCTCGCAAAACCTAGGTCTATCTTGAAAAGCTAAAGAACAATACATGTGTTAGCAAATGGTTCCATTTCCATGATTGAACTGGTGATGTGTTCTTAATATTGGTAGCTCGAGAGGACAACAATATAGAACTGGGTGGACATTACAGAGAAGGAGTTTGCAAGAAAGGAGAACAAATATCCGCGCTTCTCTAACGAAGAATGGTTGCAGAGATACCTATATGATGATATTTATGAAATTTTCTTCGTAGCATTCAACAACGATCTATATGAGTGGTTGCTGAGACTCGTAGAACAAAAAACTTGCTATTAAGAAGGAGAACCTATCGAGTGGACTCCAAAACTGATTCAAAGGCTTAAAGCGGTGGAAAGCCCGATTTCAAAAGCAGTAGACTTCTGGCTCGATAGCATATTAGAAGGCTATGTGACAGAATTTGTTGTAGACACACTGAAGTGCTACAGCGCAATAGAGGCAGATTTCTTCAAAGGATTTAGAGGTAAGTACCTGAACAATATCAATCTGTACATTAAAATGTTGTGAGTAGAGAAAGGTGTTTTAAGAATCGAGTAAGATACCTAGAAGTTTCGAATCTGTAATGGTCAATAACACATACAACGACACTGAAGAAGATACATACAATTTAAGAAGTGGAAAAATATATAAGTATAACACCGAGAAGGATCCTAGGTTACATGAACTTCGCATAGAAACTGAAGCGCAAGTTGAGACTGATAGCCAGAAAAAACCTCCAGTAGCTACCTATCATCCCATCACTCTGCATAATATACCGGTTGACAATACCGCTAATCGACAGAACATCAATAGTAGTAACACCGCAGGAATGAGTACTCAGAAAATTCTGCGCTGTAGTATCCCTAACACATCGCAGAACACTGCGCCTCCTAGAAGGAGAATGACAGACGATATTAAAATGTCGATATTCAAAGGAACGGGTCTAGATGACCCTGAGCAACATTGGTTTCTGTGTGAAGCAGTGTGGAATGTTAAGCAAGTCCAGGATGATGCTGTTAAGCAAGCACATCTCATCATTACATTCAAGGATAGAGCCTTGAATTGGTTTATGAAGTATTCTACTGGAAAAAATAGAACTCTAGTGGATATCAAGGCTTCCCTCTTAAGAGAATTCAAGAAACCTAAATCAGAATCACAATGTATCACATAACTAAAAGAGATTAAGCAGAAAAAAACTGAGTCAGTATGGGAATTTGACCAGAAGTTTAAAACATTGTTAGATTAGGTTAGTTTTGACATCGCACCGCAACATCACCAAGAGTGGTTCATAGCTGCGTTGTTGCCACACATTAGAATACCATTGATGCAACAGAAGGTTGCTTCACACGTAGAGGCCCTGAAGATCGCAATGAAACTAGAGGCTTCGCCAATAGAAAAGACTAGCACAGGAATGGTTCAGATACAGAACTAGCTAGCAAACTTAACACTACAATTACAAGACATTAAGAAGGGAAAAGAAACCAGAGAAGAAGTCTGGTGTACAAGATGCAAGGGAGAAGGACACCCAAAGGAATGTTGTCCTTTGTTTCAAGATTACCTCGACAGTGGAGCACCAAATCCAATGAATCAGCAGCAAGCACCATGGTGTGAGATTTGTCAAACTAGAGGACATCGCCTAGAAGATTGTTATTTGATTCAGAAGTATGTGCGAACACCTAAGAACTTATACTGCACATTCTGTAAATCAGTTGGCCATGATGATTCCAACTGTCGAGCATATGAGCTAATGATGGAAAGAAAGCACGATGCTTACAGAGTTGAAGAAGAAACACCGCATAACAATTATAATGCGCAGTATGATCAGGGTTCATATAGAGGCCATGGTGGATTCTGCGGAAGAGGAAGAAATACTGGTCCAGCACAAGGAATAGGCAGAAGTCAGATAATATGCTATAACTGTGCTCAACCTGGACATATTTCCAGAGACTGCCCCAATGCTTGTGCTACCTATATATACTGTAAATATTTTGATCATGTCATTGAGGCATGTCCTATTTTTCAAGCACAAATGCAAGAGAGGAGAACAGAAGCACCAAAACCGAACGTTCAGATGATCGCACTAGAGAAAAGAACTAGACATCCACACATTAATGTTGTGATGTGAAGTGGAGTTAACATAGGTGCAGATCAAAGAGAAGAAGCCTCGACTTCTGACGACCACCAAGCTAAATAGACACCTACTGAAGGGGTCTGGATAAGAAAAGCAACTGGGAAAGCACCTGCTTTCAATCTAGATAGAAACAAAGAAGTTTTCACAGAAGCAAGGGAGACCTTCAAATAATCAGAGCCTGTGACACCAAGAATTAAACTACCAAGTGAAAAAATGCATACGAAGGATATGCCTGCAGCATATGATAAAACATGTAACGCTGTAGAAACAAGGACTTCTGTTGCACAGTTCCTACGGAGCTGTATGAAGCTACTAAAAAACAAAGATGCCTTAGTGGAATTGAAAAACTTAATAAACCACTATGAACCACGCAGTGGCACAGATACTGCTCATAGTGCAGTTCACCATATAAAAATCCATAAGCGAACATGTCGAGAAATGAGGCTCAGTGTGCAGATTGGAGACTATGAAATGGACGAGATCATCCTTGACTTGGGATCATAAGTGAATGTCTTGACCAAGCAGACATGGGAACACATCGGGAAACCAGGGTTATCATGGTCACCTATCCAATTAAGACTATCTAATCAGCAGAAAGTTATTCCCTTTGGAGGACTCTCGAATGTACTTATGGACATTGATGGAGTAAGAAGTTCAACAGACTTTGAAGTTATTGAGATCATCAACGACAGTAACCCATATCCATCATTATTTTGGATAGAATGGGCGATGGATAACCTCATGATTATCAATCTGAAAACCAAAAAGATGATCTTCGAAGGATAGGATATTAGGGTCATTGAACCCTTGGACCCTTCACAAGGAGAAAGATACAGAGAACCAATATAAGAAGAATGCAGAGCACAAGACCTTGATTGCATCTACAAGCTAACTGCAAATCACGCCAACTACATCAATCCTACGGCTGATGGAACATTGAGTTGGCGCTGTGAAAACTATTGCATATCAAACTCCGACGCAGGACTGGAGAACTGGCAAAGCAGAATGCACGAAGTGTCTGCTAGGCGATGTGCGCAGATGACGAAATCACTATGCTAGGTTGAAGTAGAGGTGAGTCCAATTCCTACCTATGATGGCTTGACTAGAATTAATGTATTTTTTCAAGAATATACTGTAATTCCAGATGAATCTAAGATGTCAGCATTAGATTCAGCATTGTGCGCTACACATGCTAGATGGTGGGCCGCGCATAAGGACAACCTAGAAACATGGGAACAGTGCAAGCACATGATGGAACTCAGATTCACAGAGAAAGCTGCGCTGACAATAACAAAGTATAATGGACAAAAAACTCCAAGGGATCACATAGAAATTTGTTCAAAAAAATGGGAAAATAGACCATAGACAGAATGGGTCCATCTGTTTGTACACACATTAGAGGAGTAGATTCCAAAGAACTGGTACATAGACACAGAACTGTGCAGAGGAACAACAGACTGTTCTATCATGACCGCAAACTTCCAGAGAACTTTCAGCTTCAAAGATGAATGTCCAAGCATAAATGAAGCATTGTAGATTCTCAAAAACAAGATATTTTATGACACACTACAACCTGCATATCAAACATGGGAAAAACAATTGGAATTATATAACCTAGCAATAAGCGATGACAAAGAAGAAAGTGAAGAGGATGATGATCCGCGCAATATCAATATACCTGAGACAGAAGTAGCACACGAAGTTGAATGACCGCCATTAGAAATTCCAGACTTAAGCAGTCATGTCAAAACAATTAAAGTTAACATTGGCACAAGTGAAGAACCAAAGTTCGCATCTATTGGGGATTACTGGGATGAAGAAACGGTCGTTGATCGCAGACCTTCTGTGCGAGTATCAGTATTTGTTTCCAACAAATTTCTTTGAAATGAAAGGCATTTTGGGTGACTTGGGAGTCATGAAGATACCTCTCAAGCCAGATGCGAATCCCATAAAGAAGAGGCCTTAGCGACTGAATCCCAAATACAAGGAAAGAGTGAATGAAGAACTCGACAAGATGCTTGATGCAGGAATCATTGAGCCTGTTGAAGAATCAGAATGGATAAGCCCTATGGTTATCCAAGATAAGAAAACAAAAGGAGAAATCAGGATATGCGTAGACCTGAGGAAGTTAAACGATGCATCACTACATGACCCGTTTCCTACTCCATTCACAGATGAAGTATTAGATAATGTTGGAGGGAATGAAGCATATTATTTTACTGATGGATTTTCTGGATACCATCAGATCAGGATTGACGAAGCAGATAGACATAAAACTACATTTGCTACTCTATGGGGATCATTCCAATACACAGTTATGCCATTTGGTTTGAAGAATGCACCTGCTATATTTTCCAGAGTTGTTGCTGCATTTAAGGATTTTATTCATAAGTTCCTAGAAGTATACTTTGATGATTGGACTGTATTTGTTTTATTAAAAAAACATTATGAAAACCTCAGAATGATATTGGAAAAGTGCAGACAACATCAGATTTCCCTGAACCTAAAGAAATGCATCTTTTTTGTGCCCTATGGAGTTCTATTGGGACACATTGTCTGTAAATAGGGTCTGATGGTTGATCCTGCGAAGATCGTAGTTATTGTGAACCTGTGTTGGCTTTTTAACTGATCTAGATTTTTTCCAATGTAGACCCAGGTTCTTCATGGTTTCACTTAACCAACAAAACCCCTTCTCACCGGCCCTTTCGGCAACAACCTGCGAACATGCTGAGGTCTCACCCAAGGTGTAGCTATGGGGGCATCGCAGAATCGGGTTTCCACAGTGGAGTGATGATTTGTTCGGACAGTACTAATGCGTAGCACACTATCAGACCTACGCTGCAAGCTGAGGACTACACGACGATAGACTATGTTGCAGTCCGTACCTCTACAAACTAACCGCTGCGCAACCAACGCACCCAAGGACTGCGCGGTTCAGGAAGGGTACAATTAATAGGACAACACAATAGAGTTATACACTTCCTTCTCCAAACTTAACCAATGATAGATATTTTACTCCAGCACATATCCATTCATCTACTACCTTATATTAATAAACCTGATAACAAATGCAAGTAGACAAAACATACATTGTTGTATGCACCCAGTGCTGCGTGACGAAAGGTCATACAATATGAACGGTTCATACACTTGTGATTATTCAATAAACTGATACTTCCACCAATTTAGAATACTGCGCATTCATCATTCATCTATTCATGCAGAACTTAACATATTATTCCCATCTTTACTCTATGGCGAATACATATAAAAGCATTAACATACAGCTTATAAATGAGAATCCAGACATTCAAAGTAGGCAAATAAGCAAATGCAGAAACACAAAAATCACACTACACAGTATTTAACGTGGTTCACCCCTCGGATGGAGGCTACGTCCACAAGAAATGTTGTTATATTAGTCTTTGGGAAGGGTACAACAGTTCTTTGTCTATGCACTCAACTGCAGACTCTCTTCTCTCTCAATCGGCCTCTGTGCACACAACTGCAGACTATCTTCTCTCTCAATCGGCCTCTGTGCACACAACTGCAGAGCCTTTACAATACCACTAAGCTTAAAAGATGCAACAATATTCAAAGCTTAACAAAATGAAGAGTCTTCAATAACCCAACAACGAAGAGTAACCCTTTCCCATACAAAAATGCTTTATTTATAGATCATGCCCGTAGGTCATGTCTTTACAATCTCCAAGAAAAAACCCTTAGGTTTACAAAACTGTCACAGTTTCCCCAAAACTGGACTGTTGGCTCCTGGTAGCAAATATTCCATCATGGCGGTCTTCCACGCATGCTTCACGTCGCTATCGTCCTTCCTGTTGTGCGCATGCCAACTTGTCGATTTCACCGAGCCATTCTTCCTCTAACGGCCTCGTGCGACTGGTTCAGGTAGTGGTATCTTTCGCATGTGCGACTAGTTGCTTTCTTCCCGATTTGCTCCTACCCATCACTTGGAACTCCTGGAGCATCTTTACCAAAATTTGACTGCCGATGGTCTAACCGGAACATGTGCCGTCTCCCGTCCAACACTCTTCCTTATTGGATCTCTGTAAACTGGACACATCGTAGCACTACCTCCTCGTAGCTCTTCCAACGCTGCGCTATGCACAACTTCGCAGCATCCCAAAAACTTATACAAAATTGTTTCAACTCAACTATGCTCAGCTTCGCAGTTCCAAAACTCCTTCTTGCTAAAAAATGCCCCACTTGGGCTAGGCCCAACAACCTGCCATCACCAGAGTCAGTAAAGAAACTTCGCATGACACTAGGACATACAGGATATTACAAAAAATTCATCAATGGTTATGCGTAGATAACCACACCGATGGAGAAACTTATGAAAAAAGAAGTGAAGTTCTTATGGTTCGAAGACTGCCAAAAAGGATTGGATACACTAAAAGAGAAAATGGTAACTGTGCCTATCCTAGTCTTTCTGGATTGGAGCAAACAATTCCATGTTCATGTCAATGCTTCATCCATCGCACTTGGCAGGGTTCTTGCACAACCAAGTGAGGGAGGCATTCACCATCCCATTGCATTTTCAAGCAGGAAGTTATCTTCAATAGAAAAAAATTACACAACTACAGAAAGAGAAGGTCGAGCTGTGGTGTATGCACTGCAGAAACTCATGCACTATTTGCTGAGTGAGAACTTCTGCATGTTTACTGACCATCCAGCTTTAAAGTACTTGGTCAATAAGCCAATGCTAGGGGGGAGAATATGCATATGGTTATTACTCTTTCAGGAGTATGACTTTGAGATTATCATTAAGCCAGGAAGGCTGAATTCAGGACCAGACCATCTGTTTAGAATCGAGTCAGGTGAAGAACCAAAAAATCTTGAAGACAATCTACCTAACACGCAGTTAGTTTCCATCTAGATCACAGATGATTATTACAAAGACATTATAGAATTCTTGACTACAGGGTTGGCGCCTACAAATTTTACTACGCATCAGAAGAAGCAACTGGTAGTAAATGCAACAGACTTCACCATCATCGCATGATAACTATACAAGTTAGGACCAGATGAAGTGCTATGTAGATGTGTGCTAGAACATGAAAAAGCATTCATACTAGCTGATGCACACTCGGGGGTGTCTGGAGGTAACTACGCAGGAAGAGCTACTGCGCATAAGATATTAAGAGTAGGGCTATGGTGGTCTACAATCCATAAAGATTCAAAGGAACATTTCCGAAGGTGCGATGTCTGTGAGAGAACAGGAAAGCCATCGCGCAGAGATGAGATGCCATTAAGACCACAACTGACTCTATAATCCTTTGATAAGTGGGATATTGATTTTTTTGGACCTATTAACCCACGAGGGAAAAGGATTGGTGCGAGATATATTATCATCGCTACATATTATCTCACCAGAGGGTCAGAAGCTAAACCAGTGAAGGACTGTAGCACAGTTACTGCCGCGTAGTTCATCTTTGAGAATATCCTTACCAGCTTTGGATGGAAAAAAGTTCTAGTGAGTGATCAAGGTACTCACTTCCTGAACATAACCATTGAAGCATTAACTGAAGGATTTTAGATATATCATCAAAGGAGTACACCATACCATCCTCAAGCCAATGGAACCGTTGAAGCATTTAACAAGGTGCTAGAAAATGCGCTGACCAAAGTATGTAACACAAGCATAGACGATTGGGATCTGCACATACCAGCTGTATTATGGGCATACATGACAACTTGCAAGAAGTTGACAGGACATACACCTTTCAGGATGGCCTATGGAAAGGAAGCTGTGATGCCAATGGAGTACATAGTCCCAAGTTTGAGAATTGCAACATTCACAGGCATGGAAGATGAAGAAACAATAGAGGAAAGGCTTCTACACTTGGTTGGATTGGAGGAAGATCTCTTCATTGCGGGATTTCACCAGCAAGTGCAAAAGGACAAAGAAAAAGCATGGCATGATCGCCACATCAAGAACAAGTCTTTTTAGGTAGGATACCTTGTCCTCCTGTATGATAGTAAATTCGTGAAATTCCTTGGAAAATTTAAAATGCATTGGCTAGGGCCATATACTATTATGCATGTTACTAATGGTGGCGCAGTTCAGTTAGCCACATTAGTTGGAGAAAAAATTACCAGGTTTGATAAATGGAAGTAGACTAAAACCTTACCGAGACAGTCCTACTTCGCCAAACCTTCAGTGAAGTGAAGCCGCGCAGTAAAAAAGAAGAAGAAGAAGAAGAAGAAGGAACATTGTGCTGCGAAGTACACAAAAGAAGCTGAGCAGCGCAGTCGACACATGGTCGATATACAAAGTACACCGCAGGATCTTGAAGTGCAGTGCACATGAGAAGCATAGTTGTGAAGTAAATATGAAGCAATGAAAGTGCATAGAGGATCCACACATAAAATTTTTCCGAGTCAAAAATGTAGTTTGAGGGTGTTAACCGTTATAGTTACCAGAAGGTAACTCAACCGTTATCCACTTGTCGATCGGTGAATTAAGCCATTATCCAAGTGCCAACACTAAAAAATCCCGCAGTTGAAAGAGCATCTTGTCCACTCGAGCCTAATCAATAACGGAAAAGACTAAGATCCGAACGACGGACATAGCAATTAAGGCCTCATTTAACACTCACACAGCTTGGTGATGTAGACAGATATTAGCAATTAAGGAAACATTATCCGATCAGCTAATAATCAATGGAGGAAAGGACCGAGATCTCAGCCGAGATCCAGCCAAAGGACATGGCATTAAGTGACCAAGCTTAGCCATTTCCGACACATTCAATAGAGGAGAGGACCGCGTTCCTTGGGATACTTTCCCAACAGGTTATGACATTTACTGCCAGACTACCCATTTTAACACGGAGTTAGGGTAGGAAGGCCTATAAATTCACAAATCGGGTTACTTCTCAGTTTTTTACCATGGATTTTCAGTTTTTACCAATTGTAAAAAGTCTAAATGTTTACCCGCTGAGAGTAGTAACATATTGTTAGCATATGTCCAAAGAACGGATGGTAGAAGAAATATTGGGTACTTTCCAGTGTTCTGGTTTGGAAGGAGTAATGAAGTCACCAGCAAAGCCAGCCATCCCAAAATGGGGTGGCTCATCCAGGCTTCACCATGGAATCCTACATAGCAGCAGCAACAGAAAGATAAGCACAAGGAAGCAACTCAACATAAACCGAAGGCTGTCGGTATGGTTAGGACCAGAATATATCAACCCAAGAAGAAACGACATGCTGGAAATGGTCCTTCTAAAAAATGCACAATATGAAATTCCTATGCCGCCGATCTCGAAACATGTACGTGTAAAGGAAAATTTGATCGGAAAGATCCCCAACCGTAAATTTGAAGACAACGACTTGTTGTATGCAGACAAATTCCCGCAGTTCCAACCAGATCAATACATGTACAGAAAAGATGATGAAATGTTCAAACAATCTATTATTATCCCGATGGATTGGGCCAAGAACTTATCTAAATCAGGACTACTCAACCTGTTATGGATTCCTCATTTTGGGCAGAGTAACGAATTGAATGTCGTAGTGCATACTCTGTTGTCATGCACTCATCAGGGATACCTATGGTTGGACTGGTCAGTGAACATTACCATTGATCTTATTGTCAGAATTACAGGCCTAAGTAAAAGAGGCGCTAATCTTGCATCTAAGTTTATGGGAAAGAAAGAAGATAGATAATTAGCAGCTAGGATAAAAGCTGAATATGGCCTCAACAAGGGAAACCGTGGCTTTCCCACATCCCAGCTTACCGACATACCCATGCACTTCATGGTTCAGCTCATCGCAGGGAGAATTATAAGAAAGTCCAGGCCGAATGAGGTTCCTGCTGGAGCAATAGCCTTAGTTGCGAAGCTAAGGATGGCTGCCAATATAATTGGGAATACTATTTGTTAAATGAATTTTTAGAGGATGTCCGAGACACCCAGGAGAATGGATCTCCATTTCATTTCAGTTGGCTGCTAGTCCTGATTGCCTTCGTAGGGTGGAAAGAACCCTTTTACCAGAACGATCTGCTAGTGGCATATTTAGATTGCCAAGGGGTGAGATTCGCCAACATGTGGGCCACGGTGAATCCAGAGAAGCAGAGGAGGAGAAAAATCTAGTTGCTTACCTACTATGAGCAACTACGTGAAGCCATCAAGAAGAATTCACGGATTGCAAAGGAAGTAACCACCAAGTACATCCCAAAGATGTTATTCAAGGCCGGACTGCACTCCATGTCCATACAACCGCGAATACTAGTCGATCCGAATACATGGTATGAGGGACCATACCAGTTTGAGGCGAACGACATTGAGGTAATAATCGAAGATTGGCCAGTAGACTAGAAAGTCGATGCACCTGTGTCGTTCATCACCTCTTCTAAAGAAAGCAAAGAGGACGACCATGAAGAAAAAGGTCCTAAGGTGAACATCACACAAAACCCCACAGCTAACTAGGGAGGTAGTGAGAAGAGAAAATAACCAGACACAACGGTACCAGAAAAATCGCAGAAAAAGAAAACCAAAGCTACCCGAAAGCCGCTGGATAAGATGATGCATGATGATGACTATGAGTGCATCATAGCGAGGGTATCAACGTATCTTGAAGATGCACTCATGCTGAAAGATGCTAAGGATGCGACATCACAAATAGGCATGAATGAAAGCAACGCAGAGTTAAAGAGTCTGTTTAGTAGAATTGAACAAGTCCAGCATGACTTGCTCAAAGAATTAGACCATGATGCGCACTTAGGAGCACAAAGTAAGCCGCATAGCATCCGTCTAGCCTATACTACGAGGACCTGACTGTTTGAACTTCAGCCGATGGTAGTCATATACCCCACATATGACATGGCTGAGAGTGCATGATGGCTCGCATATCTGGAAATTAATATGGCGTTAGTACGCATGGAAGGATTGCATGATCTTCAAACACAAGTTGCCGAAGAGCTCCACGAGAGAAGCTTAGTCTCCCATAGCTAGTTCCTAAGACTGGAATAAACTTGCAAACAACTACAAGAAGAATGTACACTGAAGACAACGGAGCTTAGCTACATAGAAGAGAAGCAATAAAAAATAAAGGAGGCAGTCTTGACAGTCTGTGCAAAGCTGCCCGCATGTGCCGAAGATCAAGAGATAGAGACTGTCATCCTTAAGATTGGAAATGCAGTCGATAGTCTCAAAGAAGGCATGAGGGAGATGGAAGAGGTCCATCAGAATAAAATTACAGAGCTGGAAGAAGCTCATAAGAATGAAATAACAGGAATGGCAGAGACCTAGAAGAATGAAATTGCTGAAATGGAAGTGGCATATCAAGCAAACATTACCGAGGTAAAATCCCAACAACAATCAGGGACATCACAACGTGAAGAAGAAGCAAGAGCAGAGGCACTAGATGACTCTACTGAAAGCATCTACGCAAAAATGGCAAGATGCCGGCGTCTGCTAGACGAAGTTTCTAACATATGGGCTATGCTGCAAGATGAACCAAAATTCAAGGGGATTCAAGATGAAGTGCAGCAGAAGCAACAAGAGCTCGATACTGTTAAAGATACCATGAAGGATTTACCAGCCAGGAAGAAGATGCAGAAGTTCCCTAAAAGGAAGGAACTTCATAAACAATTGGAGGCATTAAGAGCAAAGGAAGATAAAGCTTCCTCAAGGTTGCATCCATTACAAGAAGAATCTCTAACACTTACAGATGAAATAGAGCTAAGGTTGCAAGACCTGCGGGCAACATAAGACACTGTTGAAGGACAACTTCTGGAACCTATCTCAGAGGAAATGCTCAGAACAATCAAACAATGTGAGCAAGAAACAAAGGAAATTGTTGTGAATCTCAACGCAACTGTTCAGGAATTCATTGTGCGATCAGGAACATTAGTAGATGCACAAATGGAGGAACCTAGTCCGAGTGGATTGGGGAAAATCCACAAGTAAGTGTTAGGAACCTGTTGGGTGTGGCCCAAGTGATACATTTTTGTAGCACCGCAAAGCCCATGAAAGCACAGTGAGAATGAGTAGCTTGACAGAAGCGTAGTTGGAAGCATGAAGTTGGAGCATCGCGCAGTTTATTGATGCACGGTGCCAGATCAACAACTAACTTTGGAGGAAAAGATCAGGATTATGTGCCCGATTTAGATCATTTGGATTCGATTGGAGACGTGTTAGGAACCCGTGTCAACCCTTCTCTTTACTATGTTGGTATATTGTTGTTGGACGCATATGCTTTGTAAGTCGTCTCATAGTATTTGTTGATCCATAGTTTATATTAGCCCATAGTATTGACCCATAGTATTGGACGCATATGCTTTGTAAGTCATCCCGTAGTATTATATGTCCCATGGTTTTGACTCATAGTATTGGGCATAGACTTAGTATATAAGTGTGTGTTGAGGTCATTGAAGGCACCATGAAGTTAATTGTATTGAGCTTGCTCAAAGGAGGTTGCCCTCTCGAAGTGGCCTGTGATCAATATAAAAGTGATTCTGAGTTCTGTCATTTCTGCTATTTCGCATATTCTTATTAATTAATTGTTGCAGGTGCATCACAAGACGCGATGCCTCTCAGCCCCGCAGAAGCTACTTACGAGGCGATCCAATTAGCCCCTAATTTACCACATGTCCACTCTTCCGTGGCATCTACCTCATGTTCTCTGCCATTACAACGAACCTCATCCCTACCTGATCCTCTACTCCAAAATTTTCATTCTGAAGAGTCAATCATGGATATTATGAGCATGGATGAACAACCATGGGAGTACCTTAACCATATATCGTCTTTCCTTCCGCCATTAGATTCGATAGATAATTCCATTGAAACAATTGTTTCACTAGATGTCCTTCCTTACCATCAATCTCCTATCCTGATAGTTGATATGGTAACAGAGGGAAACCTGGCTAACATCACACCTACCTTTCCGATTGACATCTCGGTAAAACCTGGAGTCGTGGAACAAATTCACCTAGGCCAAAATTGTTCTCCGGAATGAGTCACCACTTTCACCACCTTGTTTAAACAATTTCGTGACGTCTTTTCATGGAGCTATGAGGAAATTCCCGGGATTGATCCTACTATTGTTATGCATGAGTCTCAAACATATCCCAATGCAAAACCTGTCCGACAAAATATCTTCCCTGTGCACCCTAGGAAAAATGTGGTTATTAAGGAAGAAATACAAAAGCTCTTGAAGGCTGGGTTCATTTATCCTGTTCCCTTAACAGATTGGGTCTCTAATGTCGTCCCTGTTACAAAAAAACAAGGCATCATTAGGGTTTGTGTCAATTAAAGGGATTTGAATAAGGCTTGTCCCAAGGACAATTACCCTACCCCGTTCATTGACCAAATCATCGACAACTATGCCTAAAGTGTCATATTCTCATTCATGGATTGCTTTTATGGCTATAATCAGATAGAGATCCATCCTGCCGATCAACATAAGACGGATTTCATCCGCCAATGGGGTACGTTCATGTATCACAAACTACCTTTTGGCCTTAAAAATGCTAGTGCTACATTCCAGCGGGCTATGTCGTACGCTTTCCACTATGTGAATGATTTTGTGGAACCTTACTTAGATGATCTCCCTACTCATTCAAATCGTCGAGACTTCCACATCGATCATCTGACAGATGTATTCCTACAGTGTCGACGATATAATATCCATATAAATCCTCATAAGTGCATATTTTGTGTTGAGTACGGATGACTTTTAGGCTTCATCATTTCAAAGGATAGGACTGCATCGATCCCCTGAAGGTGGAATCCATTGTTTCTCTACCACTGCCTACGGATATTCCACATCGATCCCCTGAAGGTGGAATCCATTATTTCTCTACACCAATAAAAAAATGAGATAAAGGATTTATTTTAAAACTCAGTTTAATACAACAAAAATAGAAACCAATGTCAAACATTACGATTTTTCGTTTAAATATTGCATTGGTGTACGAAATAACTATTGTTGTTGGCCGATCGCTAATATCCCTACTACGTAGGAACTAATAAAAAAATGAGACAATATTATAGAGTATTACAAAGTATTATTATACATAATATAAAGTATTTTATCTATGCGAGTAATTGTGCCTGTGAATGCTTTATTGCAAGTAATAAATTGGATTTCCGATGATCCTTACCGTGAATGCTCTTAAACAAGTAATTTTTCCGTGAATTCAGTATTTTTTCTGTGAATGCGTTTATCGATTGGATTGACATTGATCTTTCTATGATTGGATTTACATTTCTTGATTTTAACTTTTTTTTCAAGCAGTTGTGTTGAGAGGCGTTTTCTATAGTTGAGTGTGAGAGAAAAGTATAATTCTGTTTTCAATATGGAGTTGGCATGTGGAACTTTTATAAAATAATTAAATATTAAGTAAATTATAAAAAATAAACAATGTCAGATCTTAACTTAAATTTCAAAACTGGTATGAGTGAGAATGTAATTAAGTGATGTGACACTTTAATTAAATAACAAAATATTAAGAATAACCTGAGTGAGCTTAATGATTATGAACATGTGTTTCCTCTTAGAAAGTAAAAAAAAATAAAGTATATAGACCTTCCTAAACTAATTAAAGAGTCAAATTGCTGCACGAAAGTCTCATATAACAAATTGATATCTCTTTTGTTTATTAACTCTGAATCTACACCAATAAGTGAAAAGCATTTAAACAAGGATTCAGTTTTTATTTTTAATTTTCTCTAAATTTGTCTCTTTGCTTACAATTAGGTATATAATAAACCCTTCACATTCGGTTTGTGTCTTTGCTTACAATTAGGCATATAATAAACCATTTCCCTTCACATGGAAACACTTCACATGGAAACATGGGGAAATATTAAAAGCTAAGTTCAACGCTTTCAAAAACAAGTACTTCAAGCATGTTCAAGTCAAAGGTGGTTTAATATATATAATTCATATTTTTTATTGTTGAAGTAGCATTGTATTATTGATTTTCAATAATGTTGAATTGTTTTTATTTTCTCATCCCTACCTCCTAAAAACAAGTATTGCAGCCTGTTCGAGTCAAAGGTCACAGGTGTATATATATAATTCAGATTATACATTGCACCTAAAACATCTCAGAGTAGTATTAAATTACTAAATTCCAATAATATTTGGTTGCGATTCTTTGCACTTATCATTAGTTGATAAAATAAAATAAAAACATTTTAATATATAAGAAAGTTCAATATAAAAGTACCTTATAAATATAAATATAAATATAAAAGTACCTTATAAATATAAATCTAAATAATTACTCAAGTTCAAACAAAATACATTATATAAAGTTAGAAAAGAAATTCTATAAAGTGAAAGAGAAGAAATATATATATTTTATGTGGAGAAATATTGAGTCGTTTAAATATGGTATGTGCCATTAATCATATTAAAAATTGAAAACATACTTTGATGATTAGTAATTTTATAGTTTAATATATTAAAAATTGAAAACATACTTTGATGACTAATAATTTTTTAGTTTAATATATTAAAAATTGAAAACATACTTTGATTACTAATAATTTTCTAGTTTAATAATTTATTTTAAAAATTTATTTGAGCTTTGCAACAATATTAAATTAAATATATAAAATATTAATTTGATAATTTAAACAAATTAATCTAATAATTTGTTTCGATAATTATATGGATAATTAAATAAATATACAAATTTAATTTTTAATTTTTTTCTTAATTATAATAAAGAAATGGTGGAAGTTTTATTTTTGTTTTTGGAATTTTGACTATATAACTTTGTTATAAGTTATTAGAGATTTTGATCTATTTTTAGATGATTAAGATTGATGAAATACCAAAAAAAAAAAAAAAAAAAATTAAGACTGAGTTTTATTTTATTTTAAAAATAGGTTTATTAGAAAAGTTGAATTTGTCTATTTATTAAGTCATTTTATAAAATATAATCAATTATAATAAGGAATTGGTGGAAGTTCTAGTTCTATTTTTTTGGGAATTTTGACTATATAACTTTGTTATTGGAGATTTTGATTTATTTTTAGATGATTACGATTGATGAAATATTAAAAAAAATGTAGATTAAGATTGAAATTTACATCATCTTAATAATAGACTTACTATAAAAGTTGAATTGGTTCATTTATTAAGTCATTCTATACAAAATAAGAAAAAATATTTTGTTCATTATTATAATTAAGAAGAGAAAAAGAATTGATATTAAATAGACTTTAAAACACAAAAAAATATTGTTATAGCTAATATTTTTATTGAGATGTCACACATCAAAGATGGTACATGAGACATAACACTCAATTTACTAAAGATATTGACACTAAAGCTAGAAAGCTACTATCACATTAACTTGAAAGTGGAGACTTGTACTTCAACTTTAATTTTTAAATTAAAAGACTTTTAACACAAGAAATGCCTTATAAAATATATCCATAATATAATTGTTATATATAAATATACAATTATTCACACATTAGTATAGATGATTGGTAAGACTATTTAACATTTCTTGATTCAATCTAAACTGTGATATTAAAAAATAAATACAGGCTTTAGTTACATAGTAATAATATTTTCATCAAATTAAAAATAAGATCGCTTGATTTTCTTTAAAATTTATATTTATATTTATATTGAACAATATTAAAAAAAAAATTGAATGATCATAACTATATTATAATTAAAATATAATTTAATGAATATAAGAGAATTAAATATGTAGATAATAACATGCTCAAACTTTACACAAAGTTAAAATACACCTGAAGGAAAAGTGAATGTGTAAGAAAAACATCAGATATAGCAAGAGAATTTTAATGATTGTAATGCTGGAATGTAGAAGTAGGTGTCAACGATATTGTATAAAAGAGATATTTGTGTTAATAACTAAATGACATAATGCTTTTTTCCACACTGGGAAAAAGCCGCTTCTTGATATTCGACAGATTCAAAGAGAGAAAAATACTTTTACATAATATCATCCATCTCAAAATGAACTATAGTTAGTTCATCATCAAAGACTTTCAAACCACATACCAGCGATAACCTCCAACAAGACATGACTATGACAAATTATCTAATAGCTATCGGAATTGTGGATACAAAATACCATAGAAAAATATCAATTGTTGGTATTTATTGGGCTGTCGTCAACAAAACTGTTATAAAATAGTATCTAAAGAGCTCCTAAACAACATCATAAAAAACAAACTAGTATAAAATTGCAGATCCATGATAGTGAAGGGAATTGTTCCTGAATTCCGCAAACAACAAGACACCATAAGGAAGGTTTAAACCTTTCTTTGAGATTCCATCAGCTACCAAGTTTATTTCCTTGTAAATATGCTTGAAGGAGATATACAAGAAAGAGTCCATAGCTATTTTGGTCCTAGATAACTAGTGCTGCAGAGCCAATATTTCTATGTAAGAAGATCTATATGCCTAATCAACAATGAATTTTGAATACCCAAGCACCTGTAATGATTGAATGCCAATATTAGTAGAAACTTTTAAAAGACCCCATAAAAGTAATAGCTCAACATGTGTATTTGTACCCAAACCACACCCAATCCATATATGAAAATAATGCGGATGATTGAGCTTTAATAGAGCACCACCTCCATAATTCCCTTATTGGGATGGACCATCACAAAATCCAATAGCTATATCATTGATAAGTAAGGGGAAAACAATAAATCTGTCAACTTTATGATTTGGTACCTACATATAATCTCTATCTAAACACAGTATTCTTGATACGATAAAATCCAAATCAGGTTTATTGTCTTAAAATATAGCAACATTCCTACTATGCCAAATACTCCAATAGATAAAAATTGGAATCTCTTTGAATCTTGAACACTTGTTAACCCACAATGCCATATTTGATTCTACCGATAAATCATCCCAGTCAACAGCTATATCCATAGGATCTATCACAATGTTCTAGACTTTCATGTAAAAAGAAAAAGTAACAAAAAGGTGCTATGTTGATTCACTCTCCAATTGGCACAGTGGACAGATAGATATTGGGTCCTATCCATCCTCTCTTGATGAGATTGTCCCAAGTCAACTGTTTTTCTTCTAAAGTGAGCAAGAGGAAGCATTTGAGTTTAAGGAGTGAATTCCACTTCCCTATTTTCTTTGACCACCATTTACCAAGAATACCCAATGATCAACAAATAGAATAGAGATTTCTCCATAGATAAGTTTTGAGCTTACCTGTCCATTCCTTTTGTTCCAGCTCCATACTATTTTTTCTTCAACATGGTCAAGTCTAATACTATCATGCTTTAATTATCCTATATATTTGTCCTAGTCATGGGAAATATCACCTCTCAGTCATAAACAAACAACATTTTTCCAATATCCTATGCATAAAGGATTAGTCACCCTATGCCTGACATCTGATAAGTATATGTATCCTTCATTGTGAAGAAAGGACACCAAATTTTCAGAAAGGATATAAGAGTTCTCACCACCAATGAAAGGGTATATCCCCAAGAGGAGCTATTCACCATTTCTAGCTTCCCAATACAACCATTGATTAATCCAACAAAATGCTTTAACAAAACCTTTCCAAACAACATATGCATATATATCAATTTTTTTTGTGTTCTGATCCAATCCACTGCAATATTTTTGTTTAAGTATTTGGATTTCATTGTTTCACTCCATAAACCTATACCATTTAAACCTATCCAAATTTTTTTGAGACATAAAGCAATATTAAACCAATGAATATTTTTGATGCCCCAACCCCCAATGAATTTGGGAGTTGAGAATTCCTCCCATTTCACCAGATGTAATTTCTACCTACTTGATTTCCTAGATCATAAAAGAATGAAAATTTCACTCCTGATCAATTGCACAATAGACATTGGGAACTTAACAAGAGAGAACTAGTAAACATGTATACCTGATAGAAATGACTTCACAAGGGTAATCCCGCCACCCAATGATATCCAACCGTAACACCATTTATTAATTATGTTTTCCATTTTTTGTATAATCCAAAGCAAGGATAATTTTAGGGGTGAAATTTATCCCATGGGCTATTTTTCCATGTTTTTTTTCCAAAAAAGGATTCGCCAATTTGCATTTTTTGAAGCCCCGTTTCACTGAATTTTGATGGGGTGAAATTTTTTCACTCTAAAAATCGCCAAATTATTATATAAACTATATAAAATGCTTAGAAATTGAAATAATTTTAGACGAATATATCTAAGTATTTTATAGTTGAAATTTAAAGAATTGGTAAGATTCGCCAAGGTTTATACACTTTTAAATAAGTATGGGTCCTTAAAATTATCCCTCATCCAAAGCTAGTCTACCTTGAGATAATTGTCTAGTTTAATGTAATAGCCTAGATATTTAAAACCTTGATCCAAGGATACAAATTTATAACTAAACAAGGAGGAAATATGTAACAAGGCATTATCTTCAACCCCATTCCTTAAAAAAAATGATTTGCTTGTACTAACTTCCATACATGTTGCATTGCAAAACAAAGAATTGGTATCTGAGAATATTTTTCAGTCTTGTATAGACCCATTCCCAAATAGTAAGACATCATCCACAAATAGAATATGTGTAATGTAAAGAAATGTATAAAATTTTACACCTTTGAGTAGACCATCTCTTTTTTCCTTTCCTATAAGTCTGCTTAAGCATTCAATCGCAAGGAGAAATAGTAAAGGGGATAAGGGACAACCTTGCCTAATCCCTCTACTGGATTCGAAGAAATCAGTTGAGGAACCATTGACCAGGACAAAAAAACTGGGGGAAGTAACACAAGCCATAATCTAGTCCGTGACTTCAAGAGGAATCCCAATCTGTAGAAGGACCAATCTCAAAAATTCCCAATTAACTCTATCATATGCTTTAACCAGATCCATTTTTAGGATCAGGGCATCCAATTTTCTCAATATAATTGTGTGGAGGAATTCTTGAGTGATTCCAATAGCATCTAAGATCTGTCGATTTGATACGAACCTAAAATTTTCTTTCATTATGACCTTTGCAAGTTTATGCTTAATTCGGTTTGCTATGATTTTTTATATCCACTTGTATATCAAGTTGCAAAATGAAATAGGTATGAAGTCATTATATGTCTCAGTGTTTTCACAGTTTGGAATCAAGGTAATGAATGTAGAGTTTAAAGCCCCATACACCTTCCCTTGTGTTCTGGACTCCTTAGCCATATTTAGCAAATCTTGCCCCACTAGATAAAAAAAATCTAGATAAAATTCCATAGGTCATCCATAAGGGCCTTGGATCTTATCTTTTGAAAACTGTTTCAATGTCTCTTCCATCATTTTCAAATTGATAGGTCTACCCAACCATACTCCCTCCTCTAAAGAGAAGAACATGGGATAATGACTAATAACATTGAGTTGGGAAACAATATTTGTGTTACCATAATCCTTAAAATAATTAGAAAAATGATCCACTCCTTCTTTTTCCAGATCCTTTTGATAATTCCAAAAGAATCCCTAATGTACCAAATGGCGTTCACATTTATTCTATAATTTACATATTGGTGAAAAAAATTAATATTTTCATTTTCCTGAGAGAGCCACCAAACTTTGTTTTAAATCTCCATGCTTCCTCTTCAATTCTCAAAATATCCTCTTTCTTACCTTCCATCTCTAAAGTTTGGTCTTTTTCCAATATGTTATGGAAAACAAATATGATATTCTTCTATAGGTGCTCCAACTAATCTTCAATTTCCTTCAATCCTTTACGAGAAGATGCATTTTTTTTCCAATGAATCACCACCTTTAAAATCCCTTTAAGCTTTTCAACCAACTTTACCATTGACATAATGTTTAGTAGAATATTATTAGGCATTTTTTAAATGAAAAATTGATCTTTTATTTTCAAGTAGAATTATAAAGATATATTCTATACGTATTAAAGCATTAAAAAGGTGAAATATAAAGATATATTCTACACGTGTATTAAAGTATTAAAATATGGCTTGTTTCATTATGATTGGATGATTATTTTTTATTAAAAAAAATATTTAGAGAAATTCATTAAAGTTTTAGGAAAATATGGTTTTACTTTTACATCAAAATAAATTATTAAAAAAAAATTAATCATAAAATAATACGGTTATAATTAGTGAATCTTACTTTTACATCAAAATAAACCAAACAAAATTTAATTATGAAATAATATAGTGATGTAATTCTAACTTTAGGGATCTCCATTATTCCTTCAACTACGAAAACTTGCATGTACAAACACTTACCGTTTAACTCCTCTAGACCTGCACAGTTGAAATCAATGACAAGCTAATTTCCATCATCTTCTCTTATTTAAAGAAAGGATAAAAAAATATAATGGTGCAGACAAGCTAACTAGCTAACTTAATGACTAATTTTGAGTCTCTATAAATATGGTTATGAATTACTAAATATTATTATGGATAACATATAACCATATATAGAACGAACAATTAAACATACCTTTATCATAGATACCTAGGAATGGTTTTATAGCACTAGAAGAGCGGATTTAACCTAGTCAGTCTTAGTTGATTGCAACATCACGACCATGGCTTCCTCGCTTGGTGGAATCCAACCTATGCTAGCTCCAGACAAGGAAACCTTCAGATCTTTGGTCGCTTCTTCCAAAATTGGTATGAAACCTCCTACCTCTCGCTTTGTCAAAAAACTAGAGGGAATTCCATTAGTGACCCTTCTAGTCATTTCTGCTAGACAAAAGGCATTAGCAATGGTAGAAAGAGTCCTTATTAGAAAATTTATAGAAATATGGCTGTCCACCAGGTCTATGGAAATCTGGTTGTAAAAAATATGGCACATGTTGATCAAGGGAAGAATGATTCATTATTTTTGTGGTAAAGGATTTTATGCATTTCTATTTGAACTTAAATAAGATGGAGATCTGATTTTTTGAAGCGGCCCATACTTATTCAACAACAGGGGAATGTATCTCAATAGATGGACTCTAGAATTTGTTCCAGAACTAGACATCCCCTTAGTAGTACTAGTGTGGGTAAAGCTACCTCATCTTCCTCTTCACTGCTAGGGAGATGATTCTTTGAGAGATAAAGGGAACAAATTGGGTAAATATATCGAAAAATTGGAACTAAAACATGGAATGTTCCAATGTGCTCGAATATGTGTAGAATTTGATCTTGAAAAAGGGTTACTTGACGCGATCCTCCTTTTCTTGGATAGTTGGAATCATTATCAACTTGGTTTATGACCATTTGCAAGTGTAAGTCCTGTCATGAATATGACCATTTTTCGAAGGATTATAAATAGACAATAGCGGAAATGCCTTTGGATCAAAATCCAGAGGAGCAATGGCTTCAACTTAAAAATAAATTTGGTTCTAAACAAGCCTCCATTTTTGGAGTCATTAACCTTCCCTCTATCATAGTTCCTCCCTCCTCCCAAGACCTTTATCAACCCTTGAGTATTAAAAGTCCTTCTTCTAACATTCCCTCATCTTTCAATTGATTTGAATCCTTCTCACAAGAAGAAGCTCTGCACCCACTTTCCTTTTATGAAGTGGTGACTCCATCAATCAAGCCTCTTAGTTCAACTTTTCCTCCTCAAACTGCATCCATTTTAATGGGACTAAATATTTCTTGCTTGACCCTAGACGTAAAGTGGATGATGGGATGACTGACCATTAAGAATCAATAACATAACAACAGCCTAAAAATCATGCCTCAATAATTGGGGTAAAAACAAGAAAACATGCCATGCAAGCTACAACAAAGGAGGAGCAAGAAGAATAGGTAGGGGAAGAGCGACAAGCACATAAAATGAAAAGAAAACTAGCCAAGAAAGTTAATGAAGAAGTAACTAATAAGGAAAAAACGTTGGGTCTTCAATCAAATTTGGATAAAAGCATCATCACTAGAGAAAAAAATCCATCCCGAAGTGGAATAGGTTCCCCATCAACGCCTAGTAGTCAAAGGGAAGGATACACCAATCTCCCGAGGTAAATAATGAAGCTATTCTCTTGGAATAGCATAGGGATGAGCAATAGGATCAACGAAGAAGCCGTGAGACATTTAATTAAATTTGAAAGGACAACTATCCTCCTACTCCATGAGACAAAATTGTAAGACTTGGATATGCAAAATTTAGGACAAAAAAATTGGAAAGTAAGTCAAGGGATAACAACAAGCTCATGAGCAGCCTCAAGAGGAACCAAATATCATTGGGATAGCACTAAATTAGATTTGTCTAGTATGTAAGGCACATGCAACACTGGATCTTCATGGACCTGGTAATTTAAAAAATTGGAATTCATTATAAAATATTTAACATATATGTTCCAATGCACTTTAGAGAAAAGAAGGATTGTTGGTAGTCAATATAAAATGAAAAAGAAATAATAGGCCTTGAGAGATGCATATTAATAAGATATCTAAACATAGTTGTTTCCAAAGAGTAAAAGAGGGGAGGAAGTTTGGCTTGAGATATTGAAAGAGAAAATATTGAGGATATTATCACAGAATGAGATGTGGTAGATATCAAGCCAAAACAAGGAGAATACACTTGGTCAAATTGAAGGGATGATTTAGGTTATATAGCTTCCAATCTTGATAGATATCTAGTTCATAGAAGTTACTTAGAATATGATTTAGAAATATTATCCACTATCATACCCTCAACTATTTTAGATCACAAACCTATTGGGATTTCCTTCACAGAAAAAATGAATTATGGGCCATTATTGTTTGAATTTAATCCACTATGTATGCATCATGCAGAGGAAATGGAACAAATCAAAGCTACATGGTGTAATAAATATGAAGGTTATTCTATCTATATTTGGGAATCTAAGTGAAATGAAGTCAAGCATGCTCTCAAAAAATGGGATAAATACAACTATAAAGAGGCATCTTTAGAGAGAAAAGAGGCGTAAGCAAGACCTGCATATCTACATTGTAGAATGGAAGCAGAAGAATCTACCCAATACAACAATTGAAAGAAAAAGAAATAAGTAAGCAAGTTCACTCAACCTATCGAAAAGAGGAGGAATATTGTGTTGGAATATTCTCACCATAATTTTTTATATTCTGCATGCATGCATACATATTGCATGCATCTAGTCATCATGCATGCATTTGTATGCATCCAGTCATCAGTATGGTGGTCTCCCCAGCACCTGGAGCCTATTTTAAGCCCCTTAGAACCTGTTTTTATCCCTCAGTAGCCTTTCTACCTACGTCGTGTGCCTTGTTTTCCTCACCTGGATAACATATGCACCCTACTACACTACTTGGATCACTAACAATCAGTTGCAACATTGGTTGACCATTTCTTGCATTTATTACTCAGTTTAACTATCTGTAGCTCCCAACTGTCTCTATCGGAGTGCCACTTGACCCACTGACAGCCTCATGCACCCTCCTTGGAGTCTCCATCCCCTTATTTGTGCTCACATGGTTCAGTTAGACTCAGTTAAACTCATTTGACTAAATTTTGACTATTTGTGTCTACTACCACTGATTGGATGATGTCTCCAATGCTATCCAAGCCACACACTGAGGAGAATTCGAATGAACTTAGGATAATTTGAATTCACTTGACAGTCTTATCATTGTATTCAATTTTCATAGTTCCAGCTTACAACTGATGTATGATTATACTGCAGATTTCTCCATTTTTGAGTTTATGAGTGATAATTGATTCATTTCTTCTTCTTCTTCTCTGCAATTCTTGAGTGAGATTTGTGGGATTTACTATAGCTATGTGATCTTTCCTATTGAATTTTCACATGGTATCAAAGCCGGAGTCAGCTATTCAAATTGCAACAGTAGCAGCTGTAGCCACTGCAACAATTCATTGAGCAACTATCTTTCATTGAGCACCAGAAGCCTCTGGATTTCCACAACAATTCCTGGTGCAATTGACTTGAATTGAATGGAGGAATCCAATGAGTTATATCCAAGTGTGAAGGATCGAGTCACATGTGCTCATTGTCCTAAGGCATTTTTCTCTTGATTTGCAGCAAATCTCCACCAACAATTTCATTTGTTTTGTAGGTTTATTCCATCATTCGAATTCATCATCAATTCGACTTCAACAACTATCTATGGATATAAAACTGAATTCATTCAATTATGTCGAATAGAAGGCCAAGATGGACATCTTCATGAATTCCAAGAGCCTCTCTAGAGTATTGAATGGGACTGCAGTCGAACCCACTGGTGCAGTAGAGAAATCTAAGTACTTGGATAAACTTGATGAAGCAGTAGGACTACTACTCCTCAACATTTACGAAGACCTCCATTTTCATGTCATAGATCTAGCCACTCCAAAAGAAGTTTGGTACAAGCTCGATTCTCTTCTTGGACAAAAAGATGACTTGAAAGGTCACAAGTTGGAAAATGAGCCCTTGCAGCTTTGACTCCATCAATGAGTTTCTTACCAAGTTCAAAATCGGATTTCACAATTGAAGAGATATGGAATAGAGAAGGAAGAGAAGCAACTCATCCTTGCCATACTACCAAAATTGGGCCCTAACTCCTTAGTATTTGTCTCCACCTTTCAGATAGTGAAGCTATCCATCCCAAAATGGAAGTTTCCTAGCCTTGATGACTTCATCCAATCTCTCACACAAGAAGAGGAGGAGTTAATTCAAATGGGAATGATAAAACCCAAGATGGATTCAACACTTGCAGCTGCTGAGGTGAAGAGAGCGAATGGCAAGGGAAATAAATTTTTTTTGATAGAAAGTCAAATGAGCAAAAGCAAAAGGAGGCTCCCTATCAGTCAGAAGGGGCTTCGAATTCCAAGAAGACCAAGCATTCTCAAAAGGAGAAATCCAAATGTACCTATTGCAATAGAGGATTTCATCCCGAGAGTTCTTGTATGTAGAATACTATAGACTTGATGACTCAATTACTTGAAAAGAATAGCCTCCTAGTACCTGCATGTGCTAGGAAGAAAGAAGATGAACCTTCTAGATCTGAAGACAAGGAGAGATGCCATTCTCTCATGGCAAGTGAATCAAGAGAGTCCTCTTTCATCATAGATTCAGGAGCATCAAGATACATGTCTTCCTCCAAAGATCTCTTCACTGGTTTTGAATTCACTGTTGGCCCTTCCATCATGTTGGGGAGTGATTCTGAGGTCTCCTCTGAGAGGATTGGATGGATCAAACTTGATCATGGATACTTCTCAGATGTACTCTATGTTCCTACACTTACTGCCAATCTGCTTTTGGTCTACCAAATGATCCATACTGGAGAGTCCGAGAGGGTGATATTCTCTCCAAATGAGGTCGAAATACAATACATGGTTTCAGGAAACATCATTGCAAAAGGTGTTGCAAGCCACAATTTGAAACTCTATGAGTTCTCTCACTTTCTTCCTCTCTCCAAGAAGTCTGCTCTTCACACTCATGCAAATGAAGAGAGTAGGCTATGGCATGAAATATTTGGGCATCTCAACTACAAGTACCTGGAAGATATGCATACTCAAGATATGGTTGAAGGACTACCCAAAGTCAATTTTTCCAAGGGTAACTATAAGGGTTGCTTGATGGGAAAACATCCTGAAAAGAAGTTTGAGTAAGGAAAGGCAGGGAGAGCCTCTCAACCTCTAGATCTGATTCATAGTGATGTTTCAGGGCCATTTCCATATCTATCTTTGAACAAAGAAAGGTATATTCTTACTTTTATTGATGATTATTCAAGATTTACATGGGTATAATTTCCTAGATTAAAATCAAAATTATTTGGATACTTTAAGTTTTTCAAGTCTTCTGCAGAAAATTTTTCAAATAGAAAGATCAAGGCCATTCCAATTGGCAATGGAGGAGAGTATGTCAAGGGTGATTTTCAATCTTTTTGTGATGATGAAGGCATAGATATGCGACATACTATTCCCTATACACCACAACAGAATGGTGTTGCAGAAAGGAATAACATAACATTGAAGGAGATGGAAACTTGCATGCTAAAGTCGAAAGGGTTGCACCCTAGTCTTTGTGCAGAAGCCATAAACTGTGCTACTTACCTTCAGAATAGAGTCCCTCATAAAGGACTGAAAAATATGACTCCTTTCGAAGCATGGATGGGATACAAACCTGATGTATCCCATATTAGAGTGTTTGGATCCAGAGCATGGGAAAGGATTCCAACTGAGAAAAGGAGAGCCCTAGATCCACAAAGCAGAGAGTGTATACTAGTGGGCTATGCATTGAGTGAAAAGGCCTACAAGATTCTTGATCCTTCTACTATGTCAACATTCCTTGAAAGGAGTGTACAGTTTGAGGAATGGCCACTTCATGATGCTCATCCTGTTGAGCAAGAGATATTTCCTACCACACGACCATTGCTTGATGAGCAAGAGAGCGAAGCTTCATCCCATGAGAGTTGATATTTTGAATTTGAAAGTGAATATGAAGAAGAGTAAATGCTAGATCCAGATCCACAAGAACCTAAATATCTAGCACCTGAAAATGAAGATGAGAGAATGGGAGATCCAAATCCACAAGAACCCAATGATCTTTCACTTGATGATCCTCCTCTTTCGATATGGGAAGCCATTACTCTTATATCTGTCGGAGATCTTGTTGGTGATCCACTTGATCAAAGGAGAACCGGATCTGATTTTCAGAATGGAGGGTTTCATCCTTCTCACATTGATCATTCACACAGTGATCCATTTTTTTGCGATCGATCATTCTTTGGTAAAGAAGGTCACTTGCCTCCTTCTGGGGTGAGTGATGCCATGCTACATTAGCATCCTCCAGTCTATTTTAAGGGAGGGATTTCTTCCCACTGGTTTTTCCCTCTTTCCTCACTTTATTTACTTAGATTGTTGTATAGGGTGACGTTTGGTCTCAATCACCAGGGCCCTACCATTAGTTTTTCTGTTGTTTCCTCATAGTTTGGCTTTCAGAGGGGTGTTGGAATATTCTCAACATCATTTTTTATATTCTGCATGCATGCATACTGCATGCATCCAGTCATCATGCATGCATCCAGTCATTAGTATGGTGGTCTCCCCAGCACCTGGGGCCTATTTTCAGCCCCCTAGAGCCTATTTTTATCCCTTAATAGCCCTCCTACCTACCTAGTGCGCCTTTTTTTCCTCCCCCGGATGACATATGCAACCTACTACACTACTTGGATCACTAACAGTCAGTTGTAGCATTGATTGACCAGTTCTTGCATTTATTGCTTAGTTTAACTACCTGTAGCTCCCAGTTGTCTCTATCAGAGTGCCACTTGACCTGCTGACAGCCTCATACGCCCTCCTTGGAGTCTCCATCCCTTGATTTGTGCTCACATGGTTCAATGAGACTCAACTAGAATCATTTGACTATTTGTGACTACTGCCACTGATTGGATGATGTCTCCAATGTTATCCAAGCCACACACTGAGGAGAATTCGAATGAACTTAGGCTAATTCGAATTCACTTGTCAATCTTATCATTGTATTCAGTTTTCACAGTTCCAACTTACAGATGATGTATGATTATATTGCAGATTTCTCCATTTCCGAGTTTATGAGTGATAATTGATTAATTTCTTCTTCTTCTTCTCTGCAATTCTTGAGTGAGATTTGTGAGGTTTAATCTAGATGTGTTATCTTTCTTGTTGAATTGTCACATATTGGAGAATCCAGTCAAGAATCCTTTATCCGAAGGTGGGTGATAGAAACATCTCATATTTCCATATACAAACAAAATTTAGGAAACATAGAAACAGTGCCAAAGAAATACTGAAATCTAATGGTGAAAAGGTCATTGATATTGAAGGAATCGAGACAAAACCATTCCAATATTTTAAAATTATTTTAACTTTTCAAGAGGAAGTGGATAACATCTCAATGAATGACATGCTCGACAATATCCCCCTCTCAATAAACCAATCTGAAAATAATTTATTAGGTCAGGAAGTTGAAGAAACTAAAGTCATTGATGCTATATGGGGGCTTGAGCTCAACAAGGCCCCAGACCCATATGGATTCTCAATATCTTTCTACAGATCTTGTTGGTATTTCAATAAACAAGATTTAATCAAAATAATTAAATGGAGCTTAAAAGGGTAAATCAAGAGGCGGTACCAACTCCTCATTCTTAGCTCTTATCCTAAAGGATAAAAATCCGACATCATTCTCTAGGTTTAGACCAATATCTTTATGTAACTCTTCATATAATATTATTTCAAATATCTTGGAAAACATGTTAAAACCTCTTCTCCCCCAAACCATATCAGAAAATCAAGTGGGTTTTATTCAAAAAATACAAATCCTTGATAATATCATACTAGTCCAAGAAGCAATCCAATCTAGTAAAACTAGAAGTGAAAGAGGCATGGCCGTAAATATGGATATGGCCAATGCCTTCGACAAAGTATGTCATTCCTTCCTTCTCTTGGTTCTTAGCAAATTTTTTTTTTCTAACAATTTTATTGGTTGGATTAAATCTTGCATAACCACGCCTTGGATATCTTCGCTTGTGAATGACGGACCTACTTTTTTTTTCCAGAGTGAAATAGGTATTCTCCAGGGGTGTCCTCTCTCCCCCCTCTTGTATTCTCATGGAAGATTCACTAAGCATACTATTGTATAAAGTAAGGAAACTTGGGAACCTTCTAGGGATCAAAATATTTAGAGGCATCAAGGAAATCAACCATTCTTAGTTTGCAGATGATACTCTACTTTTGGGAGGTGCTTCAAGAGTCATAACAAAAAGATTCTAAGTAATTATTTAGATGCAAGAGTAGGAAATATCAACAAGCAAAAGAGTTTTGTCTATGGATGGAATTCATCTCCTATTCATATTCATAATATCACTTCCATTCTTGAAATTTATTTTAAAGAGAAATGGAATTCTTTTGTTTACTTAGAAATCCAAAATTTTCAAGGATGACCCAAGGCTTTGGATTGGACGGGAGTGATTGAAACAATACAAAAAATGAATCAATGGGGTTCCCCATGGATAAATCCATCCAGATGGGTGGTATTGTTAAATAGGTATTATCTTCTTTTTTCTGTTTACCAAAACTCTAATTTATTAGCACCAACAAGAGTATCTAATCAAATAGACATGCTATAGAGAAAGATTTTATGGCAAGGAGGTAAATCCAACTTAAAAAATTTCATGTTGTCAATTGGAAAATAGTCATAGTGGCAATAGAAAATGGAGGACTTGCAATAAGGGATACTACCTTAATGAAGGGAAAAAATATTATGGAATTTGTATATTGGTGAAGAGGCTTGGTGGAAGACAATATTGCACAAGAAATATCTTCAATATTCAAGAGTAAGAATAATGTATGGAGAAGCAAAGGATGGACCTTGTACAACAATATGGAACCTGTGCAAAGACTCTATGTGCAAACTAAAGGATAATGTATCTTGGTTTCCTAGAAATGGGAAAATTTTAGAAAACTATATGACATATAATGACATACGAACCCTTGCTGACATATAAGAGTTGGATCCAACATGAAATTGGAATGGTTAGAGGATTTCAAATATTCCTAGCAATCTTACACAACAATGGAAAACATTGGTAAATTTTCTTAAAGGGGTAGCACTTATAGATATTTATTCTCCTGAAACCTATGTTTGGGAACCAAAGTGTTTAAAATATTTGGTTAAAGCAGGATACAATAAGCTAAAGGAATCCCGTTGCACACTTCCAAAAACATTGCTATGTACAATGATCTAGAAAAGTGATCCATTGCCAAAAATTAAGTTGTTTAGTTGGATTTTGAGTCATGATAAGATTATCACTACATATGATATTTGAATATAGGGAATTCATTAGCCTTCTCATTGTCATTTATACAAGCAAGTTGAAGAAGACGCGAAGCATTTATTCTTGTCATGTGAATTCACAGTTGAAGTTTGGAGAACAACCTTTGTAGGTCTAGATATTAATCTATCCATTCCCACATATTGTAAGGAGGCATTTTTTTTGGCTTAAGAACGATACAATAAGATTCACTAATAAGTATTTGATGAAACAAATTTGGAAAGCACTTCATTTCTTCATCTATTGGAAAATATGGCTTGCAAGAAATGCAATCATCTTCAAAAATAAGGATCCCAAAGCTAGGAAAGTAGTATTCCATACTTGGGGATTGATGAATGAATCTATCAAAACCAAAGGATTAACCAAGTAGTATTATATTACTATGGAAACATAAGAAAAATTATGGTTAAGTAAGCTACTTCAAGATCGAGTCCCAACAATAAGAAACCGAAAAGAAAAACCTAGAGCAAAAGGAGAACTAAATTGGTTCTTGAGAATACATAAGGATAATTTGAATGAATGGATAAATAACAAAAAAAAATCATTCTATTTTTTGATGGAGATTTTAAGGGAAATCTAGGGGTGGCAGGTGCTCTTTGACCCTGGAGGAAAATAAAAAAAAAATTACACTTGGGATTAGGAACTTTCACCAAAAATAAAGTAGAGGTTCTTACTCTTTGGCAAGGATTAAGGCAAGCCAAATAAAGAACGATCATGCACTTGGTAATAATAACATAATCAATGGTGATGATACAACATATATCCTACAAGACACTCCCTAAGTATATATCATATGATACTATGCTAATTGTTACAGAGGATACACTAGTTCATAGAAAATATTGAGGAAGTTATTGTATACCATGTTTATCAAAGACTCAACAAAAAAGCATATTTTCATGCAAATTACACATGAAACCTAGCTTAAGATTTAATGGTAAAAAATTGGGGGGGGAGATCAATCTCAATCATCCCCTGAGTTATGATTATGCCAAATCTCATCCATCAAGCCGTGATTATTTCAAATCTCCTAAATTAATGAATACAATCAACAATTTTTAGGTTCATCACATACAAGTGGGTTACATGTCTATATAGGTCCCATCTACCTTTGTTGGCAATCGAGATTCATTTATGGAAAATTCTCTCAACCCTCTTCTCACATGGGGTAGTAATTTCATAGGTGGAATCGACTCATCTTTGTAGACTAGTATAAATTTACTGTGTGCATTTTTTTGGGCCATCATTGTAATGTACCAACTAGGATTAGTGATACAAAAACTCTCTACTTCACATAATGAATTAAAACACTGCGTGGGGAAGCTAGATTGACTGAGGTAGGAAAAGATCAAAGGATTTAGATGGAAGGAAGGCTTTGATATTTGTATGATACCTCTACAAAAAGTACTGAGACCATTGTTGTTTCAAGAGCAACAAAGATGCAATCTACTCCAATGCTCTTGGGCTCCTCAGCATATGCAGACTAGTATGGGCGTAAACTTGACTAGAGGATAGGGATGGGTGTTTATCACTCATAGAGGATAAATAAAATTAAATTAAAGTCATTACAAAGTCAAATTATATTCCATAAATTTATATGAATCTCTGATCAAGTCTCACAAAAATACAATAAAAATTTCCTACTAGGATTGCACAGCTAGTAATTTTTAGGAGATTCCAAACAGTTACTGAAGGCTCATGAATTCTAAAAATTATAAATGTATGGTATCATATAACATGTTAAATAAATCCAGGATCATAAATAAAATCATTTCTACATATACTCATTCGTTTATTCCACATTGTCTGAAAACTAGTCAATTTCTATGCAAATCTAGAGAGGGTGGAGAAATGTGAGAATAATTCAGACTTCTGTAATTTTAATTGGAGAGACTGATATTAGAGTTTTACATTCACCGTAATTACATAATATGTGGGCCAATATGCCTCTCAAAACATTATATAAATATCTCTCTACTTCTACACAAGAATCTAGCTCTAGAAATCCATAGGAAACCTGGAGATTCGAACTCTGAACTAGATGATGCTTCTTTCGAACTTCAAATTCAACTTGATCAGATACAGGACATTCGATATGGGCCAATAGGTCTCTCAAAACAAAATATAAATATCTCTCTTCTTCTACACAAGAATCTAGCTCTAGAAATTCATAGGAAGCCTGGAGATTCAGACTTTGAATTGGATGATGCTTCTTCTAAACTTCAAATTCGACTTGATCAGCCACAGGACATCCAAATAAAATCAGTGATAATTTATGAATACCATCATATTCTCACATAAAGCAGGGGCACATCTCCCAAGTCTCTAAAGCACAATCACTCTCAATCAAAACATTAAACTGACAAAAGATGTGAATGTGGTGCACATTGGTTTATTTATAAGATTGGATGACTTGAGGAGAAATTCTCCATAGGTAATGTGCCCTCCTTTAGTGGATGAGGAAAGCTTTCTTTCCTTCTTTTTTTGATTTCCTTTCCATTTTCTACTTCGGATTTTTATTATGTTTCTTCTTTTTTTGAAATTTCCTTCTTTTTTGACTTTCCTACTTTATGTTTTTTTTCTTGATTTTATCCTGATTTGTTGCTTTTAGCATGTTTTTTACCATTTTTAGCAATTTCCATCCTCCTTGGTCCACTTGGCCTCTCTAATTCACCCTCCTTATCTTAGCTCATTATTTCTAGTCCAAATATTAGTAATTAGAAATAAAATTACTCAAACCAACTAATTAAGTATTCCCAAGTGCATATTCTGGAATTTTATTAATTAAATGCCTCCAAAACAAAATTAATCCCATGGAATAATTTAGTTCTTTTCCTAGTACTATTGGCATCATTAATTAAATATTTTAATGCTTATGTCCTATTGACATAGACCTTGTCAAAATTTGGTGACATGAAAATCATCATGAAGGTTAATGGAAATACATTTCACTGGGAAATAACATGGAAAGGCAATTTTGTAGCTACAACCCTTAGTAAGATCTGAAATTTGGAAGAAGGATATCATACTGGTAATCCATAGAGAATTAATAGATATTTCTTGAATTCCGGTAGGAACTTCCATAATATGGTGAGTTTTGCTGAGAATATGGATCAATTTTTTGAAGGTGTGAAATAATTCATGATGAAGTCCAAGACATAATGGCCAAGGTGTTGTAGAAGATGGATTAGTGGCACAAAACTTGGGAAACTAGATATGCTCGCGATCTATTTGTTGCTAGAAGGTAGTATGCAAATGTCACAAGCCAGGTCAAGAGAATCAAGAACAAGATGGTAATGACTGAAATAGAGATTTATTGCTTGAAGGAAAAGAATGAGGGGTAGGCATAACATATCAGATTTTTGCACGACAAAGTGAAATTCCTTAAACTGGAGTAATTACCTAGATTCCAAATAGATAAGAAAGGAACCAACTTTGGAAGGTTCCGTTGGATCCTTTGGACTTGACCAATGTATGTACTATGATGAGAACATAGTGGAGTAGGTTCAGGTTGATAAACAACGGATGCACACCTCTTATCTCTCATCCATTTCTGAACAAACTGAGGAAGATACCAAGGAGCTAGGTACCCATCATGTTTAAATTTTACATGGTTTGCTGATGTATTTTGTTAACTGACCAATTCATAAGGATTTACTCCTATAGATGAACTAGTAATAGAAATAGAAATATAGGGTATGTATAGTTTGAATGTGAAGTTCTGCTAGTTTTGAACAACTATTTAAGCTATGTATGAAACATTTCCAACTGGTTGTATTAGTGGGTTGAATGATTTAGCCACAACCTATTTTTTATATACTGAATGTAATCATTACTGTTAAAAAACATATAACCATATATAGTACACATAATTTGTAGATTAAATATGAACAATAATAACATGACAATAAATTAGTGTGTAATCAAGATAATTAAATGTATCTAGTGACTTGATATGTGCAATGTTAGATATCTATTACTTATTTGAGTAAGCATTAATGGACCAAACACATCCATAAACAACTTCAGAAAAAAATGCATGCAAGACAAGGGCCAAGAGATATGACTTAATAGTTATACACAAGTTGCAAATACAAATGTGACAAAATTTGTTATTGCATATAAACCTTCTATTTCTAAATTGATGCCAAACTTCAACTTACAACAACACAAACGAAACATTATTGATCAAGTGAGCTCTCATCACTAAAAATCAACAAATGCTGTCACTAATGTGTAGAATCAAAACAATTGATGGACATCACAAAATAATTGCTATTCAAGAAGGAATTATTGTTGAGGCAATTTTTATTTTTATTCTTCTAAAAATCCTTTGTTATATTTTCTTGTTGTTTCTGTAACACTATTTTGTGTTTAGTGAAATTATTTTATTTTCCAAACACATGAATCATGTTTTTTTTTTCATTGGAAAATCCTCACAATCTTAACCCTAAAATCATTTGAGATCCAAAATAGAATCCAAACACTAAAGCCAATTCCACAATTTCACATCTTTCATTTTCATAGTGAAATTTACAAAAGGTTTTCTAAGGGATTTTTTTAAGGTGGTTTTTTTAGGGACTTTTTTAAAGGCGATTTGTTTTTCTAAGGGACTTTTTTAAGGTTATTTTTTTCTCAATGTCTCAATGACATTTTTTTAAAGTTCAAAGGCTCATAGGAAATTTCTTTTAAGGTGTTTTCTCAAAGGCTCAAAGGCAATTTCTTTTAAGGTGTTTTCTCAAAGTATCAAAGGCTCAATGACAATTTCTTTTAAGGTGGTCTCTGAAAGACTCAAAAGAAATTATTTTAAAGTGTTTTTTGTTTTTTTTGTTTGTTCTCAAAGAGAATTCCGTCCTTCTTTTACGGGAAAATAATTTTCATCAATTTCTTTTATAGTAAATATTCTCTTAGAGAATTTCTTTTATGGTGAAATTCTTCTTAAATGTTTTGTTATCAAAACGTTTCTTACGTGAATACTTTCTGATCCAATTTCTTGTATGGTGAGTGGTCTCTTAGAGAAATTCTTCTAAAGTGAAGACTCTTGCAAGTATTTTAAGGTGATATTATGAAATTATATTTTTTATTTATTTCAAGATAAATTTCTTTTAAACTAGATATAATTTCAACATTTCACAAATTATTCGATTTTAAATGACTTCCAATTTTTTTTTAATCTGTTTTTTTTTCTTTAATTTTTTTGTTATAAGGTGTTGATTTTTTAAAAACCAATATAGATGGAACGATCATGGGAAATAAAAGACAATGCCAAATAAAATCTGATCACCCTCGAGATGATTTTTTTCATAATGAAAAGCAAAGAGTCTATCATAATAAAAGACAGAAGCTTACACACACTGAAGAGATACATGCTGAAGATGTAAATAGAGATGTGCATCCTAATGTTGATGAAATGAAAATTGACAATCAAGTTCAAGAACAAGAAATCAAACCATGCATGTATATATATTATACATTTTTTAAATCCAATAATTTATTTATTTTTTGTACTGAAATATAATTTTTAAAATACTTAATAAAAAATAGATAGAGAATTGTCTTATCATGTTGATCAAGTTGTTGAAGACATTGTTGAAACCCATAATGAAGCAAAAATTGAGTCAAGCACAAGTATGTACATGTGTGTGTGTGTGTAAATTTTCAGTATATTTAATTTAATTTATGATAGAATTTTGTTTTTTCTAATACCAATTAATAAATGTGAATTTATTTTATCTTATATTTCTAATTTAGTATATTCGATATGATAAATTAAATTAAATTGAAATATATGGGAATTTTCAACATTGATGATGAAATGTTGCAAAACAATGATCGTGACAAATTCAGGGACAAAATACTTGACCATGTTGCACAATATTGTGCTAAATTTTTTATAAAAAGGTTGTTCAAAAATAATAAGCAAGAACACAACTTCAAATTTTGAGATGTTTGTTAGTGTCTAAAAAGTTAAAGGACACTACATAATTATCGGGTATTCAAAAAGCGACAAAATATTCAAAGGTGAAAACAATGTATTTGAAAATATAACCAATGCAATAAAAACATTTGAAAGATCCAGAAGAAAAGATACTAGTGTTGATTATTTTAGCTAGTACTAAACAAAAACATTTGATGACACAACCTGGAAAAACAATAAGAACTTCAAGAAAAAACATTGTACAAACATAACACATTCCTATTGCAAATATATGGAAATGATGAACTTGCTTGTTGGTCAATTATTTGTAGACAACGTACAAAGATAGTATGGGATAAAATGTTAAAGCTATGGTATATGAATATTTCTTGACAAATTCTCAAGTTTCACAAAATGTAAGGGATGCGAGATGATGAAGAGTATAATGAAATGAATATGGAACCCATGGAAAACATATATTGTAAATGCCACAAATACAATTATTCAATAAATTAAAATAGGATCACCATGAAATTAATATGTCGATCAATACATTTGTACAATAAAAACCATGGTATGTTAGACCTATCACTATTCATGACACATGTTGTTGTCGTTATCATGTGGAATTTGAATTATATTATGATACTTTTCTTGAATTTTGGTAGAACCTTTTGGTCAAATTCACCTCCTTCCATAACCCATGCTTTCATATATGAAATTCTATGCAAGAGAGAATATGATGAATTATTTTACCATGAAAAATGCGTTAGCAAAAAAAATGCGATAATTGTGGAAATATAGCTTTATTCCACTACAAATATCACATTGATAATGATCAATTGTTTTCAAATGTAACCATTAAGGGATATGAATATATCAATATGCTCCAAATGGTACAAGTTCTATAGATTCGCTTTCCAAAAGAATTGATTTGCGAGAAGATAAAATATGTATGAATGAATTTTTGAAGAAATTTGAAAAGGAATTTATAAATACACCAAACATTCACATAGAGAACTATGGAAATATATACATTTCCAATAGTCTCATGAATGTTTTCTACATGAAACAATTTTGTTTGTGGTTGACTTTGTAGAAAACTACACATTTGTTGCAAAAAAAGAGATACAAAGTGAATATTATCATTTTGACAAAGTTTCTATATTTTTCCATGTTCTATATAAACATGCTAAAGACAATATTGATGGCTTATAAATAATGAATTAAAATCGACACATGAAAAAATAATATCACTTTTATATCAATGATGATCATACACATCATACACGTTTTTTATAAGATTGTATTGACAATTTTTTCTATGGGTCACTGAAAAAACATAAAGTTAAATTTAATGAACATTGGATATGGTTAGATGGATATGCACGACAATTTAAATCTTCATGATCATTCTTTTGGTTATGTTGGCTTCATAAAACATGGAACATTAGACATCATTGGATTTTATTTGAGACTAGCCATGGAAAGGAGAGCATGATGGTGCATGAGCATGTGTAAAATGAGCACTTCGAAGGTGGTAAATGAACCATTCTATTGACCGATTTCAATCAACTTTTCATGTTGTTGAATGGTGTCATTCAAATTTAAGTCATGAATACAATCAACAATCAAAATACGTGTGCATGTATATACACATATTTTCTTTTTGAAAATTTATTAATTTTAAATTTAAAAACAATATTTATAAGTCTTAAATCTTCCTTTAACATGTACAATGACATTAAAAATTGTCCTTCATACATTGTTAACATCACAGGTTTTTTTGGCTTATTGGAATCCAATATTTAGATAGAACAATCTGATATGATGCTAGTGCCATACATGGGACTAGATATTGCCACTGAATTAAAAAAAAGCCTTCCAAAATATGTTTGCATTTGTTAGTATGAAGAAATCATGCTTTTGTCATATTTGCATAGAAAACACCGAACCTACATAGTCTATGTAAACATAATGAACAACTATGTTTTTTTTTGTAAATAAAAAGATTGTATTACTGCTGGAAAAAGTTACATAGCTAAGCTTTTTGAGTCTTCAAAACTTGACCATCCTGGCTAATCATTAGCTAGACAGGACGCCAAATTAAAGTCTTACATAACCACACTAGTTTAGGACACTCCCAGCTAGATGCATCCAAACAGGAGCCTTGTTATCATCCGACAGTTTGAGCAACAGAGAAACCAAAAAACTAAAACATCTACAATATTCATTGAGGCAAAAGTAGAAAGTAACAGAGCATCATTATGACTTGTCCACAGTGGCGAACAAAAAACAAACAACAACCAACTTATATGGTAATCAGTGGGATGGCCTCCTTACCGCAACAAACTGGCTGCGACGCCAGCCCAATGGGATGGTTGAGTTCCTTCACACCACCACAACTTCAGGGGGAATCCTGGTACCCTGGTGACTGCGGGATGTATTCTCAGCTTCACCCGCTCCCTTGACCACGAACGTGAGACCCAGTTTCTTGGCAATGGAGTCGATTTTGAGATGCATAACCCTGCAATCTGAATTTTGGGATTTCCACGCCCTAACCGGTTCCTCGTTTCCCTTGCTCTTGTTGAATGATTCCATTAACACATGATCCATCAGATTCTTCATGAACCAGTATTTCATAATAATCCACTCATAGGCCGACGCTAGGCCAGTAGTAGACCCAGGATCGGTCACCCAATCTTCGACCTCACTACGAATTTCATCTATTGGGAGATCATGAACAGTCTCCCACAATTCCTTTTCTACCCCTTCTATATCATCCCGGATAATAGGGGGGATACGGTTCTGGAAGTAAGCAGTGAACTCCCATGCCCTGGACTTTGCAGAAGCCCGCGTCACCCTAACCCCCCTTTCCTTTCGAATTTCAGGTGTTTCTCTAGCAGCTTGTTTCCCACCATCCTCCGCACTTTTCACAGTCCTGGGAAGAACACCACGCTTGGGAGCCATCACTCACAACCACATCCACTCTGGTGGTCAACCCCAAGAAAAAAACCGACAGTTACACTCGAAACAACAATCAACTCTAGTGCGAGATCTACACACAGTTAAGAGAACATAATACTGGACGGCAATGCAAGGTATATTACCCTGATTTAAAAGACTTAGCTTCATTATGGGAGTTACTGCGCAATGATGCCAAGACATCATGGAATATGACACAGAGATCATGAAGGTGATCAAGCCATACACCGGAATGAGAGGAAATCCATGATACGTACTGAGAGGGATATACAAATCCAATCCCCTGGATCTCCTACACTTCCTTTTGTACCTCCTTATGCCTGTGTAATAGCATAAGAGGTCAGCAAATGTCACTTCTTTCATGATTAACCCTGTACATAGCTCTCACTCATAACTGTCACATGCTACCTGCTATCACCTTCACGATTCTCAAGGGGCCCCAAAGCCACCTGTCTGCCGTTAGCCACATCGGCCTCCGCTAGGTGATGGCAATTCCCAATCTACATTTCATCTCTAAGATCCGCCAATGTGCCACACTAAATGGCCCTACCAGCATCCACACCAACATTAGTGAGGAGATCTGCCACTTTATTGGCATCTCTCCTGACGTGGGAAAAGGGTAAAGTAGACTAGTTGACAAGAAGTCCACGAAGGTAATCTAGCCGATCGAGGAGGCGCCAACTGGATGAAACCTTTTCCGGCTATTGGTCCCAGAGAATCTTCATGGACATCTGAAAAATAATCATAGAGTCACCTTCAATAATTGCAGGAAGCCATGCTTTGCTATTGATAATCTCTATACCTTGTATGAGCCCTTCCAATTCGGCCGCATTATTAGAATCGTGGCCCATGAAGCTAAAGAAGACCTTCAAAATAGCACCCGAAGCATCCTGGCAAACACCACCAAATCCAGTGAACCCAGGGTTACTGTTGCTTGGTTTTTCAACCAAGCATGTGCAAGGATGCACCTACTAACTTGTAGTAGCAGTCTTCAAATTGAAATCAAATAAAACTATAAATTAATCTAAATCTAACATGTGCATATAACAATAAGCTTGAAAAGATTTAAGAACAAGAACAAGAAACGAAATAAAAAATGACTTTTGTATTATAATACCTCAAATGGTGAGGATGTTTGGTGTTGAGCAACTCCAAGGTTGAGATGCTCCAGGCTCCAATGGTCTCTTCTCCAAGATTGATACAATGGTCAAAGAACTCAAGAGAGATTTTGACAGCATGAGGATAGGATGATGGATGGATGGAATGTGAGGAGCCCCTATCACCTTTTTATAGTTTTTGGTGATGGGGAATATTATTGTGGTTTTAAGGAAACCAATGGTATTAACCAACATGGTTTAGGTTTAGATCTTCTAAGTGGTCAGATCTTCTTGTACAGATCATGAAAGCAATAAGTCATGGCTCGTTGGAAAGTGGCTCCTGCATTCTTGAGACCGAAAGGCATGATGCGATAGGAGAAGGTGCCCCATGGGGTGGTAAAAGTGGTATTGTATTGATCTTCTTTATGGATTTTGATTTGGTTATATCCGGAGAAACCATCCATAAAGGAGAGTACCTCATGTCCTGCACACTCACCGATTAGTTGGTCAATAAATGGTGTGGGGAAGTTGTCTTTGGGACAAGCTAGGTTGAGGTCACGAAAGTCAGTACAGACGCAAATGGTTCCTACTTTCTTATTAATTGGTACTGGATTTGAAACCCAGGTGGTGTATGCAATCGGGTATATGAAACCTGCTACTCGAAGCTTCTCGATTTTTGCTTTGACGGATGGAAGCTTGGATGGGTGAATGGGACGTTGTTTCTAACGGACCGATGATATGTTGGGCCAAGTGTCTATGTGATGTTCTACGATGGTAGAATCAAGACCAAGCATCTTGGTATAAGACCAGGCAAAGACATCTCGAAACTCTTGGAAGAGTTTCTTATAAGCTTGGGTTTCTTTCTCAGTGCAAGATTCACCCAAATAGATAAGCTCAGGTTTTCCAGGGGTGGTGGAGATGTCGATTTTTATAATGGGAGAAATGTTAGCCATGTTACCTTCCTCGAAGGATTCTGGGGCTGGGATTGGGTCCTTAAACCAATCGACCTTGGTTGGTAAGAAGTCCTTAGATTCAACAGATAGTTGGTTTGCCACGGTGGACGTAGACGCTTCAGGGAGGAAGTATGATCGATGGTGCATATCATCCCAAGGGTAGTCCGGTGCAGTGAGTGTTTCTAAGATTTCTTCATCGGTACGAAAGTAGTGGGACAATAATTTAACTGGCTCGGGTTTATAGGTAGTTGAAATCATATAAATGGTATTGATTTCTTCTGAATGAGAAGACTCTGGGGGAAATATCTCCTCAATAATCAGTGGGGAGATCTCTAGGTCTACATTATTCAACTCGTATATTGCTGCTCTGTAATTTGGGAGATCGGGGCAGTGATGTGAATAATGGCCGTAGATTCTGCATATTGCACAAGGATGGTTTATGCACAATGATTTATCACAAGGTTGAGGGGGAAGTTCCAGTTTGACTAATGGAACGTTGATGTCATCATCCAACATATTCATGTGTTATTGAAGTGCTGGTAGTTGTCGACATAGATGGGTGGCGTGGCCAATATCGTCGCACAAGGAGCACCTAGGGAGTACACGGGTTGGGGGAGTCTTGGCTAGTTTGGGAGTCACTGGGGGGTGCGAATTGTGGGTGTAGTGCTGTAGGTTTGTGGACCTCTACCCCCAGTGTTGCGGGATTGAGGGGGGACATAACTAGATGTCGATGTAGTGCCTCCTGTTGGAATTGATCTGTTTTGGGGGTTGGAACCACCAGGTGGTGGGCGATTTTGAGGGTTGGGTATGCCAGGTGGTGGATGGTTTGACATATTCATAGGTTGCATCGGTTGTAGAACAACGGTTGGAGTCGGTGGGGGAGTTGGGGAAGGTAAGTACCATATAGGTATTCCTAACGTTAAACCTGGGAGGTTAAGTGTAGCCATTACTGGTGTGCTGACAACTCCTGAAAATGGAAACAAGAATGTGATTGTGTGAATCGGTGTTGTTCCGATATGACTAGGCACAATGGGTGCATGTGGTGGTGGTTGATGTTGTTGAGGACGTTGTTGTTTGTTGTGCGATAAGGTGCACAAGTCTAATACTGCAGTTACCTGAAGAGGAGGTGGGATTGATGGGAATGAGGTGGTCATGGGAGTATTTGAATATATCCCGGGTCCGACTGATGAGACGAAAGATGTTGGTTCACTAAGAACAGGTTGTTCGATCATGGGAAGAAAATTCTCTAGTGCTGCTGGGGCATTGGGATCATAGTATGTAATTTGGTCGATTTTAATTACACGTCCTCATGGGGGAACATCATGATACAAAAAACTGAAGAAGCGACAGCTTTCATTTTGTACATGTAGCTTCGTCCCAGAAGGAGATTGTAATCAAGTTGTGCGTTAATGACCTCTATATCTATGAGAACCAATTTCCCCCCAAGTTGTATAGGTACGTTCACTAGCAAACCTTGAGGTTGAGCTACACGGGCATCGTAAGCTCATAATGCGATAGTGGATGGTTGTAGTGTTGGGGATCCAAGTTTCTGCCATACGAAAGTTGACATGATGCAGGTAGAGGCCCCTTCATCGATTATGCATCGATGGACAATGAGGTTGCGAATGGAGATTGAAACTTGAAAATCTAGAGATGCAGGCATGCAAGGTTCATCTTGTTCTAAGTCGAAAGACATCATGTTAGAGTCGTTAGGATCTATAGCACCAATGGAGGATAACAACAAATTTCTCTATGCAGGACAGTTTTTTAAGATTTCGAGAGCGGACATAACAATAGGGGACTGAGCTGAATCCTCTACAATGTTATAGTTGGAAGCTGCACGAGCGTTCGGGTTATTGTTAATCCATCTCAAAGGCAAACGAGGTGCTTTGGGGCCCCCGTCCATTGGCATAGTGGGTATGCGAAGTGGTTGATCAGTTGGGAGAGTACTCGACGATGGGTCAGTAGGTGTAGCCTTCGGGGCGGATCCATATTGATTGCAACGGGTTTGAAGATTGACATCATTTGATGACATCATGAGAAAATGGTGAGTGTTGGACTCTGCATGCTAGTAGTCAGCTGCTATGTAAGTGATTTGTTGCCGTGTTGCAGCAGATCCTTGAGGGGGATCATTTGGACGAGTGTTGACTGTGCCTTGGTTAGGTAAGGGATTTTGCAATATCATGGGTTGTTGTTGAGGGGGGGGGATGCTGGTTGTGCAGCATGTCCTTGCCATTGGGCGTTGTCGGTCTAGAGTTGATGTGCTCGATCTAAATGGGGGCAATTATGTGTGTAATGTCCGTAGACTCCACATATGGAACATGGATGGTTTGTTCTCAAGTTATTATTTTTGGCCTGTTTCGGTGGACGATTAGGGTTTTGGTTGGGAGGAGCAGCGTTATTGTTATTTGGGGGATTAGGTGGTGGTCCACCTTGATTATGTTGCCGGTTGTTTCCGTGGTTACATCCTCTTCTGCGGTTTTGCTGACGTCGTTGGTTGTTCTGGTTTGGAGGTTGGTTTTGTTGCGCGTAAACATGCCCTTGGGAAGTAGGTGGGTTTTGAGGTCGTGCAGGCTCTGGAGCAGGTTGCAATGGGTAGTAAATAGGAGGGTTCTGAGGTGTCCCTAGCGTTTGCTGCTATTGTGGGTAACCTTGAACTGCTGGAAGTGTTGGAGCAAGAGGTGCTACCTATTGAGGATAATAAGCCACTTGGGCTTGTGACTAGACCGGAGTCTAGTGAGCCGGTTGGTTATAATATGGAGCTGGCGCATAAGCTGGTGGTGCATGCCCATAACATTGTGGTGGACACAAAGGTCCATGGATGTGATGGGTGTGTGTTACAGGAGCATACGAAGTTGTAGCCCCAGAATTGGATGAAGCCCTAAAAAGGTCTGGGGTGTTGTTTGTACTTGTCATGGTAAAAGGTTTGTTTTTTTCCATAACCTGGCCTATAATACCGTCAGCAGCATGGGATGCCCCCAGCATGTCATGGCGGGATGGATCGCCGTGCGGAGCGTCAGGTAAAATAGTGTATAGATATCCTGACTGGGCATATATGAGGTCGAATTTCAGAGCTTTTAAGATAGCTTCTTCTTCTGACTGGGGTCGTTCGGAAGCTACATCTTTGTCTATGAGGGGGAGGAGTAGTTTGAGAAACCAGTCCAAAAATATTCGGTCGTCAAGTTTTATCTTGCAGAGGCTACAGCACTTACGCCATTCATGGATATGATCTGTCTACAAGACAAAAGTATTTCTACTCCTGCATCATAGCGTACAGGTAGTTGAAAAAACTGGAGGAAAGTTGAGGCGAGGGACGTAAATGTGTTGTGGGTCCCATGTGGTTGCTCAATGTACCACTTGGCTGTAGAGCCAATGAAATTTCATTGTAACAGTCTGAGTCTAATGGAATCATCTACTATGGAGTTAGAGGAACACCATAGGTGAAATGACATGATGTGGTTTTGGGGGTCTTCCCCAACTTTTCCTTCAAACTTCGGGATGTCTGAGGGAAGCTTTGTGGGCATGGGTGGCCACATAGGGTTGTGTCTAATAGGATCGTTGGTTAATGTGGATAGGTATGGTAAGTTCAGACTAGCCATGTATGGTAAACTGGCAGATGGGTGTGGCGTAGTGACTGGGACATAACTGTTAATGGTAGCATTGTGTAGTGGTCCAGTGGCCCCTAAGGGTATGCTAGGTATGGAAGGGATGTGTCCTCCAACCGATGTTGTGTGGGAAGAGACGGTGCTCCCAAGTGCAACATGGATTGTAGAGGGGTTAGGAATAGTGCCAGGAATTCCTGGGATCTGGGTTGTGGTAATGAGAGGGGGTGTGACCCCTATGTTGGGCATACCCATAATAGGTGGTGGTCCTATGTTGGGCATACCTAAAGGGGGAATGGCCCCTATATTAGGCATGCCTAGGGGGGTTGTGGTTACCGTGGGTGGCACAGTAGTAGTAGGTTTTGTTGATGTAGCTCCAATAGCACTGGTGAAAAGGGGGTCGTATTGTGATCCAACCATGGGGTTGGTTGGTGGTGTCTCAGTAGGGTGTTCAGATTCAGCCTCAGAATTAGATGTGAAATGAGGCGCGTCAGAATTGGATGACTGTGTTCTATGCCAATGACGTGTTGAGTCAAGGGATAATTCTCTACGTCTGTGACGTGTAGAGTCAAGTGTACCAAAATGAGGGGGTTCACCCTGAAAATGGCGGGATCGTCTTAAATTCTCAATGGTGATAAATGTATAAAAAATGTTAGTGGATGGTGGTGATGTAAAAAACTCAAAACCCTAGTGCAACAATGTGTGCAAGAGGGGAGTGAAAAAATAATGGCTCTCAGGCCAACAACCAACCTCAAAAACACTTATTATAACAGTTGTGCTATAATAAGTGGAGGGGTCCAAAAAAGTGGTCAAAATACCAAAAGTCAAACAGTTCCTAGAAAAAAGTGGTGCGCACTAGACCAAAGGTGGGTATGGTATCATGAAAACACCTAACTAGAAGTATTGTGAGTTGACAAACTATATCCTCTGCAAGGTGATGAAATCCAAGTCAGACAATATAGAGTGTAGAATCAACGGCTAGATATCCCCCTACCGAGAGGGACACAGGGTAGACAATCCTAAAAAATGGCAACAAGGATACCCCGTTCATGACACGTTCGATTGGGTGAATCTGCAGTTTGGTTCTATCGCTGCTGTACTCCCATACGGGTGTACACCGAGAACTTTGAAAGGTATCCTTCGGTTACTGAATGGATTGTGGTATTCCACTCAGGCTTCCGGAACCAGTCTGGCTACTTCAACCCTCCTAAGGGAGAGGCCTTCCTGATAAATTGGTTGATAACCGTGTCAAAATTATAAGGGATTTTCAGTACCCTAAAGGACAACCACTATGTCTAAAATGTAAATAATTGAGGGGTGTTATTGGAACACCTATCCCCTCAATCCTACCTAACTACAAGATTCTTTTAAGTGCTCCCCAAGTGGGGTTAAAAAAGTTTGTTGAGTTAAGGTAGATTTTAAGGCTCAATTAATTAAAAATGTGGCAGATTGGGTGCAAGTGTGATTATTTAATTGAAAATGATTTACCTCGCTTGGGCGATTGATTACAAATGAAAAACAAGACGCTTCCAAATTGCAAAAAATAAAGGCGTTTTCTGAAATGTAAATGCTTTAATAAAAACAATTAAAAAATAATGGACTTTTGAAATAATTTAAAGGAAAGCAAATAACATAACAATTTCAAGAAATAAATGGATTTCTTAAGAAATGCTTGGGAAAACTATTGAGCAAAATTAAAGTGAAACCTATGATCTAAATAGAATGCTAAAAATCTTTTTTCCACTTGCTGAAAATTTTTAAAAGATTTTTTAATGGAGCATATGTAAATAGAAAATGATTCACTATGGCTGTAATAATGTAGAAAAAATAATGTTGTAAAATAGGCTAAATTGGCAAAAATTATAGCGGAAAATTTTCTAAAAAAAAAAATTGGTCGAATTTAAAAAGACAACATCATAGGTTTTAGGGCAAAAGCCGCGATGTGCATCGCGGGTTTAGGCCGCAAAGTCGCAATGTGCAGCGTGGAAAATGGCTGTCAAGCCGTGATTTGCAGTGCGGAAAATGGCCGCGAAGCCTCGATGTGCAACGCGGAAAAAGGGCGCAAAGCTGTGGCACACCGCGCAGAAAAGGGCCGCGAGGTCGCGATGAGCCGCGCGACTGTCTGCCAAAAAGTCGCGATGTGAAAAATGAAAAATAGATCATCGAAAACGAAATTGAAAATTGAGATTTCGGTCTGTTAGAGGCTATAGAAAGGGCTAATGACTAGGGAAGCAATGAATATGCTGTCTAGTATGGCAGATCTGCTAATTTAAATGATAAAAACAAGTAAAAAACTAAAATCTAAAGAAAAAAATTAAAGCTCGAAAGCCAACGGAGTCGCCAAAAAACTGTTGCTTGGTTTTTCAACCAAGCATGTGAAAGGATGCACCTACTAACTTGTAGTAGCAGTCTTCAAATTGAAATCAAATACAACTATAAATTAATCCGAATCTAACATGTGCATATAACAATAAACTTGAAAAGATTTAAGAACAAGAACAAGCAACGAAATAAAAAATGACTTTTGTATTATAATACCTCAAATGGTGAGGATGTTTGGTGTTGAGCAGCTCCAAGGTTGAGATGCTCCAGGCTCCAATGGTCTCTTCTCCAAGATTGTTACAATGGTCAAAGAAATCAAGAGAGATTTTGATAGCATGAGGATAGGATGATGGATGGATGGAAAGTGAGGAGCCCCTATCACCTTCTTTATAGTTTTTGGTGATGGGGAATACCATTGTGGTTTTAAGGAAACTAATGGTATTAACCAACATGGTTTAGGTCTCTTTTTCCCTCTTTTTCTTTTTTTGAATATTTTGAATATTTTTATTCCCTTTTAATATTTTTTGGGAATTTTGGACCCTTTTTTAGGGGTTTTTGAGTTTTTTGAGGAAAAATATATATTTTGAGGGGAAAAAATGTGTATTATGGTCTTTTTGGTGACCTTTTGATGGCTTTAGAGACTCAAATGGTGGAAAAGTGGACAAATGGGTCATGTGAATAAGGGAATGAGCTAGTGAGCACTTTTTGGGTGTTAACAGTTACCGTGGGAAGACGGATCGAAATTGAGTTTGAAAACATAGGGAGGAGGAGGGGACCAGCTAACCGGGATGATCAGGAGACATAATCGTTTCTTTTTCTCTAAGGCCCTCCAAGTCAGATCGGCTAATACCTCAGCTGGCCACAATACGTAGTTCATTTGCTGATAAGTCCTTGTCTTTGTTATCCCACTGGGCACTTCTGATGGTCTCCCTCATATTCCTGGCCAACTTCATCCAAAAATCCTTTTCCTGGTGATGTTTATCCCTAAAAATGCACCTGTTTCGCTCTTTCCAAATCGACCACATGACCATTCTTGGAAACATCATCCAGAGAGAGCCGATGATGGGGTTCAAGTAGGCCTTAAGATCCCATGTTATTAAAGATTGGTCCGGTTGCCCTCGAATCCTGTTACTGCGTTGAAAAATCAATGCACCTCTATCCCATAGAGAAGAGGAGAAAGGGAAAGAATCCAAAAGATGACCAATGGAATTCTTTGCATTTAGGTAGAGAACACACCATGATGGACCCAAGATTCCATGCTTCCTTAGATTTTCACTAGTCAAGATTCGTTTCCATAAGACTAGCCAGCAGAAGATCCCAATTTTGGGCCATCTATTCATCCCCCAAACTCTTCCCCATAACTTATCCTCTTCCATTTCATCCTCAGTATGATAAGCATAAGCTTCTTTGATACTAAAAGTACCTCTCTAAGAAGTTCCCCATCGCATCCTATCCTGGGTGTAATTGTTTCGGATGAACCTTTCCTGCAGCATGGTTTTAAAGCTATTAAGAGTCTCAACAGAAATTAACTCCTCCCAACCTCTTGGGCTAAACCAAATCCTATAACCATCCTGATCGGGGGGATCCCAATAGTGGCAAACTTTAGTTTTACCCTCAGCCATACCTCTCTCTTTAATTGTCAACCATCTGGGGTCATCCCCTAGCTTAGGCATTTGATTCCATGAGTCATCCAAAAAAATTTCCATCTCCCCATCATGAATCTCCCAGAAGCAATGATTTTGGACAAGATGCCTCCATGAGAAGGATTTTAGCCAGATATGAGACCCATTTTTGACTTCATTGAATCTGATCAACTGTCCATGCTCCCTATCCCTTGCATATTTAATGTGCCACAGACAAGCCCATGGTTCAGAACTATGAGTACACCACCTCCACTAGATTTTAGCTCCATAAACCTCACTTAAGGCCTCTGGGTCCCTGAGACCCAAACCTCCTTTGGCCTTGGGTTTACAAATGTTATCCCCGCCAACCAACGTAAAATTTTCTCAGAGATCCCTGCCACCCTAGAGAAAATTTCTCTGCAGGCCTCGAATCTCTTTAAGGATAGACTTGGTTGTAGAGAGCATAGAGAATAAATAGACCAACATTTCCTGGAGCATGGATTTGACTAAAATTAATCTGCTGGGGATATTTAGAGGATGAAGCACCCAACTAGCCAGTTTACTCCTTATGCGATCCAATAGATCCTACCAGGAAACACTGCGAATGGTCCCCTCCGCCAAAGGAACCCCCAAATATTTGGAGGGGTAAGAACCCCGAGAAAAGCCAAGAATCTTGATAATACTGCACTGGGTAGGAGCTGGAGTGTTAAAGAAGAACACATGGGATTTACAAGGATCGACTTCCAACCTTGATGCCTTTGCAAAGAGCACAAGGCAAATTTTAAAGATCCTTGCTTCTTGGACTAAAGGGTGCCCCATAAGCATAGTGTCATCCACAAACTGCTAGTGAGTTTGCTTAACCATCCCCGCATGAAGCTGGAGCCCCCTGAGCCTACCTTCAGCCACCTGGGATTGGAGGAGTTTGCTGAGGCCTTCCGTCATTAAGATAAAAAGGAAAGGGGACAAAGGGTCACCTTGCTGGATACCATGAGAAGCATGAAGAAGTTTGGAAGGAGACCCATTTAGGAGAATGGAGAAAAAAGGAGTAGAAACCATATTCATGATCGTGGTTACCCATTCCCAGTCAAAACTATAGGCCCTTAAGACAACCCTCATGTACTCCCAGCTAATTTTATCATAAGCTTTGGATATATCCAACTTTATTAACATGCCCGGTTTCTTTGTGATCTCTAGGGAATGCATGATCTCTTGAACCAGAATAATACCATCAACAATTTGTCAGCCTTCCACAAATATGGATTGCTCCGGGCTGATGAGGATGGGAAATAGAGGCTTTAACTGGTTGGCTATGACCTTAGATATGATCTTGTAGATAACATTGCATAGAGAAATAGGTCGGAACTTCCCTGGTGAATCCGTACCCTCTTCTTTTGGGATAAGCGATAAGAAGGTGGAATTAAAGGCTTTTAACACACCCTGACTGCAGTGGGATTCTTCCATGATCTGGTGCACATCCACCTTGATGAGATCCCAGAAATGGTGGAAAAAATTGGTGGTAAACCCATCGGGACCTGGAGCCTTCCCAAGAGCCATTTGATTCATATCCTCTTCCACCTCTTGCATAGAAACAACTTTGCTCAGCATCTGATTATGCTCCCTAGTCACCAAGCGAGGGATACAGGTGGAGATTTTTGCTATGTCATGGCTGCAATCCGATCTGTCTTCTGTTAGCACAACCTCAAAGTGGTTAACTAATTCTTACTCAATTTCTTAGTATAAAGAAATCATGCTTTTGTCATATTTGCATAGAAAACACCGAATCTACATTGTTTATGTAAACATAATGAACAACTATGTTAAACCTTGGAAACATACATAAATTAATACAAAGAGGAAATCGCTACTCACAAGCTTGGAGGAGTTAGAATTATAGGACATTGCAGTATCAATTGATGATGATAGAATTTTTGATATTGTTAAAGAAGGTAATGTAATACAAATGTAAAAAAAAAAAGGTTCATACATTGTTCATTATATATAATATACATAGAGTAAATTATTTGTTAAGAAATTTTAGAGTCAGAGGGTTTGAAATTGTAGAGATACTTTAGTTGGAAGGTCGACCAACAAAACAATCTCCAAATTAGGGTTTTAAAAGGTATGCTACTTTGAAATTTGCATAAATTTTGACTGGAAGGTCCAATTACGTGTTTTAAAATCCATTAGAAAGAAGAGACATAGGATAATATGTTGTAGAAGTTATATTATCAAAATTTGTATATTATTTTCAATATATTGAGTTTGAAAGTTGAAGGTTTTGTTTAGACCTCAATTAAGAAAAATGGAAAAAATGGACATACGCAGGTTTAATGGAAATGAAGATAAAGATGAAATCAATCCCATGGAATGGTTTAGGGTGATAAAGGAAAATTATTTGAGTTCTATTAGGGAAGGTTGATATATTCAAGGTTAAGCTAAAAAGTGGTGGAAAATCATGATTTATATAATAGACTAAATACTACATGGGAAGAATTTGAATAACTATTCTCAAAAAGATGGATCAAGGACTCAAAAATGGAAGAGATGAATGGAATTCAAGATGAATGGAATGAAGCAAAAGAGGAAGTCAAAAGGAAAGGTGAGGATATGTCTAAGATGCATGACCTTAATGATTCACTTATTAAAGAGGTTCATAAATTAATAAAGGGAAAGGATGGGAAAGGAAAATCATGAGTCAAAGGAAGAATTGAAAAAGAAGGATGAAGAGATATGCAGATTAAGAAAGCATAATAAAAAGCTATTTGTGGGGTCAAAAAATTGAAAGTGGAAAAGAAGCATAGTCAAAATCAATAAAAATCAATTATTTTTTATGAAGAGACTACCAAAAGACTTGAAGAGGAAATTTGCGAGAAGGTTGAAGAAGCTCTAAATACATATGACATAAAAGAAGAAATGCAATCCAGAATTGAAGGACATAAAAAATGAGTGAACAACACCATATTGTAGCTTCAAAATGAGAAGGAAGACAAGATTCTAGAAGGACACCAGAAAATACTTGAAGAAGTTGAGCTCCATCTTAAATATGTACATGTCAAATATGAAGGTATTATCACAAAGGAAAGCCTAATCAAAGGCCAAGCACAGAGGATAAAGGACACAATTATCTTTGAAAAAACACTGATGACATGGGTGTGTAGAAGGACGAGAAACCATATCGACATCCTCATTACCAAGAAAGATTCCAAGAAAGGAAAGAAGACATACAATGACACTATCAATAAATAAGATGGAATACTAAAAAATATACATGGAACAAGGTACCATAAAACTATTATTCAACAAGATATTATCAAAGACTAGAAACAACAACGAATTGGAGAACTAATAATCGCAAGACATGGAATCAAAATTATGCAAAAAATAGCTATCGAGGATTGGGACCAAAAAGAATTAAATTTGGATGGATATCATAAGTGTTAACAAGAAAGCAAGAATATAAGGAGATCCTATTACCTGGTTTCATCACATGTAAATCCATTAATCACATCACTTTGAGGAAAAAGATTTTCGAAGGAGGTATTATGATGTGACCCAAGGGGGTCATATATGGTGTTAAATGTATATGATATGATCCCAAGGGGGCAATATATGGGGCTATATGGGATTAAATGTATATGTATTGATGTGAATGAATATGTAATAGTGGTTGGCCCTAATGAAGGGAACACATATGCAATGAGTGAATAGGTATCTATAGAAGTAATGTAGTCATTGTTGAGAGCAGGTGAAAGGATTATGTGAATATCTTGGGGTGATTGGAGAAGGATCTCCTCTTATTTAAGGAGTTATTATGTAACTTATCTCTCTTATATATATTGGAGTTGTGATCCATGTTTACATTGTTGTACATGGTGTTTGATTTTGTTCTCTTATGCTATATTAAGGATATTGGTTCATAATATAGAGAGTGATGGATGATGGAACTAAGTCGAGTGATACAAGATGTTTCCAAACATGGGTTGACATCACACAAGTAGATGCTCATTCATTGAATATCCATTAATGAATGACAATGTTCTTGATTGTGACGAGGATCTGGAAAGCAATATATGAAGAAAAACTAGGGTTTCCATGGTCAAAATCAAAGTTCATAAGGCATGATTTGGCTAGGTGAGTTGTGCCTAATGCTGAAAGTTATGCCTTCCTTTAGGAAGGGAAATATTAAAGAACTTTGAGAGTGGACATGGTGGAAAGGGATTGGGATAAATCATCTACAATGTTGTAGTTATATGCATCTTTCATAATAGTATTATGGGCAGTTCATTGTAGTGGTTGTTTTGGTATTTTAGGGATTGGGTTGTTACTAGGAAATTATATTTTCAAAGGCCCACTAATGGTAGTGGGTGCTTCCTCTCTTTGTAGTGATTTTTTTGTGCCATAACCTTTGATATGGGTTTGAAGATGAATCTCTATCATATTCATATAAATTTTTTGAAAAGAACTATCTCTTATGGGTCGAGGTTCTTGTTGATGGGACAACCCCTTGATTGGAAGAATGTTGTTGTAAGACCTCCTGCTGTGGTGGTGGAGTGTTGTTTTCTTCAGGAGGGTTGGAGCTATTTTTATTCCTAGATTCATTTATCCATTGACTTTTTTGTATCAATAGGAAATTTTTTGTATAATGGAAATATTCCCACACATGGTACAAGAGAAGTTGGTTTATAGATTGGAATTCTTTCCTTGCTTTGGGAAATTATTGTTCCCTGTGTTTTGGTTTTGATTTCTATCATTCCATTTTTCTTGGGTAGGGGGATTGTCCCCTTTCCCTTGTGGATGGTTTTTTTGTTTGTTCTTTCCTTTCTTCTTTCCTTGATTCTCTAAATTGGGGGTATTTTCCACATTCGACTGGTCAATTTGATTAGTCTGTTGTGTGGGAGAGGGTTGAACTAAATTGAGTCATGGGGTGTAGACCAAGTGGACCAGGTAATGAAAAATAGGGGTTGTAAATGAGTATGGTAAAATATGGGTTGGGTGCTCCATAATATGTGGATATAAGATCTTGTGGAACTAATGGGGGTGGTGGGTGTGCAAGTTGTGCTAGTTTTGTGTTTGGGAAAGTGGGACTATATGGTCCATATGTAATTTGACTAAATGAGGGTTTTGGAATAGTTTAAAGGGCCACCATTGCATGAGGTGTTGGTGGATTCTAATAGGACATAATGTATGGTATCAATACATGTGGTTTAGGATTATTCCCTTGATAGGAATAACCCCAATAATCCCACGGATAAAGTGCGACATAATGGGAGGAGATTGATATAGAGAATTATGTTGAGGGGAATATGGAATGATTGTATACAAATATCCTTATCGGGCATAGATTAAAATAAAAATTATGGGCCTTGAAGTTGGCATCATCTTCCATTTTGGGCATGGTACTTTCCACGTATTTGGAAATCATAGCCGGAAGGAGTGATTTTATTAACCAATCTAGACTTAGTAACTTAGGCTATATTGTGATTTTGCACAACATTTTGTGTCTATGTGATTCATGGATATGATATGCTATGTTCATGGAAGTATTTTGCCTAAATTTGCATAGAATATCTAAGCAAAGATCATGATGTACATGTAACTAAAAAAGGTGAGAAAGATGGTAGATATGGACTCAAAGGTGGAGTGAGTACTAGATGGTAGATTAATGTACCATTTGGCCATCATCCCTGTGAGGGTTCTCTAAAATAGATGAAGACAAATGATATCTTCATTTATACTATTAAAAGAGCACCATAGATGAAATGAAATCACATAGTTGGGTAGTTCGTATCCTTGTTTTCCCTCAATTTCGGGGATATCCAAAGGGATTTTGACCAACATTTGTGGCCATGCTAGGTCATGATAGATGGGAGCATTTATTATTTTGGATAAATCAGGGATATTTAAACTCACCATAACTGGAAGTGTTAATGGAGGTGTGGGGCCAGTCATTGGTTTTTGTGGATTACCTCCTATAGGTGGTGAGGGGGATGATAATGGGGTTGTTGATCATCTTATTCATGGCAATTAGGGTGCAAATGGGGGGTTTGGAGGAGATCATAGTAGGGTATGTGTGAGCACGATTGATCCAATTACATTTTCCCATGAATGTCCCTAATGTGATGGTTTCCCTCATGATCTACGAGGAGATGATGGTGTGGGAACCCTACCTTGAATAGTGGGGATGCCTTGCAGCCTTAGATACTTCCTAGGATGTCTTAGCTCTACAATGATTGTTTTTGTGTGATGAAATGAAGTCTAGGATATATGGAATAAAACACAATTGAAAAATAAAAAAATATGATAACCATGATAACATATGCAAAATGGTGCAAGTGTAAAAGTATGTGTTATATTTGTAAATGGTATCAAGAGTAGGTTCATTTTTATTACATTTAGATGGCATTTTTTAATGAATATCGAGAATGAATTTTCCCTATTTGAATTAACATCCTTCCTCTCAAATGGTCATTGAGGCTTATAATATATTTCTTGTTGGATGGTTATGAACCTACCGAAGACAACTAGTGAAAATATGAATAAAATAGTTATAAAGAGGGGTATTGTGGATATTTTCCAAAAGGATCATAAAAATTTCCAATAGCCAATGAAATTTGACTTAGGTACAAATGCATCCCACAAATGCCAGTTGGTGAGAATCCTAGTTTTTTCCCACTAAGATACCTATGTTAAGTTTGGAGAAGAGTTTCAGCCTTGAACTGTAAAGAATCACCTCCACAAAGAGTTGGGTGGATGAATATGGAGAACACAAACAAATCTAACTTAGATTTTGAATCCTTGGGAACCACACTTTCTTATGCAGATTTGATTATAATTGCTTGTAAAAGGATTTAAAAGTTCCCTATAAGTCAACCACAACTATTTTTTCAAATGCATAAGATTGGTGGGAACTATTTGGATGCCTATCCCAATAAATCCTATCCTAACTATTTTTTTGGTGACCTCCTTGATGGAGGATTTTAGTTGGTTTAGAATTAATTTGCAAGTTGATTTTACAAGGGTCCATATTTGATTAAGGGTGTGACAAGGGAGGTATTTCAAACCTTTCATTTTTTTTATTCATCAAGATCACTTGCGAGTGCAAGATGAAGAGCATACTCAAATGGAAGGATTCTTTAGGTCCCTTGGTATGTGCTTCAAGTGAGAGATATACACATGTGTTTTTGAAAGCAAATAAAAGTATAAATTTGCAACTAACTTATGATAATTGTGAAGAAAATATTTTTAAACATTGATTGTTTGTTACTCCTCCTAATCAATGTTTAAGTGTGAATGATGTTTTGAAAATACAACTATGAAAAGCTAAATGTGATAAGAGAGGTATTTCAAACCTTCCACTTTTGTTTTGTTTTGTTTTGTCAAGATCACTTATGGGTGCAAGACAAAGATCATTCTCAATCTGAGAGGAGTCTTTAGGTCTCTTGTTTTTGTGTATAAGTGAGATAATATAATTCATCTATTCAAAATAAATATGCAAGAAGAAAACAGTGTGAAACTAACAAAAGTTTACTCAATTTTCCTAGACTAGTAATTTCTATAAAAAGCAATTTGTGATGATGTAGCTTCTTTATAGTGAGAGCTAGGAGGTTCGCTGGGGACCTCAAAGCATTTTCCTAAAAGTTTGTAAAAAATAACTTTTTATTCCTACTTAGGCTATGGGATTTGATTACTAAGTAAGTAAAAAGAACTTATTAGTTGTTTATTAATTCTTTAGCATGTATGGGAATCTGTTGGGACTATAGTTTGTAGTGTAACTAAGTGAGACAAGATGAAAAAAATGCACAAATGCATGGGGTTTTGGCATACAGTTGCGCAGTCACACCGGTCACAAGTAACAAAGGCCATGCAGATAAACCATGCATGCAAATGAACATAAACTAGCATTCTCACGTGGTTTTCAAAGAGAAAGTTGTGTGGTTTCAAACTGAATAGACATCAGGAAACATGCAGGATGAAAACTGGATGGAAATGGTCCTTGAGCCTACAAATCCTATTGTTCAGGGGTATGAACATCAAGAGTGTGACCTTGCAAACCATCCCAAATTAGTTAACAATTAAAATACAACATATAGATAAGAAAACTAATAAAGGAACCAATGAACTCACTAAATACTGTTACGAAAAAAGTCACAAGAGTGAGAAATCCTCCCTATCCTTGTAGGTTGTAACCAAGGAAACATTGTAAGTAATGATTAGTAGAACCTACACTAAAAAGAAAAAAGAAAAAATCAATGAACAAGAATGAAATAAGGATTGAAAAGTGCTAAAATACCATACAAGAAATAGAATAAGTTAGATTTAACCATATAGTATTGTCCAATGGAAAAGCATGTATACAAATGGTGACACCTAGAAGAATGAAGCTCCAACGATATCCAATGCTCTCCCTTAGGGATGGGTCCTTTTGAACTCTCTCAAATTGATTTCTAACTAACTTGGAATGATGGGGAGAAACACTTGCTTCTTGAGGAAGAAGTCAAGCGATATTTGTGATTCCAAATGATGAAGAAGGTGTGTTAAAGATGAGCTCTCAAACAAATTCTTGTAGCATAACCTTTCTCTAGATTTATCTTGTGGAATGCATGCTCATGGATTCCTTTTATAATCCAAATGGAGGTCTTGAAACATCTAGTTGTTAATGTGAGTGATCCATCACATGAAGTGGTCCCTAAAGTACAAGCATGCGGCTAATGAATGTTCCCAAGCATATGAAGAGGTGAATTCAAATTCTCCAAGCCAAAATGTGGTTGAGAGACTTGAATGTGCCACATAAAGTTAATGGTATATCCATTGGTAAAATTGCACGGTGTTGGATCCCTAATTTGTACTATTTTTTCCATCCATTTATCTTGATTTGAAGACATTTTCGAGCCATCCTATTATCCTTTTGATGATACAATTTTTATAGACTTGAAACATGCCTAAGGTATATCCTTTCTCATGTGTTGCATTGTTTTAAGTTATAATGTAGGTTATTGAGTAGTTTCATGACTGATTTTGGGTTATTGATGGGATGGCTCGAAGGTATGCACTTATAGGATGAGAGTATGGCATTGCCTTCTCAAAATTAGATACCATCCTGGATAATATATCTTTTTGGTATGATGTTACTTGCAATAACTGCTACTTCCAAAATTACATTGTTGCCACCACATTTACCATTTCATTTGATACTTGAGCATTTGGCCTTCGACCAATGCTTAAGTATAGGAGCATATATGTGCTAGTATGTCAATGTTGAGTCATTAGGATATACATGCAGTGCCATTTATTACAACTATATGCAATTGTGATTATTCAGCATAATGTCTTATTTGATAAACTTTTTGTAACATCAGGTATTTGCAAACAAATCTCATGCTATGTATTGTTACGAATGGCATTGAGAATATTTGATTCTCAAGGAGTTTTGATAATTTTTTGGGGGAGTTAAGTTGCTCTCTAAAAATGTATAAATCAGTGATTCATCCCATGAGAGGGAGTTTTCTAGGAAGAGAGGGATACTGAGTAGAACAGAGTATTGTTGGACCTTGCTGTAATTTCCTTCTGTTTTAATGCACGCTAAGTTGTTTCATATAGTCTGAGTGTTAATTTGTGAGTTGTTCCAGCATCCATGATCAAGGGAGGAAGGGCCCATATAGAGTCTCTGAATTGACCATTTTTGGCGTATCTATGGACCACCAATTTTCCTAATTTTTCTGTAAATAACCTTGTAATATTGCCTATACAAGCGAAGTTCCCTATGTTTTGCACATGAAGTGCTATTATGATCTAAAGGTATCAAACTCCTACCTAAATTGTAATTCTTTTCATTTATTTTGGATTCGATGAAAATTAAGTTGTTTTATTTGATGAAGTTATAGGAATCTTGATCCTACAACAATAGTCATGTCCCTGCAGCAGCTGTCCAGTTCCTTGAACAACGTGATCATGCATCACCATCATTGTTCCTCACACTTACACATGTCCAATATATAAAGGGACACATGAACATGATATATGGATGTTTCTAGATAGTCATATATCCATTAGATCAATCCCATATCACACGTGTGAATCTTGAAGCAATTGGTTAATGAGTTGGTTTAAATTTGCAACAATTTTCAAATAGCCAACTTGTAGCATGATTTTCAAGGTGATCAAGATGGATCATAAAAATATAAAACATGTATTTTGTTTACGGTATGCCAAATTGAGTAATAATTCGTCCATTTTCCAATATTCAATAGGGTTTGGGAGATCTCTATAGATTTTAAAACAGATTTAGTGATCTTTTGCCCAAATTCCTATAGGTGCATTTTTTGGAATTTGGTTATGAATTGGCATGATTTCTCCTCCATCCTTTGGAAACGAATAATATGAGAAAATATGGGCACATGAGTGATTGTTAGGGATGTTGTTATGCTTTCATGATCATCAAATAAACTCCATTTTCTTAATTAAACTAAGTCAAATATTTGTTGGTTGTAAGATCCACTTGTTTAGGATTTGATCTCATCTTGTGTAACCTTTTTTCCTTTTGTGAAAGAGGAGTTGCATGTATAAATATGAGGAGGAATTAGTTCTTTGGGGGGAGGAAGTTATGAATCAATATACTATTCTACTTAATGTGATTGTACTAAAGATCAAGCCCATACATTACCTTAAGATAAATCAGCTTTATGTTTTGTTGAGATCATGTATTGAGCCATATTAGTTACATATCATGTATGTGAGTGAAGGAGGCCCCCCTTCTACTCACAAGAATTATTGTGGGTGGTGTGATTTTTAATTTTGTGCAGTGAAATTAATTGGATTGTGTGGTTTAATTTCTATTAATTGCATTTTTTATTTACAGTTCTTTTTGTTCATTTTTGTAGCAGCATATATTAACTGGGAGAGGATTTATGTTATGATCGATTATGAAATTTCTTTGAATATTTGTTATGTGATAACTGAATGAGGGTGAAAGAATTACAAATCAATTTACTTGACAACCATGTTTAGGTACATGCATTGTAAATTATAGATCAGTTTCTTGTAATGGTTTGTTACTACAAAATACTGCAAAGTTTATGATTCAATGCAATTTCAGGATTTAAATTTGATGGTGTTCTGATTTATTTGAATTTGATCTATTTGATATTATTAAACCCTATTTGAATTAGCATCAACAACCCAAATTTTTACAAGGAATCTATCATTTCATTGTTTTAAATATGTTGAATAATGCCTATTCTTGAAGGACTTTGCTTGTTGTGTGAAGTAATTGATTGAGGCTATTAGAAGGAAAAGTGTGATTGAGGATTTTGTTTCATTTCAGTAGATAGTTCTCTTTTTAAAAGGCCTTGGTGTTATTGATTTTATATCTGATAGAGGATTGATTTTTTTGGATTTGGCACTTGAAAGAACTTTAATAGTTTTCCTTGCATATACTTTGCATAATACCTCACAAGTCTACAAACATACTAGATTGATAATTAATGTTCCAAATTATGTCATATAATTTTCCCCACATTTTGGCACCATTGTTGGGTAGGTGCTAAAGGGAGGATTTCAAAAAGTGTAGAAGGTGTGGTAAGTGTGGGTATGATCTTCTTAGAATTGGTATCAACGAGGAAAGGCTTACTGGGAGCCTAGCGTTCCACTCATAGCTATGTTTTGCAATACTGATTCCAAAAAGATAAGAGGTTTATTTTAAAGCATTGTTTTTAAATTTTAGTTTTTGGATTGGACCCTCTTAAGAATTGATATCAATAAGGAAAGGCTTACTGGGAGCATAACGTTCCACCCATAGCTACATTGCATAGTATTTATTTTGGAAGCATGATAGTTCTTTGCAAATTATTTTGATTGATTGTAGATTGACCAAACTTTAAGACTTGAAGGAGGAGGAGTTGTAAGACAAGAGGTAAGAACCCACACATCCATTTTTGTGGGTTTATCCAAGACCTTGTCATGTTGGTATGTTATTTTTTCTCTTAGATTAGATGTTTCCAAATTAATGGCGACATCTTAAATGCTACTTTATTGCATTTTGAATTATGTTAACTGTGTGATAGTATTGCATGGTTGACAGATCTGTATGGTTTGAAGCATGATTTTGAGACATGATAGAATTACATAGTTTGATAGCATTGCATGCAAAATAACTATAGGTAGAGGAATATTGAATCCCATTATTACATCTCGTGGTGATGTAAGCACCACCCATTCTACTAACCAACTGACATGAACATTTCAAGGAGGAGATACCTCAGGGGTAAAAACTGAAAGACTGAAGGAGAAGCCTAAAGTTGATCTTTTAAAAACTCTTGTCATAGAAATAGATCTTGCTTCTCCTATTGGCTCAAAATCATGAAGTCAAGATCTAGAATTGTTTCTAGCAATCTTTCAAGAATCTATGAAGAACCTCTTTTATTTCTGGAAGAGATGGTAGGTGATAAAGATGTGGGTCCTACCAAGGAATTTTTTTTACCTTCGAATTCCCCATCAAAGATCTAGGAGGAGTAGAACAAATGAAGAAAATATATTGTCATTTGGATATTCTTGAAATTTATGGCATATGTGACTTCACCCATTCCACAGATAGTTTCCCTTCCTTAACTAGGATTAAAGCAACATATCAAGGATATCTAGAAGCTGCAAGTTCAATTTAAGCAAAGGAACTGCAATAGCCATGAAAACCTTAGCTTGCATGGAAACCTAAACTTGCATGTATGGTTCAAAACTCTATTCCTATTTTTTGATATTCTCATAATCCATCCTAGAATACTCATGCAACATGGAGTTTGTGGTAGCCTCAGTATAACCCCTACCAACCTTGGAAACCAAGTTGGAATGACCATATTATAATGGCATAGCTACTCTTTCACACATTGAAACAAAAACATATTGTCCATAGATTCACTAATCTCTTCAACAACAAGCTAATCAGCCACACCTGCTACACTTACCTGCCCATCAAAGTCCTTCATATGCCAAACAAATTCCTACTCATCCCATTCCAAATCCTAACCATAATAAAGCACTGTAGCCCTATTACAATGTTGAACTGTAAAAGTTTTCTACCTTCCCTACCTATTATACCTTACCTGCACCACTATGAGAAAAATGTGCATAACTATAGGAAGACTGCACATTGCTGCAGGAACCTTGTGCACTGTTACAGAAATCCTGTACACCACTGCAAGAAATTTGTTTGAAGTATGGTAAGGTTTTAAATTCAGAAATTTCAAAAGAAAATGAAGAGGAGGACTTAAAATATTATTCTAATCCTTATTAGCAAGAATACAAGGTCGGTGAGCCATGGACAACATTAGATGCAGAGCATATTTTGGATCCCAAGATTGAAGAATTTCGTGCATTCAAGGATGTAAGAGCCAGGTTTTTTAATATCTTCAGAGTATGACAAAAGAGGACATGCAAGTTAGTATTAATGAAGAAGGAAATCAAGGGACAAGTGATTACATTGAAATTTGGTACTAGACGATCATCAGGCCAAACCACCACTTCCTTCTCCAATACTTATTGGCATAAAATCAATCAGATCTATTGATTCCTCATATCCAGGGAATTATTGAGGTATACTTTTCATATTTGGATATGAGTGCATTTGTAATCCTATTTAGTACACGGCTTCATTGAAAATTCTCCTACACTTGAGAAGATGTGTTTTAATTTTCAAGTAGAGTAATATAGTGTAGAATAATGAATAAAATAGTAAAGATAAAAATAATTCTAGTTGTGAAAACTGGTTTATTGACACAGTGGGGCATGAGTTTTGCTTGAAAAGCAAGTTACTAGCAGGAAAAAATCATAATAAAGTTTTGCATGTTGGTTCAATATTCTATTATGGTTTGTCAAATGTTTTGGTTCTATGCTCATACTGGATGATGTGGGATTATTTAAGGCCTTCCTTCCATTAGGTCTTGTCCCATCAACTTCAACACTCTATTTGGGATAAAGATCAAGATATTTTTTTGATGCCTTTTATCTTGTATGCCTCAATGATAGGCTTTCTCGCTAGTGTAGCTAGGGTTTTACCCCTAGCTTGTGCGAATGAGCACCTACTAAGGAGAAGGGACTCCTTAGTAGCAGTTCAGTAAATGGAAATTATTATGCTAAAACTGAAATGTAAATTACTCTAAAACATGTGCATGAAACATAAACAACAAGATGTAAATAATGGCTTTTGTATTAATATTACCTCCAATGTGAAGGTTGGTGAAGCTCTTTGCAATGTCCAAGAGGGTTGCTCCAAGCTCCAACTTGCTCCTTCTCTTTCTCCAATGGTGGAAATGGGCCAAGAGGGGCTCTCAAGGTGAAAGTAGTTCAATGGTGAACTAGGGTTTCAAGAGAGATTTTGGCAGAGTAAGGGTATACTTGATTGTGGATATGAAATAAGGGATCTCCATCACCTATTTATAGTTTTTTGGTGGTGGAGTGCTGACCCATGGTTTTGGGAACCATATGGTTTAGGGCAGCTGTATGGGTTTTTTTCCTCCTTTTCCTCATTATTTTATATTTTTCTTCCCTTTTTAGGGGGTTTTTGCTATTTTTAGAGGAATTTTGGACATTTTTGGAGGAAAAATGGGTTTTTTAGCCTTTTTGAGGCTTTTTTGATGGTTTTGTGGCCTTTTGGAGGCATTTTAGGCCTTCTGGAGGCTTTTTAGTGGGATTTTTTGGGTTTTTAAGGGAAATATGGTAGGAAAATGGACAAATGAGCCATGTAATGAGGTAGATGAGGTAGTGAACACTTTTTGGGTGTTAACAGATTGCCCCCTGATGTGTGAGGGCAGGATCTCATCGTATGGCCGATGGACATCATAAGTCATGGATGGTTTTCCTGGGGGTGTGGAGAGAAGAGAAGAAACAAATTGAAGCCCGGAACAACGATCCCGAACCAACTGCAAGAACTAAAAGTACATAACCTCAATAATGGATGAGGAATCATCTGATCATATGGACGAGGCGGGCATTCCCATGCTCGTATCAGGATATAACATAATAACAACAATGGGGTCCAAAATATGGGGACCTAACGTATACATGACCTCAAATACTGACTGAGGAATAATCTCAATATATGGATGAGGCGGGCATACCCATGCTCGTATCAAGATACATAAAAATAACTGTGAGGCTCGAAAAGAAGGACCTGTAGGATACATAGAAAACCACTATGTACATCATAAGGGTCCAGGAGGGACACAAATCTGGGACGTACTGCTAGGCTGACCATGTCTGAGCTGAAAAAACTGGTGCACTGGAATATCAACAATGCTGTTGACTGGGGTACCAGAGGAACTGATGAGCTGCTGGATCATAATGACTAGGAGCAATAACCTCGATGGTACACTGAGCTGGAACTGAAATGGGTACTCAAGGAAGCATATAACTGGATGGCTTCCGAATACAATCGCCAACGTAGCCCGTACATCCACGGGAACATATAACTGGGCGTTCCGAAGTGACTCACCAATGTGCTAGAGTCGGGGGAAATCCGGTGTCTTCGACTAAAAACTGAAGGGATATAACCCTACGCGATTCTCGACGATGCGATCAAGGTGCTGAAGTCGAGCATGTGAGAAACAACCACTCGGAGAGGCAATGATGACTCCTCCCAGAATGATCCGTAGGCACTTACCACAGATGGTGATAAGTCCAAGGCGTAGGGACCTCTGGGCCTATCCTCTGGAATAGAGGTGCTGTCGTCGACAGAGGGAGACCTGCAACTATCAAGGCAATGATGTTTCCTTGACAGGAGCGCGAGGTGGAGAACCAAAATGTGATAGTACTGATGGAAGGACTGACAGACTGTGGGGGGGACAACTGGGCAAGCAGAGTGGGTGGACTCAAACTTCCTTTGTTCAGAGTATGATAATGGGAATGATCGGGCAGCATATGAAACTGACTGAGGGGAAAGGAATCATAGCTGTATTGGATTTGGGAAGGTGGCTGGTCTGAGGGAGACTCAAGCTGTGGTACAATGGTAGGAGACTGCAGAATACTCTGAACAAAGGCGACCTGATTGGGGGTGCTGCCGAGATGATCGATCATAGTGCCAGGAGGCACGGGGGGGGGGAACTTCTTCAAGGGTTAAGGAACTAGAAGAAGTGTGTGTAAAATGATACTCTCGTGTGGATTTATACGAGCCCAGGACAGTTCATGCTCGTGGTTTCTTTCAATTTTAAGGAGTCTGAAAGCAAATAAGAAGACTCTGAAGTAATGGAATGGTACTGTCGTGTGGATTTTACGAGCCCAGGACAGTTCATGCTCGTGGTTGCTTTCAATTTTAGAGAGTCTGAAAGCAAATAAGTAGACTCCAGGGGGTTGCTTTTTCGTATGTTTAGTCTCCAAGGCCCAAAGAAGCATAAAAGGATGCAATGAAGAACTCTTCTAGCCGGTGTGACTAGAGTATTCCTTTTTCGTAATTAGTCTACCAGGTCCGGAAAAGGGTTAAACTTATACCAGATAGACGCCCTTTCAGGTACTTTAACGAGCATGAAAGGAAGCAAGATTGCTCGGTGATCTTTTCATTCTTTTAGGAGTCAGAAAAGAGCTTAACGAAAACTCCCTGAGTGCCTTTTTCGTAAAGGACTTGTCCGGCCCGAAAAAGGGATAAAATTATACTGAACAAAAGGAATGGCAAGGCAAGGAGGAAGTGTTCAATCAAGGAACATGGAAGATGACCAAGAACGAGGGTAGGGGGGAACACTGGTGGGCCTCTTGTGGGGTGGATGAAATGGTGGAAAAATAACAAAACATTTGCAGTATGATAGGAGTGGATGGCTCATGTAAAAAAGTGGAACAATCCGATGGCGACCGATGTGGCATGCAAACCGAGGCAGCAAGGTGTTAGGACACGATGTTGAAATTGTACCAAGTGAGAGCGAGAAATGGTCTCAAGCATCATCACAAGCTCGAAAAAATGAATCCGGTGATATAAAGGGTGTCAAAAATGGATAACGGCCGATGTGGCACGCAAACCGAGATGACGGGGGCGTTTTGGAAAAATGCCCAAAAAATATGGGGGTGAGAGCGAGAAATGATCTCAAGCATCATCACGGGCTCGGAAAAATGAATCCGATGATATAAAGTATATCAAAAATGGGCTATGGCCGATGTGGCTCGCAAATTGGGGCGACAAGGTGTCGGGACACAACGTTGATATTGGTCTTGGTGAGAGCGAGAAATGATCTCAAGCATCATCATGGGCACGAAAATATGAATCCGACAGTGCAAATGGTGCGAAACACGGGGGTCAGAAGGACTCCAGAATGGTCAAAGGAAATAACTAGGTTAAAAAATGGTTGCAAAGAAAGGTGAGCCCACCAAGCCAAGGATGCAGTGGTGGGGAGAAATGATGACCCGTGGGGGAAGAATACTAGGTGTATCAAATCAAATCAAATCTACAAGTGATATGTGACCTCAAAATTGGTTGAGATCACAAGTGTGAAAAAGTGAGTAGGGTTAATGACTTGCCCCCATGCTATGTGCATGGGGTTTGTGATTATGGATCACATATGTGTGGGTTTGAACAATGGGTTCATTGACGTGCTGAGATAGATGTGATGGGGAAGGTTCAAAATGATTGATCATGCCCCCTATCCCAGGGTTGAGGGAATCTATTATGCCCCTTGACTCAGAGGTGTCAAGGTGGTGCTCTATGATGGTGGGGTCAAGACCGGGCATCTCGGTATAGGACCAGGCAAAGACATCACGGAACTCTCGGAAGAGTTTTCAGTACTCCTCAATCTCTTGTTCACTGCAGGAGGATCCTAAGGCAATGCATTCATTGACACCAGGGGGGTCAGAGATATCTATGTGGATGACGGGTGAGATGTTGGCCATGTTACCCTCCTCGAAGGTGTCAGGAGCTGGAATAGGGTCCTTGAACCAGTTGACCTTGGTGGGGAGGAAGTCCTTGGATTCAACCGTGAATTGGGTGGCTGTGCTAGAGGAGGATCCTTCTGGGATGAAATAGGAATGGTGGTGCATATCATCCCAGGGATAATCCGGGGCAGTAAGGGCCTCAATAATATCCTCATCAGTACGGAAAGTTTGCGTCGTCAAATCGGTTGATGAGGGGATAGTGGTTGAAGAGATCATATAAATGGTATTGACCTCTCCTGAACGGGGGGAGACCGAAGGGTGGATCTCCTCAATGGTGGGTGGTGCCATCTCGAGATCTAGATTGTTCATCTCATAGAGAGCCGCTCTGTAATCCAGGAGATCGAGACAATGATGTGAGTAATGCCCGTAAACACCGCATATGGCGCAGGGGTGGTTGGTATGGAGGGATTTGTCTTTAGGATTGGGAGTGGGGTTTAGTTCGACAGTGGGGATGTTGGGGTCATCGTCGAGCATCTGCATGTGCTTCCGTAATGCTGGTAACTGTGGACACTGATGAGTGGCATGGCCTAACTCATCGCACAACGAGCATTTGGGAGGAGCACGAAACACTGGGGGGTTTTTTACTGTCTTGGGAGGTGGTACAGCAGTGTAAGGTTGGGGGCCTCTGCCCCCAGTGGATTTGGGAGTAGGAGGGGGATTCATGGAGGACGAAGGGGTAGAGACACCAGGGGGTGGCTGAGTGGTAGTAGCCATGGGTTGCACCGGTTGGAGGACGACGCTTGGTGTCGACAGGGGAACGAGAGGCGAAAGGTACCAGATGGGTAATCCCAAGGTTATCCCAGGGAGGCTAAGGGTAGCCATAATCGGGGCGCTTACCACTCCTGATGGAGGGACCAGGAAAGGGATTGTATGGATAAGTGTAACACCAATGTGGCTAGGTACCAATGGTGGTTTGGGAAACAAGGGTGGTTGATTATTAGGAGGTTGGTTATCATGGGACAAGGTACATAAGTCAGACACGTCGGGGGTAGATGCCGGGGGAGGAATGGATTGGAAGGTGGAGGTCATCGACGCGTCTGAGTAAACTCCGGGCCCCGTAGAAGAAATAAACGAGGTGGTTGTACTAGAAACAGGCTGCTCAAGCATGGAGAGGACGTTTTCGGGTGCTGCGGGAGTACTGGGATCATAGTAGGTGAGTTGGTCAACCTTGACCACGCGTCCCTCATGGGGGAACATCATGGTGCGAAAGACGGAAGAGGCAACCGCCCGCATGGCATACATGTAGCTGCGGCCAAGTAAAAGGTTATAATACAATTGGGCATTGATTACCTCGATGTCAATGAGGACAGTTTTTCCACCTAATTGGACGGGGACATTGGCTAGGAGGCCTTGGGGCTGAGCCGAACGACCGTCGTAGGCGCGTAATGCAGTGGTGGACTGCTGGAGAGTAGGGGATCCCAACTTCTGCCACATGAATGTAGACATAACGCATGTGTAGGCACCTTCATCGATGATGCACGGATGGATGACAAGATTCCGAATGGAAACAGAAACTTGGAATGCTAGGGTGGAAGGCAGGCGAGGTTCGAACTGGTCCAAATCAAATGCCATCAAATTCGAATCATTTGGGTCAATCCCCCCAATGGCGGAGAGTAAAGTATTGCACTGGGAAGGGCAGTTCTTTAAGACTTCTAACGCAGACATGGCTGCGGGAGATTGGGCTAAGTCATCTATGATGCTGTAGTTTGACGCAGCGTGCGCATTGGGGTTATTGTTGATACGTCGAAGTGGGAAATGAGGTGCCTTGGGAGCGCCATCTAGTGGAGGTGGGGGTATGCGTAATGCTTGATCAGTAGGATGAGCGTTAGTGGGTTTATCGGTGGGAGGTACTTCAACGATGGAGCCATATTGGTTCCGCCGGGTCTGGAGGTTGACATTAGCGGAGGACATCATCAGCAAGTGGTGGGTCCCTGAGTCAAACATGGGTTGATCAGGGGCGGCGTAAGTGATTTGTTGTTGGGGTTGCACGTTGGCTTGAGGGGGAGCCAACGGCTGAGTGTTCACTACGCCTTGGTTTAGCAAGGGGTTTTGCAGAACCAAAGGTGGCTGCTGAGGTTGTGGGGGGTTGGGTGGGGCTTGAGGAGCCGCATGCCCTTGGCGATGGGCATCATCAACCCAGAGTTGCCTAGCTCGCTCTAAGTGTGGGCAAGCATGTGTGTAGTGGCCATAGACCCCGCAAATAGAACAAGGGTGGTTTGTTCGCAAATTGGGGTTTTTAGCCTGCTTGGGCGGGCAATCAGGGTTTTGGTTTGCAGGGGCCGCATTATTATTGTCGGGGGGATTCGCCGGTTGACCAGCTTGGTCTATAGGTTGGTTGTTCCCACGATTACGGCCCTTGCCGTGGTTTTGTTGGCCCTGGTTGCATTGGTTTTTCTGGTTTTGCTGCAGGTTTTGTTGGGCGTAAACTTGCCCTTGGGCAGCAGGTGGATTCTGAGGTTGTGCAGGTGCTGGAGCAGGCTGCGGTGGATGATATGTAGGTGGAGGCTGCACAGGTGCAGCAACTTGAGGGGGTTGCTGATATGGCTGCGGAGCGGGTTGTGGGTTTTCTGCAGGGGCTGCCTGTGGCGGATAATAAGCGGGTTGTGCTTGTGAAGGCGCAGGAACTGGTGTAGCCTGCTGATGGTAGTAGGGCTGAGGTGCGACCAGGGGGGCATAAGCGGGAGTCGCATGACCGAAGCACTGAGGAGGACATGAGGGTCCATGGTGGTGGTGATGCGTCATGGGAGTATACGAGTTGGTTGCTCCATACTGTGAGGTAGCCCGCGAAAGGTCGGGGCCAGGGGTAGGACGTGCTATAGAAAATGGTTGGGGATGCGAAGAAACACGGCCAATGATGCCATTTGCAGCATGGGATGCCCCCAGCGCATCATGTTGGGAGGAATCTCTGCGAGGGGTGTCAGGTATAATGGTATAGAGATAACCCGATTGGGCGTAAATGAGGTCGAACTGTTGGGCCTTAAGGATGGCCTCTTCTTCAGACTGGGGTCTTTCTGATGCCACATCCTTAGCAATGACAGGGAGAAGGGACTTGAGGAACCAATCTAGGAAGATGCGGTCGTCTAATTTTATCTTGCATAAGCTACGGCGTCGACGCCACTCATGAATGTGGTCCGTGATGTGGGTAGCCATGTTTTGTCTACAATATAGGAGGATCTCAACGCCCGCGTCATAGTGGACAGGCAACTGAAAGAACTGCAGGAAGGTCGATGCAAGGGAAGCAAAGGTGGCATGGGTCCCATGGGGTTGCTCGATATACCACTTGGCTGCAGAGCCAGTGAAGGTGCGCTGTAAGAGACGGAGGCGAACAGAGTCGTCCACTATGGAGTTGGAGGAACACCATAGGTGGAAAGACATAATGTGGTTTTGTGGGTCCTCACCTGCCTTGCCCTCGAACTTAGGGATGTCAGAGGGGAGCTTGGTAGGCATATGAGGCCACGCAGGGTCGTGTCGGATAGGGTCGTTGGTCAATTTGGCCAGGTCAGGTAGATTGAGGCTAGCCATGAATGACAAACTGGAAGAAGGATGTGACACAGTAGTGGGTTGGACCAAGTTGGGGCCAATGCTCCCAAGTGGAGGGACATGATTTGGGATGGTGCCCCCAAGTGGGGGAACGGAGGTAGTATAGGAGGGGCCTGCACCACCATGGGTAGTGTGAGCCACTGATGGAGTGGGGATAGGTATTCCTGCTACAGGAATAGGTGTCGTGAGGGGAGCGGTAGATGGGGGCCCCATGGAGGGCATACCCAAAGCAGGTGTAGTAACTAGTGTAGTGGTGGATGTGCCACCAATGGTCCCTACCAAAAAAGGAGTGGAAGTCACGCTAGCCATGGGGCTAGTAGGGGCAGTGTAAATGGGGTTCTCAGACTCTATCTCATAATCGGAGGTAAAGTAAGGTGCGTCAATATCTGGTGACGGAGACCTACGTCGCTGACGAGTGGAGTCAAGGGACAAGGCCCAAGATCTCTGATAAGTGGTATCAAGTGATGATGATCTGTGACGGTGACGGGTGGTGTCAAGTGAACCGTGCTGTGGGGGCTCGCCCCTGAGGCACCGAGAATGTCTCGGGAACTCAATGGTGACAGATGGTGTCTAATATCTGTGGGTTGAGGTGAGTAAAAAATAGCTCAAAAACCCTAATGCAACCGAGTGTGCAGAAGGAGAGCTCAAAAAACAAGGCACTCAGGCCAACAACCAACTCAAAACACCCACTGTAACAGCTGTGCTACAATAGGTGGAGTATCAACAAAGATGGTCAGAATACCAACAAGCAGCAGGTTTCCTAAAAATAAAAAATGGTGGACTCACTAGACCAAGGGGAGGTAAGGGAGCATGCAAACACCTAACTAAAAGTATTCTGACTCAACTAGACATATCCTCTACAAGGTGATGAAATCCAAGTCAGACAATATGAATAGAAAAGCCAAGTGGCTAAGGTATCCCCCTACCGGGAGGGACACCGGGTAGTCAATCCTAGAAGAATGGCAACTAAGATACCCCGTTCATGACACGTCCAAAAAGGTGAATCTGCCATTTGGTCCGTTTACCGCAATACCCCTATACAGGGATATCCCGCGAACTACGAAAGGTAGCCCTTTGGTTACTGAATGGAGTGCGGTATTCCACTCAGGCCTCCGGAACTAGTCTCCCGACTTCAACCCTCTTAAGGGAGAGGCCCTCTGATAAACTAGTCGTGACCGTGCCAAAAAGTACTAGGGGATTTTGGCTCCCTAATTGGACAACAACTATGTCTCAAGTGTAAGTAACTGAGGGGTGTTATTGGAAGCCTATCCCCCCGATCCTACCTAACTACAAAGATTCTTTTGTGTTCCCCAAGTGGGGTTAGAATATTGGTTGAGTTAGGTACTTTTACTTGAATTATGTGACAGAGTGTGTGCTCGTGAGGTGATGAACCCAAAATAGAAGTGCCACAAGGGGGGCAACTTCTAATAATACTGAAATTGAAACTTTAACTTGCAAAATTTTCTGAATTAAAAATACTGAAATTTTAAAAAGATTCTGTAAAGGGGACAAAGATTATGTTTGCAGAAAAGGATGTAGGGAAGTAGGGCTGCAGGTAGGACAGATGGCTGTGTAGAAAATATTGCAGCAAAGGGGGCTGGGGTCAAACTAGGGAAAAAATGCAGAAATCAGATCACGGGTTGGTGGCGAAACTGAGCAGGCAGACCGCAGGTTTAAGGGAAACAGGCGCGGACAGGTCGCGGCTTTTTGACTGACAGAGACAGTCGGACCGCGGGAAACAGGAAAAAAGACGCAGTTGGGTCGCGGGAAAAAGGCTGACAGGCGCAGTCGGGACGCGGGAAAGGGGCTGAAAGCCGCAGTCGGGACGCGGAAAAATGGTCAATAGGCGCAGTCAGATCGCAGCAAACAGGCTGAATAGCCGCGGTTGGATCGCAGGTAATAGACTTGAATCCGCCGGCAGGGCGTCAGAAACAGTCTGAGAGCTGCGGTCAGGTCGCAGGTAAAGGCCTGAAAGACGCGGTCGGGACGCGACTGCAAAGGGAAAAGATGCGGTGTACGGCGGCCGAAAGGGACAGCCGGAAGGAAAAAAGGAAAATTATTGCAGAAAACTAAACGGAAACTGAAACCAGAAATTCTAAACTAGGGGAGTCGCCAAAACTGTAGCTAGGGTTTTACCCCTAGCTTGTGCGAATGAGCACCTACTAAGGAGAAGGGACTCCTTAGTAGCAGTTTAGTAAATGGAAATTATTATGCTAAAACTGAAATGTAAATTACTCTAAAACATGTGCATGAAACATAAACAATAAGATGTAAATAATGGCTTTTGTATTAATATTACCTCCAATGTGAAGGTTGGTGAAGCTCTTTGCAATGTCCAAGAGGGTTGCTCCAAGCTCCAACTTGCTCCTTCTCTTTCTCCAATGGTGGAAATGGGCCAAGAGGGGCTCTCAAGGTGAAAGTAGTTCAATGGTGAACTAGGGTTTCAAGAGAGATTTTGGCAGAGTAAGGGTATACTTGATTGTGGATATGAAATAAGGGATCTCCATCACCTATTTATAGTTTTTTGGTGGTGGAGTGCTGACCCATGGTTTTGGGAACCATATGGTTTAGGGCAGCTGTATAGGGTTTTTTCCTCCTTTTCCTCATTATTTTATATTTTTCTTCCCTTTTTAGGGGGTTTTTGCTATTTTTAGAGGAATTTTGGACATTTTTGGAGGAAAAATGGGTTTTTTAGCCTTTTTGAGGCTTTTTTGATGGTTTTGTGGCCTTTTGGAGGCTTTTTAGTGGGATTTTTTGGGTTTTTAAGGGAAATATGGTAGGAAAATGGACAAATGAGCCATGCAATGAGGTAGATGAGGTAGTGAACACTTTTTGGGTGTTAACAGCTAGTAGCAATGGGGATGCATCAATGCATCCTGATTGTTAGATCCTGTAGGGGGTTTGATAACAACACATCAATTCACACTTGTTAGGATGCATTGGAGTACCTTGGTTCTCATTTTCATCATTGGTGAGAAACCTTGCATTGATTAACCATCTTCATCAATGGATGATAATCCAATGAGTACTCTCCATATTCAACTTCAAGAAAATCTATTCGTGTGGATAGAAATATACCATGGTTTGGGAACACTTGAATACTATGTGGCTAACTCAATAGAAACATGCAATGTTGAAATATTCTTCAGTAAAGGGATGATGTGAAGTGAAGATTTCTTTCCTCCTTGTGTTGGTTCATCTATGAGCAGTCCATTCAGTTCTTCATTCATCCATCCTCCCCACTTTCATATCTCCTTTATTCAATCATTCTCTCCTTCATCTTTCATTCACTCATCCATCATTTACCTTCTCTTAGTGACCCACCAAGTATTCTCAAGGCCCTTGTAGAAGACTCTCATGTGCAGAGCTAGACATTGTACTCAACATTCATGGTTCTCATCACTCCTTGCTACATCTCCCCTACTTCGTTGGCAACGAGGAAATTAAAGATATTTGGTGTGGGTGGGATGTCATTGCTATGGTAGAATTTCTGCAACATATAACTCAGGGAAACACCAATTTAGTTCTTAATAAGAAAAAGGAAGTAGGGTTTCATCTTTTCAAAAATTCTATTTATGCAGTAATGGAATCTGCTTTTGCAGCAACAACCTTGTTTATGTAGCAGAAGAAAAAAAATCATTTGTGTTTGAAAACAATTTTTCGTAGCATAGTTCTCTATGAAATATTTTGAGCAGCCCGAGATTGAGATTGTCAGCATTAATTGAACTTCATCACTACCATCTACATTAGTAATTTCCTTTAGCATAGTCATACTTTTCCTGCATACCAAGGAAGAAACAACACCTATTTATTAGAAGATCAAGCACATCTTAAGCTCCATGTACACTTGCAAACATCATCTGCAAAATCATATCTAGTTCTTGTTCAAGTACTTGCAACATGCCATGCTCCAAACGTATGTGGATATGGCAGATCCTTTTTCTTTGACCAAGGAAAGTGTTGGTGAGGATTCTTCATGGTTACATGTATGTTCTATGCTATACATAGGTCAAGTAAACTAGAACTAATTTTTTTTTTTCATTTTATTCAAAGTAGTGAAAGATTATGATGTGAAGGAGGTTGCTTTGATTAATAAAAGCATAATCCTAACACCATGACTTATAATGATTCGACACTTACATCTTGAATCATTATCTTGTGAGGTGACTGTTTGATGATTGTATTATTATTATTCAACTATCATATTTGAAACTTCAACTATCATTTCATTACCCTCTTATATCTACTATACTAATCCATTTCCCATATTGATGCTATAATTAAGCTTAAGAGATTTTACATGCCCTAGCAGAAGTGTGTATTGAAGAATGATGGTCTAGGATTTGGGATGATGATAGTATTGTGAGGTCAGAAACAAGGATGTTGAGATGAGATGATCTCTCTAGAAGTCTAGTCAGCATAATTAAAATTTATAAAAAAAGGGAACAATTATGTTTTAATATAGATTTTGATCATTCCACCTCCATCCCTATTGTCAAATTCATTGGATTTTCATCATTTTGGTGACCCTCATCATATCAAAACCATCTCATATATGATCATGATGATTACATTGTCATAATCACGATCCTATTGTTCAATTCATCCATCCATAACAATCTGCTATAGTCATCCATTGAAATTTTTGCATCCTTTCCATTTCGAGACACTTTGTTGAAGGGTTAAGTATAGACAAATAAAGCTAACATATTGAATAATGAGGGCCACAATTAGGACCTAACTATTGGGATCCAACCTCTTAGAAGAATTCCTAGAGTGTAGAAAGAAGATTAGTAGGGCAGGGTGGCTGCCATTCTTCTCAAAGTTCTATAGCTACAGTGATGCACTTACCCTAACTTTTACAAAAGGGTTTGATAGTGATAAAGTAAAAATTGGTGACGTTGACATATTGTACTAATCCAGAGACTCGGGAAGGAATTGATAAAATAGATCAAATGCATGATGATCCCAATTCTTGGGAACCTTTCAAAGAGTCACAGTTTGATGGTCCTCCTAGAATTAAAGGACTAGAAGAAATACCAGTTGAAGAAAAGTGAAAGGATGATACTATGATGCAGCCTGAAGAACAGAGGGATGTTAAGAGACTATAGAGGAAAATTAAGGAGATGACTATGCTAGAAAGGCATATCAAGCTAGACACTACTGTATTGAAGTATTCAAGTGTTCAGTTTCAAGAAGAGGTCAATCGGTTGAAAAGTGAGAACCAAAAATCAATCAAGATGGCCCGAAAATGGTATAACAAAGAAAAAAAGATCTATTTGAAAAAAACACAAGAATATTAAGGTGAAATGCAGAGATTCTCATCCTTCTTCTAGGCTAGATTTGTCGGTACATGTGACCATTGATGCCTTAACTGTTTCACAATTTTTTAGTAAGAGGGAACACTTTCTTTTCTACATGAGGACATGGAAATACTTATGCTTGGGGGAGATGTAGAGTCTTTGAATTGACCATTTTTGGCGTATCTGTGGACCACCATTTTGCCTCCTTTTCTTGTAAATAACCTTGGTATATTTCCTATACTAGCCAAGTTTCCTATGTTTTGCACATCAAGTGCTATCATGATATAAAGCTATCAAACTCTTTCAACTCATAATTATTTTCATTTATGTTGGATCTAATGAAATTTAATTTGTTTTAGTCGATGAAGTTATAATAAGCTGGATCCTACAATAACTTTTCAATTCATGCAGAAACCTGATCCTACAACAACTGTCCAGTTCTTGCAGCAATGTGATCCTGTAGCACCATCATTGTTCCTCACACTTACACGTTTCCAATGGATAAAGGGACACGTGAACATGATAGATGGATGTTTCTAGATGGTCATATGTCCATTAGATCATTCCCATATCGGATGTGTGAATATTGAAGCACTTGGTCAATGAGTTGGTTTAATTTTGCAACAGTTTTCAAACAACCAGCTTGTGGCATTATTTCCAAGGTGATGAAGATGAATCAAGAAAATATACAACATGGTTTTGTTCACAATATGCCAAACTGAGTATTACATGGGATATTTTCAAAGATTCAATAAGGCTTTTGATATCTTAGTGGATCTTAAAATGAATTTAGTGTTTTCTGCTTAAATTCTAGTAGGTGCATTTTTTGGAATTTGGTTATGAGTTGGCATGATTTCACCTCCATACTTTGACCATGAATATTATGAGAAAATATGGGAACATGAGTGATTGTTAGGGATGTTGTTAATATTTCATGATCATCAAATAGCCTTTGTTTGATCAATTAAACAAAGTCAAATATTTGCTGGTTGTAAGGTCCACTTGTTTAGGATTTGATCTCATCTTGTGTAACCTCTTTTCCTTTTGTGAAAGATGAGTTTCACGTATAAATATGAGGAGGAATTAGTTCTTTGGGGGGGGAGCCATTAATCAATAGACTATTATGCTTAGTGTGATTGTACTCAAGCTTGGGCTCATACATTCCCTTAATATGAATCAATTTGATGTTTTTCTGAGATCATTTATTGAGGTTTATTAGTTAAATAATGTGTTTGTGAGTGAAGGAGGGCCCCTTTCTACTCACAGGAACGATTGTGTGTGGTGTGATTTTTAATTTTGCGTAGTGAAATTATTTGGATTGTGTTGTTTAATTTCCAGTAATTGCATTTTTTATTTACGGTTCTTTTTTTCATTTATGTAGCAGCATATATTAAATCGTATATGATTTATGCTATTTTCGATTCTAAAATTACTTTGAATCTATATTATGTGATAATTGAATGTCAGTGGAAGAATTACAAATCAGAGATTTGTTTACTTAACAATTGGATTTAAATATAGGCATTATAAATTATAAATCAATTCCTTGTAATGGTATGTTACTACAAAATACTGCAAAGTTTATGATTCAATGCAATTTTAGGATTTAGAATTGATGGCATTCCGATTTCTTTGAATTTGATCTATTTGATATTATTAAATCCTCTTTGAATTAGCATCAACATCCCCAAGGTCTAAAGCGAATCTGTCATTTCAGTGTTATAACTATGTTGGATAATGCCTAATTTTTTAAGGACTTTGCTTGTTGTGAGGTAATTGGTTGAGCTTGTTAACAAGAAAAGTGTGATTGAGGATTTTTTTTCATTTCAATAGATAGTGTTGTTTTTAAAAGGCCTTAGTGTTATTGATTATAGATCTGATAAAGGATTGATTTTTTGGATTTGCCACTTGAAAGCACTTTAAGGATTTTCATTGCATATACTTTGCACAGTACTTCGCAAGTCTACAAACACCCTGGATTGCCAATTAATGTTCCAAATTATGTCATACAATATTCCCCAAATCCCCCTTCATTGTCCATGTGTTTCTATTCCATTTATTCGTTAAGTAGATTTATCATAGACTATTTATATAATTTGTATTACTTGTAGCTTTTGTTTAGATGTTATTGCATACACTATTACTTATAATCAACAATATTTATATTAACTATTAGATTTAATTTCTATTTATTACCAATCATAGTTGTTACTTCCATATGATATAGTTTATTTCTAATATTTGCACTTTGGTTTAATATATTTTAAAGGATCATTGCTTTCTTTAATATTATAATAGGTGCATTTTCTCTTAAATATTTGTTCTAGATCTGTAGTTGTTGTTTTCCAGATTGGTAAAATTATGTTACTTGTTGTGTGGATTTGAATGTTAATGTGTGATTTCCTTTCCAACAAAAGTAGTGTTGACTAAATCTTTCTTTTAGGAATTGGGTGTAATTTGATTAGGAGTGTGTTTCCTTTTCATTAAAGAGTGGGTATTGGTTGAGTTTTCCATACATCCAATTGCATGAGCATTTAATATAACTAGCACTATAAGAGTAAACTATAGCCTGCATATACCTTTCATGTAAACTTGAAATAAAAGACGTACCCTAGGTTGATAATTAATGTGCATGTTGTTTAATTGTCCTAGAAGCACAGTTAAAAAGACCCAACATTTTGGCATCATTGTCGGGTATGTTATAAGGGTGAAAAAGTACAAAATAGTTCTGGTTTTAATTGCATCATATCTAGTTATACTGAGGCATGGGAAATACATTCAGAAGGTAAGAATCTACACATCTATCACCAATTCCTAAAAGGAGAGGATTATCCGTGGTAGACTCTTATCTCACCTGCATCAGAGTGTATAGATTGCATGTGTAATATCCTATGAAGTGATTAAAAGGATATTATCTTGACTTCAAATATTCAAAACACAAATTAGCACATATTGAGACTAGTTAACAAAACTGGTTGAAGGAAGACTAGATTCAGACACAAGAAGACCTCCCCATAAGGCTTGATATTTGAAGTCTTTTGGGTATACAAAATATGAAGTGAGTGTGCATAAAAAAATATATCAGAATCATGTCCAACTTCGGAGTCCTATGCACAATGTACTGGGGCCATTTATGTTTCAACGACAGCTACCACTGAGGTCTACACAAGGCTTCCTAGGAACACCAACATATTCCTACTAGAATCGTTCACTTACACTTGAAACCAAATAGAGTGTGTATATTAGACACTAAACCCTTAATATAATGTTGGGAAAGAGTTACTAGAGTGTTGGGAGAATTTGGCTGTGTTTGGAGGAAAAAGAAGGAAGGCCACAATGTAGGACAACTCAGCTAGTTGAATTCGAGGCTCTCCCAAAAAGGTTGAGGAGGATAAGAGTTATCAGGAAAAGACTTGAAGGATATTCATCAATTTATTAAGAAGCTCATATGTTTAAAAAAACATAAAAGGATCACCTAGATAACTTTTAATCGCAATTACTATAAAACAAGTCAAAAAACAAGGTCTAAAGAGCTAGTCTTAACAAATTGGTGCACAAACGTCCTCTAAGGATTTTTAATTAATCATGTGATGACTAATATGGCTTAGATATATATAAAATAATAGAATCATACAATATTGGAGAAGACTGAGAAAAAAATGAAGATAATTTGATCTCAGACTTTACAGAGAGTCTCTAACCATGAAATTCTTACAATACTGAGTGTAGAAGGATTCTAAGAAGAGAAGAAGTGTCTTCACTAGATATGAAATAGATATGAACACAAATAATATGGATTCCAATGGAATGCACACCAAGCTTCAATGGTTGATCTCATGGAACATTCACCAACTGATTCTTCTCCTCTAGATGGATCTCCTCAATATCTCTCTCTAACTGGATCAAAACTCAGAATCTATCTTGCTAACTTGAATTATTCTGACAGTAGGCTGACATAGGGATGTAGATCAAACCTCAATGGATATGGATTAGATCTTGAACAACTAGAACACATACTGCATTGGTGCACATCTCCCAAGCTTGGTTGAGGTGCATCACTCAACCTTGAGAATCCCAGCTCTCAATCACAGACAAATGGATAAAATATGTGAAATGGATTTCTCCTCCTTCTTTTATAGACTTTTCTCCCCATGGTTGAGCTTATTCTCTTAGAAATTCGAATTGGTGGAGGAATGGATGTTTCCTTGATTATTTGGATTGGGTTTGGACCAACTTAGCCTCATGGATGTGTCCTCACTTTCTAAACTTGGACCCTGTATCTTTTTTGGATGTTTCTATTCCCTCCCGAGTTGCAGAAATCAAGAAACTTCTTTTATTTTTTATTTTTTATTTTGATAACTTTCCCGATTTTCCAACTTTCATTGCTTTACGACATTATCTTTCTTTTAGAAACTGCACCTCCTTTCTTTCTAGTTGTTTCCTGCATTTCAATATTGGTTTCTTTTCTACCCTTTCCCTCTTTGTGCACTTTCCTGCTTTATGCACTTGCTTGTTTTTCACTGCTTTTTCCAGTTTCCTTCTTTTTTCTATCACCTTGATTTTAGGATTATTTCTTCTTGTTTCTATATTTTTCTCAAGTAACCTAGGTCCGCCTTATCCTCTTGTGTGCCCTCATGAGTCTAATTAATCATAAATAAATATTAATTTTATATTTTAGGCCAATATTAATAAAATTAACTTGTGTAAAAATTATTGTCCAATTATTCCCAAATTATTAATAATTATCTTAGGAAACTCAAATTGGAACTATTATACTTCATGTGGCCCACCTTAGTCCAATTATTCTTCAATTACTCTCTTGGGAATTTTAATTAGGTAAGTTTCCACCCTTAGCCACCAATTTAATAATTTTAATCCTAGGTGACTTAAGCCAAAATGATGTCTTGGACCATAGAAAAATTTGGGAACATGAAAAATCTTCCCCTCCTAAGATTGCTTGCCCTCAAGCAATTTAGTTCAAGGACTAACAATGCATCTCCATCCTGAGAATGCTTATGAATTTTATTCCTCTCATCCTATTGATGACCATACCAAGTCACCAACTCTATGCACCACAGCTAAAATCATAAAAAACATGGCTCTAATCAATTTATTGGAAATGAAACATGTGCTCTTCTCAAAGCATGTTCCGACAATTCAATGTATCTCTAAACTCCTCAATTAACTATGAGAGGGTCCATCATGCTGCTGCTTCTCAACTTTTATTATAAGATTCTCATGTATTTCCCAAGAGTTATATCCATCATGCGATTTCCCATGCAGGGAACTAGACCACTACTAAACAAAGATGAAATTCAAGAAATGTAGGCTGGATCGCCCTCCTGGATCCCATTGATTATGTTGCAACCTTCTCAACATTTCTTCCATTTGAAGTGATCTTCCATCCCAAGGAATTCCATGATCCCATAATGTTGGGGTATTTTATTTTGGTATATGCTTTTCCATCCAACCCAGGGATATATGTGTAATGGAGGCATCAAAAGGCTGCCATGAATATATTTTACGTTGCTCACATGACAAGACAATCTCAATAATATTAACAAATTCATGACATAAACCAAAAGTACCTTTACCTCCTTGCTTCCCCATCTTTGATCTATCCACCCATAAGGGTATCTCATGACCTTTTTGGAGAAAAAAGGGGTGTTTTGAAAACACCCACCATGTCATTTGATACATCCCAACAAGTTAAGCATGATTCCCATGCACTTCTATGTATACTAGAAGGATCATATGACATTCATAGAAACCTTTGCTGCTCTTTATGATATTGCGTGATGAAGGATGTGTCCATTAATATCCTACTAAAGAAAGTTATATAGGTGCATTCTTGAGTCTCCATATCCACTAAGTACTCACCTATCTAATGCATGGACAAATAAGTAACTTTGCTTGCAGATCTGAATGGTATGTTTTGTTGAATGTACTTATCCGACAAGAAAAATGTTTGGCGGACATCTTCTATGACATATTCCTTCACAAACACTTGCAAATTAGAATGTTTCTCATGTTCATCTACCACATGAGATTCCTCCATCATACCCATTTCATTTCCTTCCATGCAAGATGAAAGGTTGGGTACATTCAATTCCTTTTGAAGTTGATAGATCTGCAATTTTGACTCTTCAATATCCCTTTGGGTTCTCTCCAAAGAAAAATATGCATCCTCCAATTCGATACCAATATTTTATGCTTCATCTTCCTCACTTATGAGTTAATGATGGTAAATTGTGGTCACTTCAAGAAGATGATTCCTATTTGAGAGCACGTTCATATAAATTTCCTTCATCTTGGTTATTTCTTCTTTGAGAGTTTCAAAATCCCTCAAGAAAGCTTCTCCTTCCAATCCTTCTTGTGAAGCTCTCCAGTAACATCTTGACACCAAGGGATTGGCATCAACAAAAATATCCTTGGATAGTATGAGCTTCTCTTGGTCCTCCTTCAATGTTTCACTCAAATGATGTGACCCACCAAGAATATCCTCCACCAATGAACCTCCCTCACATATAGAATGTTCATAATCCTCCTAGTGTGAAACAAGTGCTTTTCCCTCATCTTGTAAGTCAATGATTCCTTCAAGCATCCGTAAACCAAATAAATTGTCATGCTCACCTTTCACATGAGGCTTCTCCAATATGCCACGTGTGTAATCATCCAGACACATATGATTACATGTAATTTTGGGAAAGGAATGTGACTCTTTGAATGCCATATAGAGTTGATCTACTTATATTATCTTGTCTTCTGCAACTTTGAGCACAAGATATCTATCCATGAACAACTGCAATTAGTCATCCTTCATTACTTCCAGATCCCTTTTGATGATGCAAATTTAATATTTAGAGACTCTGTTAACAATCCCACCTTGTTTCTCCTCCAGCTGAATTCTCCCAATTAGATCTTCCAAATATCTTTATGCACCATCAGTTCTAGACGAAACTTGCAGTATCCTTTATTTTGTGACTAGGAGTAGGCTCTCCAAGTCACCCAATGTCTCATTGAACACATAATGTGTGCTGCCACATGTTATCTCCTCCACCATATGAGAATCATGTAGATTCTCATCCAACATTCCAACCCTCTCAGTGCATTCCCCTTAACACCATAAATTTGATCCTCATCACTAGAGGACTCAACCATGCCAATCTTTCCCTGGAAGTGGATGAAACATCATAGTGAACCAAACGAAAATAAAAATAAGAATTTGGTTCATACATTTGCATCACATTTTTCTCTTTATGTGGTAGATCAAGGGTGGTTTGTTCTTCTTCCAAACTCTCTGGTTCACACCTAACTAGTGTGTGCTTGTATTCTACTTCACTATGGAGCTCAAGTGGTGACTGGAAATTTGATTTATGTTCCTCTTTTTGATCTGATCCAAAAGATGTCAAACCACCATTAACAAGATCAATCTCCTTGCATTGATCTTGAAATCACCAACAAAGAAACTGGAAGTGAATTCACCTCCCATACTGTCAACAACATGATGATGGGTTGTTGAGTCCTCTAATGTACCTAGTTCCTCACTTAAGATACTTTTGTGCCTCTCATGATAATCATATGGTTGATATTTGACTATGGGATTTATTCTTCTTGCATCAAGAGATCCTTTAGATGAGCCTTTAGTCATTGGCTCCTCGGGAAATTTTACATCTACAATTTGTGGTTCACTCTACTCCACCTCATGGATCTCTGCTTTTTCTTCATTTCGCTTCTCTCCAAGCAACTTGAGACTTCCCCATCTTGAGTGGTGCTTAGATCACAACTTTTGGAGACTCTTCTTGAAGAAAAACCAAACAATCTCATGATTCTTGAATATGTAGATGGTTTTGATGCCACTTCACCTTTGGATCCTTCTTCTTCTTCTTCTTTACTCTGGGAGGTGGAACAACTTTGTTCCTCCATGGATGGTTTGTTGCTCCCAAAAGAATTATCATAAACATTTTGAGGCCAAAATCGATACTTTCAAATATAATAATATTTGAAGGATATAGATGTGCATATCTTCTCACTCAATTCCAGATACTCTTGATAATGGTGAGGCATGTTTTTTATTGTTGCCATCCTCCTAGTTAATATATCTTCTAGGATATCCATCGGTGGCTCATCCCTGCTATATTTACTATACAGTTGGTCAAAAAAATAACCATACTCACATTGAGGTAGACATCCATCAATATATATGACTTCTTCTTCCTCATATGGCTCAAAATCTTCATCACCCATTGATATTATCCTCATAGTTGCAATTTCTTCTTTGTCGAAAGGTGTGGCTGGCAATCTTCTTCAACTGAGAGCTTTCTTTCCACAAGAGTAGATTAAAGTGATCTTATACCACTTTAATATCCTATGAACTTATTACAAGGATATTATCTTGAATTCAAATATTCAAAACACAAATTAGCACATACCGAGACTAGTTAACAAAACTAGTTGAAGGAAGACTAGATTCAAACACAAGAAAACCCCCCCATAGGGCTTGATATTTGAATTATTTTGGGTCTACAAAATATGAAAGTGAGTGTTAAGCAGAAAATATATTAGAATCAAGGCCAACTTCAGAGTCCTATGTACAATGTACTGGGGCCATTTATGTTTTGACGATAGCTATCCGATGAGGTCTACACAAGTCTTCTCGAGCACACCAACATATGCCTACTAGACTCGTTCAGTTACACTTGAAACCAACCATAGTGTGGATATTATACATTAAATCATTAATATAATGTTGGGAAAGTGATACTGTAGTTTTGGGAGGATTTGGCCATGTTTGGAGGCAAAAGAAGGAAGGGTGCAATGTTGGACAACTCATCTAGTTGATTTCCAGGCTCTCCCAAGCAGGCCAAGGAGGATACGAATTATCAGGAACAGACTTGAAGGGTATTCATCAATGTATTAAGAATATCATATTTATAACAAAACATAAAATGATAATCTAGATAACTTTTAATCACCATTATTGTAAAACTAGTAAAAAAACAAGGTCTAAAGAGCTAGTCTTACCAAATTGGTGCACAAACATCCTCTAAGGATTTAAAATTACTCATATGATGAATAATATGGCTCATATATATAAAAGAAAATAATCATACAATATTGGAGTATAATGAGCAACAAATGAAGGTAATTTGATCTCAGAATTTACAGAGAGTCTCTAACCATGAAAGTCTTACAATATTGAGTGTAGAAGGATTCTATGACGAGAAGAAGAAGAAGTGTGTTCATTGGATATACAATAGATATGAACACATTTTAGATGGATGATCATGGAATGTGAACCAAGATTCAATGGTTTCTCTCAGGGCACATTCACCACGTGCTCTTCTCCTTTGTATGGATCTCTTCAATATCTCGCTCTAACGGGATCAAAACTTAGAATCTATCTTTATAACTCAAATTGTTCTAACAGTAGGATGATACAAGGATGTAGATCAGAGCTCAATGGCTATGGATCAGATCCTGGATAACTAGAACACATACTTCACTGGGGCACATCTCCCAAGCCTTGTTGAGGTGCATCATTCAACCTTGAGAAGCAGAGCTCTCAATCACAAGGAAAAATGGCCAAAAGATATGAAATGGATTTATACTCCTTTTATAGAATTTTCTCCTCACAGTTGAGCTTATCCTCTTATAAATTTGAATTGGAGGAGGCATGGATTTTTCCTTGATTAGTTGGATTGGGTTTGGACCCACTTAGGCTCATGGATACGTCCTCACTTGCTAATCTTAAACCTTGTAGCTTTTCTCGATGTTTCTATTCCCTCCCGAGTTGCACAAATCAAGAAACTTCTTTCTTTTTTTCTTTTGATAAATTTCTTGATTTTCCAACTTTCCTTGCTTGATGAATTTCTCTTGCTTTTAGAAACTATGCCTCCTTTCTTTTTGGATGTTTCCTTCTTTTCAAGACTGGTTTCTTTTCTTCACTTGCCTGCTTTGTGCACTTTCCTGCTTTATGCACTTGCCTGATTTTCACTGCTTTTGCCAGTTTCCTTCTTTTTTTCGTCACCTTTCTATTAGGCTGATTTATTCTTGTTTTTATATTTTTCTCAAGTAAGTGAGGTACACCTTATACTCTTGTTCTCCCTCATGATCCTAATTAATCATAAATAAATACTATTTTTATATTTTAGGCCAATATTAATAAAATTAACTCGTGTAAAAATTATTGGCCAATTATTCCCAAATTATTAATAATTATCTTAGGAAACTCAAATTGGGAATCTTATACCTCATGTGGCACACCTTATTCCAAGTATTCTTCAATTACTCTCTTGAGCATCTTACTTAGGTACATTTCCACCCTTAGCCACCAATTTAATAATTTTAATCCTAGGTGACTTAGGCAAAAATTATGTCTTGGACCATAGAAAAAATTGGGAAGATGACATCATGGGTAGAAGAGAATATATGATGCATGAATAAAGGTAGATTAAGACCCCCAAAAACTAATAAATTTTCAGGTAAAGGTGGATAAGGTCAAACAGATCAAGGAATAAAGACATATATACAGGAGATCATTTCAAAAATAGAACTGGAAGAAGCATCTCATAACCTTGTTAGGGTGGCATATCATATAGGAACCAATTGTAAACCCATTTCAAAAGGTAATTCTATTGCAATAGTAGAATCCAATCTACAAGTTCCTTTAGAAGGAAGAGGGGAGATAGGGGTATCAGATCCTCAAGGAGGAATCAACCCACCATCTGTAGCAACAAAGCCTGAATTTCAAATTTCAGTAGAAGGGAAATGGGAAATATGGGTACCTACACCTAAGAATCAAAGTCTTGTTCCCAAACAAGAAGTATCCCCCAAGGATCCTATTCCAAATCAGGGAAGTGCTACTAAAAATTCTACACCATAATCAAGGGAACTTGTTTCATTCCAGTGAATGCCTTCTGAATTTGGGATTCAAGAAGAATATTGTAGAATGTTGGAAAACATGGCTACCCTAACCTCCATGATTGAATTTACCAATGCTAATGCTCAGGGAGGACCACCTATGAAGAAATTTTTCTTATCATCTCTCCCTAATTTACACAAAACAGTAACTAAATATCTAGATGCATTCCTGTTTGAATTCGATGTGCTATGTCAAAGATATGACTACACAAAAAAATTGTAGAAGCTAAAATCATTTCCTGCTACCCTTAAAGGGGAACCCTTGAGATGGTTTATGGGTCTTGGTGGTGGTATTATAACTTCTTGTGATGAAATGAAGAAGAAATTTCTTGATAAATACCAAGAGTATTTCATATCCTAAGATAAGTGGGAAGATATCTTCAATATGACACATAAGGAAGAAGAGAATCTGGAGTACTATGTAAAGCGTTTTCAATACAATTTGCAGAGATCTCCACACACCACTCTAGGTGGTGACATCTTGAAGATAATTTTAATCTGAGGAATGTGGGACAAATGGCTAGAAATGATGAACCTGATGGGAAAATGGTATATCTCGAAGGAAATTTATCATACAATATGTGATTCGTGTAGTAGGTGCTCATGTGGATCCTATAGAAGCTGACCAGGGACCATAGACTTTTCCAATAGAGCTACAAAGTTAGCCAATGGAGGAGTAACCCATGTGGATATTGGAACCTTGTTAGAATATATTAAGACCAATATTCTTAGCACATTATCTTCACATCTAGATTCATTTCAATCTAAAAAGGACAATTGAGGTTGAGAAGGAACTTTCCATCTTCTATGCTTGATGTAGATAGAAGCAGTCCCCAAAAGAATGTCCAATAAAAACAACTGAAATTTTTGGGATTTGTGATTAGGATCACCCTACAATATTGTTCCCATCACTACGAAGATTAAAATTCTTATACTAGGGGACCAATAAAGAAGTCGATCTATCCTACTTTTTAGCCCCAAAGAAGTTGTGGCAAGCTTGACCACCAGGTATGAACCATGACTCTTTTTCATTTTTTAATATTTGGAATAATTACTATAGTCCTCAACAATGACAAATTCCTACTTAATCCTGGAAAAATCCTCATCATTTCCAGTACCCTTCACCATGGGTACAATAATCGAATCAATTAGTCCAAAATCCTTCTTAGCCACAAAACTGGCAGAATCCCTCCTTCCCCATGAAACAATTACTAGTACCGCAACCATAATTATGCCCTCAATTGGCTACACAATTACCAATGAAAACATATTTGCAACTTCCTACGAATACACCAATGAACACTCTTGCAATTTAGCCTTAATTATATGTACACGCTTGCGAATCCAAATAATAAGATGGTTCAACGAGTTGAAATGCCATCCTTCCCAGCCTATAGTATTAGTCCTGGTGAGTATAACTATGTACACCTTAGGTTTGGGAGGATAACATGCTCTCAAATTCACCTATAATAACTAAAAAACTAGAGGAAGAACCCCTAATAGAACACCCCCATGAACAAGGTGAGCATTCCATCCCTACTACAACTTATGGAGTATCAAGAACTATTAAACATGTGGTTGTTACTGGCCCAATTGAAGACAAGTTGTTAATCCACCATACCCATAAAGATTAGCTATAACCAAGGTACCTCTACACCCTGAATTTAATTTGCTATGAGAGTTCCAAAATATACATGTCAAAATCCATCTGTTACAAGCAATATGTGTTGATTTATGCCAAAACTGTTTGAGAACTGTGTCTCAGAAATCCAGGGAGGAAACCCAAGAACCGAACCACTATCCATGTGTTGGGAAATTTGTTTGACCTAATTTTTGGTAAAGACACACCTGTCAAATATCATGATATTGGGAATACAACAGTTACTATTTAGATCAAGGAGAAAAATTTGTCCAACACATTAGTGTATCTGGGGGAATCCATAAAATCATGACTAAGGAAACCTGAGGATTGTTAGGCCTCGAAAACCTGAGAAATGTTAGGCCTCGAAAACCTTAGACCAACCCCAACAATCCTTGAATTGGCCAATCGGTCTACGATTTGACCAGAGGGAATCTTGGAGGATGTAATCATTTCCTTGGATTCCTACGAATATCCAACATGCTTCCTAGCCCTATAAATGAAATCCCTCCTTGAGGGACATCCTATGATATCGGGGAGGATGTGGTTAGCCATGGCCTATGATTTTATTGGATGTAGTTTGGGTAACATGAAACTATCCCTTGGGGAATTGTTGGTAGGTGGTTTGATGGGGAAATGTTGCGGTACCGCTGATGCTGCAACACATCAAATGAGGGTGTGAAAGGAGTATTTTGTGTTAAAGAATATCGCAGTTGGCGGGTTTTGGGTCACTTGGACCACATATTATGTAATAGTGAGTCAGTGTACCACGGTATGTGGGTTTTTGGGGTCATTTGGACCGAGTCAGTTAGATATTGGGTCAATTGTCCATAGTGTCGGTTAGGAAGTCAATTATAAGTGGACAAATATTGTAATGGCAGAAGCCTATAAATACATGAGACGAGCATAGAGGAAGAAGAACGGTGTACAGAGATCTGTGTTTTGCTTCTGGTATATGACCGTGACAGTAATATAATGATGATGTTTCGGTACTATCTTTGTGCAATGTTGCAATATATGAATGTTGTTTGATGCAATGTCTGCTTACTATTGCTGTGATGATAATTGCTATGATTAAGTAATATGTTTTATGTCGAATGTGATGATAAATGCTACGATTAAGTAATGTGTTATAACTCCTTGCTGAATTTTTAAGGTTTCTATTTAAGTATCACAATAGAGTTAGTCTGTGCAGCCACAACTCTCCTCCTACCTTGGCGGAAACATGGTTCCGTCTACCCTTCCTGGATGCCTTGGGTGAGACCTCATCTGCTCTATGGGTGTTGCTGGGTGGGCTCAAACCTGCCCAGGCCGGTTCCCAGGGAAACTACGGTATTTGTTGATAGTGAGGTGAACCCCTGTCGACCGAGGTCGCATTGGTCAACAAATGGTTCCGTTGCCGAGACCATGTGCAGGGTGAAAGGAGGTCATGTTGTGGCACCCGACGAAGCCAGAGATACAGAGCTGGTTTGATCAGAAGTTGCAAGAGTTCACTGAAGAAGAAATCCGGAACACGCGACTGACAGTAGATCACTGGCTAGGAAGATATATTCACGATGGTCTGCATGAATGGTTTTTCTATGAATTCCTATTTATTTTGTACGAATGGTTGTCGAAGCTAACCTTCCAGGGTGATGAGCCGACGGCCTAGACCCCAGAGTTGATTCAAGAGCTGTAGGAAGTTGATAATAAGGCATCGCGGTCTGTCGAAGTTTGGCTTGACGGAATCTTGGAGGGATATATCATTGAATTTGCGGTCAACACGAAGAAATCCTATAGTGAAGCTGAAAGATACTTCTTCTGCGGACCAAGGGGAAGGTTTCTGCTATCGCTCCAACTGTCGATTAAGATGCTAATATGTGAAAAGGATATATTAAAGATGCACCTTGATCAATAGATAGCTTGGTGGGAGGAGGCCGTGGGTACCATGACTGCTGGGGAATGGTACATGGAATGGTAAGGGGTAGATGGGTGCAGACCATAAGGAGACTATGAGCGAAGCCGAGGAAGAAAGTGGTCTTACAAGAGGAGGAGCGAGGTTTCGACATGAGAAGAGGCAGAGGACGAGAGAAGGTCCTGTTGTGATCGAACAGCAAAACCGCGAAGGAAGACCACACAGGACGAAGCGACCTCACAGTCCTGATAGGGATGACCAGGCTACACCTAGGATAGAGGCAGGACCAAACTCCAGCACCAACATACCCACACCTCCGCTCACTGACTCAAAAACAACAAGAAATACCACTTCGACACTGCCAAGTTCATCAATTGGTAGTAGCACAGTGACAGGAGGAAGAAAGCCCAGAATGGCGGGCGATGATGCTAAGTTACCATTGTTCCATGGAAGTGCGACAGACAACCCATAACAATATTGGTTTTTGTGTGAAGTGGTCTGGACCATGAAATAGATCACTGATGCCAATGATAAGAAAGGACAGTTATCCACGACTCTGCGAGGTTGTGCATTGGATTGGTTCATGAAGTTTATTCTAGTCCCTATGGGGGCCCCGGAGAAGTCACTAGATGAGATTCGGGATGGGCTGATTGCTGAATTTAGACGGCCTAAGTCAGAGGCTCAATATATTACTGAATTGAAGGAAATTAAGCAGTATCCCAATGAGACGGTATGGGATTTCGATTAGCGATTCAAGACGTTGATGGCAAAGGTTAGTTTCAATATGAGCACCGTCCAACATAAAGAATGGTTCATTGCAGCACTGCTACCCCACATTTGGCTGTCGCTGATGTAGCAAAACATATTGACGCCTAGCAAAGCTCTAGAGATTGCAATGCGATTGGAGGCATCACCGATTGGAGATAATGCAGCAGGGATGTTGCAGATATAGACACAACTCGCCAACTTGACTATACAGTTGCAAGATTTGAAGAAGAACCAGGAACAATGCGATGAAGTATGGTGTACGGGATGCCGAGGAGAAGGGCACACGAAGGATAATTGCCCGGATTTTTGTAATTATTTGGTGTCAGGTGCGCCAAACCCGTTGAATGGTGGCAGTATGCCGTGGTGTTGCGTTTGTCAGGTGTTTGGGCACAGTCATGATAATTGCCCATATATGCAGAAAATGGTCACAACCCCGCAAAATCTTTATTGCACATTCTGCAAGTCAGTGGGTCATGATGACAAGGATTGTCGTGCATATGGGTTGCTACAGGAGAGGATGTGTGATGCATTCTATGTCAAGGACGATCAGTGCATTGTGCAACAACCACAACTGAAACCGCAGGTAGCCCCATCGCTACCTCAACCGCAGATGCAGTTTGCACCATAGCAACAACAACCACAATAGTTCATGCCGCAATACACTCCGATGCAGATGACTCCCCCACAGCCACAGTACGCACATCAACCGCTGCACCACAAGGGCAAGGGATACCACCAGCACCAATGCAACAATAGTTTAACCAACCTCAGTATCAATAGTAGGGCAGCTACCGAGGAGGATATAGGGGCGGACGCGATGTTGAATTTGGTCATGGAGGAGGAGGCCGAGGAGGTCGTGGACCTGTTCAATGTTACCACTGTGCGGTATGGGGGCATTATCAACGTGACTATCCACTGCTATAGAATCAGTGTATGTTTTGTTTTGGTAATGATCATATGATTGAGAATTGTCCACAGTTGATTGCACGATGGTAGGCTGGGAATGCTCCACAGCTGCAAAATCAGGCCTAGCCACAACAACCAATACAGAACCCGATACAGAAACCCGTACAAAACCAGCCCTTGTGACAACTGCCGAACGCCAATCAAAATATCAATCAACCGAGGAATCTGCAGTAGAACCAGACATAGGGTGCAAATATCGCCACCATTTCTGCAGAACCACGACCATAAGATGCTTTGGTGGCTATTGTCACTCGTGGAGGCAAGAAAACTGGGGAAGATGGTTCGTGACCACTGATTCAATTGGCTGGTCAGAAGACGGTACCTTTCGACATTGATACAGAGCAGGAAACATTTCTGGAAGCATGTCGCACCTTGGAGAAAGACCGCAATAAGGATGTTGTTTGCGATATGCCGCCTATCTTTGATATTACATCAGATGCTGATTGGCCACCACCACTAAGGACATTGCAAAATTTTCTTGAAATCTATCTATTATTGGTGTGAGACCTGACTGCCCTAGTTGAGATTGAGGGATGGTTGCAGCGATTTCCGAAAGGACGACAGGAGTCAGCAGTTAACTCCCTACAGCGACGGAAGACTGGCAAGGAGATGCGCATGAATATTCAAATTGGTGAATATGATGTTGACTCTGTGATTCTTGACCTTTGTTTGGATGTTAACATCTTAACCAAGCAGGCGTGGCAGAAGATGGGGAGTCCCCCATTGAGCTGGTCTCATGTGCAGCTCAGGTTGGCTTACCATGCGAAGGTAACACCCATTGGGCGAGTTCCGCGGCTCACGATTGATATTGAGGGCATGAAGACTTATGCTGACTTTGATGTTATTGAAGTGGTTGAGGGAGGAAGCTCTTATCCGACACTCTTGGAGATTGGATGGGCTAACGACAGTGGAGCTATCATCAACTTCAAAAAGCGCATGATGACATTTGAGAATCATGATTTCAGAGTCATCGCCCCATTGGATCCGACTGAAGGACGCCGCTACGTGGAACCTGTAAAAGATGATGATCCCGCTAGATGGGACCATGCATTTAATATTTCTGAAGATTACATTCATCCTATTGCCTACGATGAGTTGGAGTGGTGCAGTGAGAGCTCTGCGTCTTCCGACTTTGATGATGCCTTGGAACATTGGCATAACCGAATGCATGAAGTACCATTCCGAAAATGTGGCTTAGTTACGCAATCCTTATGTCGTGTTGCGACTGAAACGATCACATTGCATGTCTATGAGGGTCTTCCTGGCCTAACCACCTTTTTAACAGAATTTGAAGACCGCATCTCGGAACCACATTGATTGCTGGCATTGGATGAGGCACTGAAAGTTGCTCCAACACGCGGGTGGGCGACACATAAGAAATTCATTAATGGTTGGTCATAGTGTCGAAGGTTGATGATGGTTTGGTTTGGTGATACTGAGGTTTATCACATTGGCAAGTATGATGGCCGGACTGATCCCAGTGATCATGTGATGGAATGCCAACACTTTTGGTTAGCGCGACCCAGAGATGAGTGGGTCCATGCTTTTGTCCATACTTTGGATGAGATCCTACGCTTGTGGTACACTGCAGCCGAGTTGTGCCGAGAAATTACAACATGGGGGGAGTTGACGATTTGTTTCACTCATATGTTCACTTTTGCGGATGCCAACCCTGATGTCCATAACGCCCTGCAGCTCATCCGTGACATGGTACTTCAAGTTGTTCCGGCGGCCTACCCTGTCGACCTACACACACATTGTCAGATGCAGTATCTCATGGAATGCTTCAACATCAGCGGTGGGCCAGAGGATGATGATGATCCCTGGAATATTACCATTCCCGAATCTAAAGGAAGTCATGATGTGGTCCCACTTGCTGCACCAAGCAATTCGTTCAGTCAACCATTGCAGCTTCGCAAGATGAATATCGACACCGAGGCTACTCCCAAGTTTGCTAATGTTGGGGATTATTGGGATGATGAGATGATGAGTAAAGTTACTGAGTTACTTCATGAGTTTCAAGATGTGTTTCCCATGAAGTTTTCTGAAATGAAGGGAATCCTGGGTGATTTAGGAGAGATGAAGATTCCATTGAAACCAGATGCTAAGCCAGTCTGACAGCGACCTTATCGGCTGAACCTACGACATAAAGAAAAGGTCAAGGTGGAACTTGATCGCATGTTGGATGCTGGTATTATTGAACCTGTGGAAGAGTCTGAATGGATCAGTCCTATGGTGGTGAAGGACAAGAAAACAAGTGAAGTACGCATTTGTGTCGACTTGCGAAAGTTGAACAATGCTTGCTTGCATGACCCTTTTCTAACCCCGTTTACTGATGAAGTACTTGAAGGAGTGGGTGGCGAGGAGATGTACTCTTTCACTGATGGATTCTCTGGCTACCATCAGATTCGCATTGCCAAGTAAGATCGCCATAAGACAACTTTAGTTACTGAATGGGGTTTCTTTTAGTACATGGTAATGCCATTTGGTTTGAAGAATGCACCTGCGATATTCTCCCAGGTTGTTGTTTCCACATTCAAAGATTTTATTCAGAAGTTTTTGCAGGTATATATGGATGAATGGACTGTTTATGGATTGATTCGTGATCATTTGGACAATCTACGGTTAATGCTTGAACGATGGCGACAACACCAGATATCGGTAAAATTGAAGAAATGTATTTTCTGTGCACCGTTTGGGATATTCTTGGGTCATATCGTGTGTAAGTAGGGATTGCTGGTTGATCTAGCCAAAATTGCGCTCATTTTGGGGTTGCAACCACCAACCACTGTTAAGCAGTTGCATGCGACTTTGGGTCATACGGGATATTATCGCAAGTTCATTAGGGTGTATGCTGCGATTACTGCCCCTATGGAAAAGTTGTTGAAGAAGGATGCGGCATTCTAGTGGAGCTTGAAATGTCAAGATAGCTTCGAAACGCTCAAGGCGAAGATGGAGTTGGCCCCAATTTTGGTCTTTCCAGACTGGAGTAAGGAATTCCATGTCCATGTTAATGATTCATCGATTGCATTAGGGGTTGTGTTGGCTCAACCTGTAGAAGGAGACCTTGATCATACCATTTCTTTTGCCAATCGGAAGTTGTCCTCTACAGAATGCAATTACACTACCACAGAACGGGAAGGTCTGGCCATGGTTTACGTGCTATAGAAATTCAGTCACTATTTGTTGGGGGGCCACTTTAAAATGTTTATTGATCATTCTACATTAAAATACGTGGTCAATAAGCCTGTGTTAGGGGGAAAGATCTGTCATTAGCTACTCTTATTTCAGGAGTTTGATTTTGAAGTCATTGTGAAACCGGGGCGGTTGAATGCTAGACTAGATCATTTGTCACGGATTGACACAGGGGAGGAACCGACTAATATCGAAGACAGGTTGCCGGATGCCCAACTATTTAATGTTGCCACCTTTGATCAATATTTTGATGACATCCTTCAGTTTCTGGTGACCGGCACTGCACCCACTAACTTTAACACTACTCAGAAGAAGCAGTTGGTTGTCAAGGCTGCTGACTTTTAGCTAATCGCAGGAGAGTTGTATAAATTGGGCGTTGATGAGATATTACGCAGATGTGTCTTGCCCCATGAACAAGCGCAGATATTGGCCGAGGCACATGGTGGAGTAGCGGGAGGACACCATGGCGGTCGGGCGAATTCCCGGAAGGTTCTGCGTGTACGGATTTGGTGGCCCACATTACATAATGATGCGACAGACTATGCGTGGTTTTGTGATGTTTGTCAGCGAACTGGCAAGCCATCCAGACGCGACGAGATGCCCTGCTACCTCAAGTGACACTGCAACCATTCAAGAAATGGTTTGTGGATTTTGTCGGACTGATCACTACACTAGGGAAACGCACAGGTGCATGGTATATTGTCATGGCAACAGAGTACTTGATCCGATGGGCTGAGGCAGCACCTGTTGTTGATTGCTTCACTGCAACAGCTACCCGATTTTTGTTTGATCACATTATCACTCGCTTCGGCTGCCCCAAGATATTGCTAAGTGATCAAGGTAGCCACTTTCTTAATCACACTATCAACGCCTTGACGAAGGAGTTGCAGATACAACATAAGAAGAGTACACCCTATCACCCACAGGCGAATTGAATAGTGGAGGCATTTAACAAGGTGTTGGAGCATGCATTGACAAAGGTGTGCAATGCGAACTGCGATGACTGGGATTTGAAAATCCCAGTGGTATTATGGGCCTATCGCACCACATGTAAAAGGTTGACTGGTTAGACACCTTTTAAGTTGGTATATGGGAAGGAAGCAATTATGCCTATGGAGTACATTATTCCAAGTCTATGAATTGCGGATGTTACGAGCATGGATGATGTCACAGCATTAGATGAACGTCTAGCGCAATTAGTGGAGCTAGAAGAGGATCGATTTATCGTTGGCTTTCACCAAGGGGTGGAGAAGGATCGCCAAAAGGCATGGCATGATCACCACATCAAAAGTAAATAGTTTCAGCAAGGCGACTTCGTGTTATTATATGATAGCAAGTTTATGAAACATCCAGTAAATTTGCAGATGCATTGGCTGGGTCCATATGGCATCAATAGTATTACTTCAGGTGGAGCGGTTCAGTTGCAGCGAGATGGGGCAATGCTCCCCAAGCTGGTAAATGGTCACAGGTTGAAGCCCTATCGATCGGGCTTGGAGCAGTGCGATGTCTGAGTCGCAAAATAAATAAATAAATAAATAAATAAATAAATAAATAAATAAATAAAAATGTGTGTGTGTTGTAGGTTGCTTGGTGGCAGATAGCGGACCAACAAAAGAAGGTATGCCCAAGCAGGGAGGCTTGTGCCGTAAGTTTGAGAATCATGGTAGTATTGCAACTAGAATTGATGGCAGATGTTGTTGAAGGATTTTTGTGATGATTACGAAGGATTTGGGGGGTACAGGGTAGTGTTGTGACTACTGTTCCACTAATATCTTATGACGACTGCCCATCATCCCTATACATGATTGCACCTGACAGATTTAGTCGGATTACCACATGATGACGGCATGCTTTGGACATGGCACATTGGGTCTGTACGATCAGCATGATGTGATCAAATTGCTCACACGTCGGCACATGAGATCTTCGGTGACAACATGGTCATCCCCCGTTGCATTAGTTGATGGGTTCACACACGCAGATGAGAGGTAGTGGGGCATCATTCCCACCATCGTGACTTGGAATGATCCGGCTATAACTAGCCAAGGCAGCTAGTAGTTCGCTACAACGAAGTTGTTCTAAAATAGAGTGGTTGTGCTGGTTGATCAGTTTATGAGTTGAGTTGTGAGGAATTCCAAGGACGATGTGGAAATGCTTCACTTCGTTTCCCGTGGTAGCACCCTAGGGGCCCTACGAGCCCGAACGACGAGTGTCCCTAAGCGCCTTGATACGACGAGTGCACTTACACTGTGTTATGCCCGAGTTGAGGGCCAGTCCAGCATGATTAAGTACGCAGTAGTTGTTCGAAGGATGGTGCTCTTCTCAACCCCTAAGAGGGTTGGGGCGGTAGCTCCCCGCCCACAGTAGGAACCGGTTGCTGATGCGAAACAAATATGCCAGAGTCATCTGCTAATTTTGCACCTTGGTACTATTAATCCTCTTTTTCTTCCCATCAGTACCTTTCCAAGAGACTAGAGGATGAGTTTGAGAAGTACATGACAGTAAGTCGGGCGATGATGATTTTGGGTTGAAAATCCAGCACAAGGAGTCGACGGTCAGTGTCGCAGAAGGAGTGGGACAACACCGCGTGATCCAAACAGCAAGACAGTTACCGGAACATAGTTCAGTCCAAAGGTACTATGTCCAGAAGTTGACATGGCTCGAGGGAAAGCCACAAGATTGTGTTGGGGGCTTGTTGGCAGGTAGTTTGATGGGGAAATGTCGCGGTACCGCCAATGCTGTGACACATCAGATGAGGGCGCGAAAGGAGTATTTTGTGTTAAAGAATACCACAGTTGGTGGGTTTTGGGTCACTTGGACCACATATTATGTAATAGTGAGTCAATGTACCGCGGTATGTGGGTTTTTGGGGTCATTTGGACCGAGTCAGTTAGATATTGGGTCAATTGTCCATAGTGTCGATTAGGAAGTCAGTTGTAAGTGGACTAATATTGTAATGGCAGAAGCCTATAAATACATGAGAGTTGTAAGTGTTAGATATAGATGAGCATAGAGGAAGAAGAATGATTATGTACGGAGATCTGTGTTTTGCTTCTGGTATATGATCATGACAGTAATATAATGATGATGTTTCGGTACTATATTTGTGCAATGTTACAATATATGAATGTTGTTTGATGCAATGTCTACTTACTCTTGCTGTGATTAGGTAATATGTTCTATGTCGAATATGATGATAAATGCTGCGATTAAGTAATGTGTTATAACTCCTTGCCGAATGTTTAAGGTTTCTGTTTAAGTATCGCAATAGAGTTAGTCCGTGCTACCACAACTCTCCTCCTACCTTGGTGGAAACATGGTTCTGTCTTCCCTTCCTGGATGCCTTGGGTGAGACCTCATCCGCTCTGCAGGTGTTACTGGGCAGGCTCAAACCTGCCCGGATCGGTGCCCAGAGAGACTGCGATATGTGTCGATAGTGAGGTGAACCCTTGTCGACCAAGGTCACGTTGGTCAATAGGAATAAATGAAAAATTTGGTCCTTTATCCACTAGAAAAGTCCACCATGGTGTGTGAAAATCCCTTGTGGGATGATTTTGAGCTCAAAGATGAAAATTTCCATCCGATACTGATAATTGAAAAATATCTGTCTTTTAAAAATGAAATAGAGGATGATGTTATTAGTAGTTTTATCAACAATCATTTCTTTGTTTCTCAACTTGTGTTTCAACTGTTAGAAGTCAGAGTAAATAATGATGCATAGGAAAATTTTGAACCAAAATTGGAAAAAGAAGAAGGCATGCCAACCACAATAGTTCACAATAGCACTACAATTAAAATAGGACTAGGAAAACACTAAATGCCAATCCAGACCTGACTCCCTTATATACCAAAAATATGTTACAAGTCCTGCAAGAATAAAAATAATCTTTTGCATGGGATTACAAAACCATGAAGGGTGTTCATCCTGATCTGTATACCCATCATATTTATATAAATAAATATTTTATCCCTACCCATCAACCTTAGAGGAGGGTGAACCCTGGCCTGATGGATGTTGTCAAACAAGAGCTCCAAAAAGTGTTAGATATTAATTTTATCTATCAAATATATGATGTGAATGGGTTTCACCACTTGTCATCATCCCCCAAAAGAACAACAAATGTAGGATCTATGCAATTACCGATAAATCGACAAACAGACACGAAAGACCACTTCCCTTTTCCATTTATTGACCAAGTTATTGACACTGTCAAGAATAAATTCTTCTCTTTTATTGATTGCTTCATTGGATACAACCAAATACAGATTGATCCTAAATATCAGGACAAGACCACCTTTAATTTCCCCCGGGGTACATTTGCATACCAGGTTCTTCCTTTCAGGATCTGCAATGCCCCTACTACTTTCTAGAGGGATATATTAGGACTTTTTTTTATCTAGTAATGATAGTGTTGACATGTATATGGAAAATTTTACAGTATATGGCACTGATTTTGAAGAAGCATTATCTTATTTAGAGAAGGTGTTTAAATGTTGTAAACATACTAACCATTCTTTGAGTACATAAAAATTTCATATGATGATGACGTAAGGGGTGGTATTGAGACATTTTATTTTTTTTGTAGGGATATCGGTCGATCTGGCCAAGGTTGAGGTAATTTTAAAAATTCTCATTCCAACAACACAAAGGAGTTATGCATTTTCTTAGGAAAAATTGGTTATTATTGTCGTTTCATTGAAAATTATTCCAAGCTTGCATCTCCCTTGTTTGCGTTAGTTTCAAAAGATGTGGAATTTTTATGGACTAACAGTTTCCAATCTACTTTTACATGGATAAAAAAAATTAGAGTCTAAAGACATTGTTTTGCGAGGATCATATTGGCCATTTCCATTCCATATTTCTTCATATGCCTTAGCTATTAGAGTTGTGCTAGGACAAGAGAAAGAAAATAATCCTTATTCCATCTATTACCTCAATAAGAAATTAGCTCCTATAGAGTTGAATTACATAGTAACTGAAAAAGAGTTTATTTATATTGTATATGCAATTACTAAATTTAAACACTACATAACTGGTTACCCCATCTTTATACATATGGATCACTTGTCCATCAGGTATATAGATAACAAACCCATTACAAGTGCCTGAGTTACCAAGTATTTTCTACTAATTCAATAAATTGATATTACCATTGTTGACAAGCCTATAAAAGATAACATGGTTGTAGAATTTTTATCTAGACTTTCCATTAATGTCGACAACTCTCTGGTAGAAGATAGTACACTGGATGAACAATGTTTCTCCTTGTCTACTCACACACTGTGGTATGTAGATGTTGTTATTTTTCTTACTACATTGAAGTTTCCATGCCACCTTTCTCCAAGGTAAATATGGAAAATCGTTCAACAAAGTGTCGTATATTCATGGACAGGTGGATACCTCTTTTATATAGGGGTAGATCAAGAAATCAGACCCAGATGTGTTATAGATGATGAGATCCATGACATCCTTAATGCATTCCATGATGAACCCTATGGAGGAAATTTTGTTGGTAAGAGAACATGTCATAAGGTGCTACACATTGGTTAATTTTGGCCCACCATATTCTGGGACACAAAGAAGTATGTACAAGGGTGTGACAATTGCTAGTGGATGGGCCAACCCATCCAATCTGATGTAATGACGTTGCAAACTCAACTGGTAGTAGAGCCTTTTGAAAAGTGGGATATTTATTTTGTGGGTCCGATCAACCCCTCATCTTGCCATAAATCCTATATTCTGGAATGCATTGATTATGTAACCAAATGGGAAGAGGCGAAGCCTCTTTCAAGAGATACAGAGCAGGTTGTGATAGAATTTCTATTCGAGGAAATATTTGTCCATTATGGGATACCAAGGGAAATAGTTACATATGGAGGAGGATAGTTTACAATACACAATATTGAGTAGACTCTTGCAAAATATAATATTCAACATCAAGTTACTTCACCATATCATCCACATGCAAATAGGCAGGTCAAGAGAACTAATAAAGTATTGGAGAAGCTTCTTACAAAAATTTTTGCTAGTCGCTTTTGTGATTGGCTTGACCAACTTCTAGAGGATTTATGAGCCTACATGAATACTTGGTGTAACACCATAGGATTATCCCCATTTGATGTTGTATATGGTAAGTGGCCTACTTCCTAATTGAATTTGAAATCACCATGCTCATAATTGTTGTAGAGGTTGGTCTAGATTTAACTACAGCTTAGAAACATCGACTAGATCAAATTAATGAGCTAGATGAGATTCACTTAGCAGCGCTGCAACATACTTCCATTATGCAATAGCAACATGCAATATGGCATGATAGGATTATCATAAAGAAGATGTTTCATCTAGGATATTGGGCATTGTTGTATGACTTCATATTCAAATATTTCAAGGCTAAAATTCACACCAGGTGCTTGGATCCCTACAAGGTGGATATAGTCTTTGATAATGGTATTGTTAAACTTGTAAACATATAAACATAATATACCCCTCTTCTCGCCAATGGACATTGGTTACCATTGTATCATCATCCACCTTCAAAGGATTCCTTCATTAAACATGTTTCTTCCAATCCACATCTAGAAGTGATACACAAGGAGGAACATCCCTCCATACTCTCATCCACATGATGTCTCTAAGTTAACATTTTTTTATTATTATCAATATGACTGTGAAAACTCCCTTGGGGTTGTAGTTAGATACATTTTAGTTGAAAATCATCTTGTTGGCAGTTGACATCTATATATAAAAAAATTCATTTTTTTGTTTCAATCAATAATTCATGTTAATTGTAATTTTTGGAACATTGTGATTCCTTTTTCATCGTAGCAGAGTATGATTTTTCCAAGAATAAAACAAATTCTATAACTTATAGAGGTGTTGTAACTTATGCAAGTAACAACACAATCAAAAGTGTTGGAGTTGTGCAAGTAATAACACGATGAAAAATGTTGAAACTTCCTAAGTAACGGTACTATAAAAAATATTATTGTTCCTTTTGATGCTATAAATTACAGCATGATATTTTTTTAAATCAAATCTTCATTTCACAAACACGAACCCAACAAGTAGAAATAATGTTAGTGTTGCTACAACTCGTTTATTCGCTTCCATTTATCATCTAATTCGCTAAAATATCCCACAAATTTGTCACCAAAACTATAGGCTATCATTGTACTTATCTCTAATGCCAAAATAGGTCAACATCAAGCTTGTCATCATTTGGGTTGACTGACATCATTATGCATTTAATGGTGCCACCAAAAAATCAATCATTGATGACTTTCGCTCGTGCTATCACTCATGTCCACTTACAATAAGTGAAATTTGGTATGATTACACTTAATGCCTCATTATTTCTTGAAACAATTGTGACGCAACGATTGGCTATCACCTTCCACTGCGAAAAAACATGGGTGTCCAACCCTTCAGTTGGGGGAGTCGTCGACCCCAAATCCTATGTGATAAAGCCACCTGTACACAGTCATATGGCCCATTTAAACATACAAACGCAAAATACGTGCATGATTGTGTTGCCAAATTTGAATCTAAAACATTCCAAATTAAAACATTATTGTCGACATGTCACCTCTTCATGCATGAATTTGTTAAGCCAATTACCACTATAACATAACCACCCAAGATACCATCTGATTTTAACTGCAATTCACAGAAATGGGGGGATCATCGATTCGGCATGAACCTAAGGATATAAAGAAACTTTGTATAAATAGAGTAGTCTATGAGATTGACGCAAGGCGCCTTCAACATGAAGGTTCTTGCTTAATAATACACACCATACACATGTTCACATAGACAATATGCAAAAACATGCCAGAAGCTGGCTTATACTACTTCTCCCAATCGGTAACAATGAAAATTGCACGAAAATGAAATAACTAACTAACTATTGGCCTTAGCCATTACAGCATAGAAGTAACTGTGTTCTCTCTTAGTGTGTCGACCTCACCCTCTCCTGGTTCACTATGGAACTCTGAGCTATGGCTCGATCTCCTCTACGTTCGGAACATGTGTGATTGTTCTCTCCAATCTATAGAACTCCTCCCCAAAATATTCTCTGCAATTCCAACATAATGGAACTCTCTTGATCTGTTCCTATGCACAAGCCTTTCACTCCACTGCTATTGTTCCTGAGACCACTACGATCCCCGAGACACGCATCCTCTGTCAACCGATCCTTCCATGATCTTGCAGACTTGAAAATGTCAGCGCCCTGACCATGCTGCAAAACCTATTCCAGTGATGACACCTGTCATGTCTTCACCCACCTGCAATAACTGTCATTAAATTCCTTAGCAACCTCGAACTCTTTACAAGTACTCTCCTTGACTTCTATGCATGCTTCTGACAACCTACAGTATACCTTCACATTGGCCATACTGTCTGTCAGCTTCTTTCGCAACCCAAGGCTTCACCAGTCCGCCCCTTCCTCCTCTCTTGGATCATGCCCAACCTGTTGATGTCGTGGTATTACAACATGTCAACCTTACTACGACTCTGTGAAAACTTGTCGTCTATCGACCTCAACATGTCGACTATCGACCTTCGCACTCCTGTCGACTGCTTCGACAATTGTCTGCTCGACTTATTGACTTCGATAGGTCAATCTGCTTCACGCACCACTATTCGTCGGCACTCCCTATGGTTGGTTCCCTCATGTCGACTAAGTTTGACTGATCTTCCTAGGCCCCAATGCTCCTGCATCAGACTCCCCAGGTGAAAAGAACTCGACTGCTCCGTCAGTCACCTAAACTCTTCTTCAAAAATCCATGTCTCCTCCTGCAACTCATCATCATTCCATCGCACCAAGTTTTTTTTCCTTCATGAACTGCGCATACGCTCGACTTTGTGTTCCTTTATTACTTCTATAGTCTCTTGTGTGTGTTGATCTAGAATCTGCGTTGTCCAGTCGATGTTCGAAACTTCTACACTTCCACTGCTTGAACCTTCTTCGAACTTGTACAGATCCGAGACATTGAATGTTGGTGAAATGCTTAAGTCATTCGGCAACTCCAACACATAAGCATTGTCCGAAATTTTCTTCAGAATCTTACATGGTCCAATCTTCTTCAGCTTCAGCTTGTAATATGTCCCTATTGGAAATCTCTCCTTCCGCAAATGTGCATAGACCAAGTCTCCTTCGCTGAACAACTGTATTCTCTTCTTCCTGTTGGCTCTCAACTTGTATGCCATGTTACTCTTCTCTATGTGCTTGCGCACATCTTCTTACACTTCTTTCATATGCTCTACGAATGATTTTGCATCCGCGCTTTTCTTGATTTATGTAGGAAACTCGACCAAATCCACCACTCCATGTGGGATTCTTCCTTGAACAATCTTGGATGGGCTAAAACTTGTCGACCAATTCATAGAATTGTTGTATGCAAACTCTGTTTGCGCCAACACGTTCTCCCACTGCTTGGGTCTGTCGGTCGTGAAACATCTCAGAACGTTTCCCAAACTTCTGTTCACCACCTCGGTCTATCCATCTGTCTGCAGATGATATGCCTTGCTAAACTAGAACCTTGTGTCCAGTTTCTTCTATAGGGTTCTCCAGAAATGCCCCATAAACTTGGTATCTCTGTCCGATGTGATACTCTTCGAAAACCCATGCAATATGACTTCTTCTTTGAAGAATAGTATAGCAATGCCTGTGGCATCACTTGTCTTCCCACATGGAATAAAGTGTGCCATTTTTGAAAATATGTTGACTACTACAAATATTGAGTCGCTTTATTGCTGTGTCTTCGACAATCCTAGCACAAAATCCATTCTCAGGTGCTCCCATGGGGTATTCGGTAGCGAAAATGATGTATACAACCCCATGTTTTGACTTCTTCCTTTTTCCAACTACAAAACTCTTCAATGCCGAACCCACTTTCCGACACCTGTCGCCATCCCTGGCCAATAATACTTTTTTTCAACCAATGCCCTGGTCTTCTCAATGCCAAAATGACCTGCTAATCCGCCGTTATGCAACTCTCAGATTAGGTTCACTCTAACCGATCCTCTGGGAATACCAACCGATTTCCCCTAAATAGATAGCCTTCTTGGACAAAATAATCCAAGTATGGAGTTCTGTCGACACTCCATGGTTCACAACAAGCTTCCCATGCTTTTGCAAAATCCCTGTCGGTCTCGTACTCTGTCTTCATCGACTCTATTCATGTTTATTGAACCGTCGTTGTGTTTAGCAATGCAACTCTTCTACTCAGCTCATCGGCAACCTTGTTCGACTTGCCCGACCTATGTTGCAACATGAACGTGTATCCCTGTAGGAACTAGACCCATTTCATGTGCCATTGATTTAACTTCAACTGCATATTTAGATACCTCAGTGCTTGGTGATCTTTGTACAACACAAATTCCTTGGGAAATAAATAATGCCTCCACTTCTTCAACGCTTGGAAAATAGCATAGAATTCCTGGTCATAGACCAAATACTTCTGCTTCGCATGATCCAACTTTTCTATGAAGAATGCAATTGGTCGGCCCTCCTGGCTCAACACTGCTCCAATTGCTATTCCACTAGTGTCGCCATCGACCTGGAAAACTTTGTCGAAATCTAGGAGCGTTAACACTAGGCTCTCAGTTACCTTTTCCTTCAACTTGTTGAAAGCTCGCTAGGCATCCCCCGTCCACTTCAACTCCCCTTTCTTCATGCACTCTGTCAATGGTGTGCAAATGCAATTGAATCCCCTGAAGAACTTCCTGTAGAAAGTGGCAAGTCCATGGAAACTCCTCACTCCAATCGCACTTATCGGTTCCGGCCAATCCAATATTGCCTTCACCTTTTCTAGGTCCATCACTAACCCTTTACCCGAGATTACAAATCCCAAGTACACCAGTTCTGCCTTCATGAAGAAACACTTTTGTAGGTTAACCATCAGCTTCTCTTCCTGCAACTTCTGCAATACTTGTCGAATGTGCCCCAAGTGTTCTGCCTTGGTTTAACTGAAAATTAGAATGTCGTCTAGATAGACTACGACAAAATTTCCCAAGAAGGGTTTCAGTACTTTATTCATCAATCGCATGAACATACTATAGTCAATCCAAATGGCATGACTAACCACTCATACAGCCCTTCCTTCGTCTTGAATGTTGTCTTCCATTCATCTCCTTATCTAACCTGAATATGGTGATAACCACTTTTCAGGTCTATCTTTGTGAAGTACTTCACTCCACTCAGGAAATCCATCAAGTTGTCCATTCTCCACAATGAAAACCGATACTTGATCGCGATCTTGTTGATAGTTCTAGAGTCTGTACACATTCTCCATTATCCACCCTTCTTCAGTGCTAGTACTGCTGGTACAGTGCATGGGCTCAGACTCTCTTTGATCAACCCTCTGTCCAAAAACTCCTATACCTGTCGGTTGAGTTCCTGACCTTCTGTTGGACTCATCCTATTTAGTGCTTTGTTTGGAAGACTCAACTATGGAATCAAGTCGATCTGATGGGATATGCTCCTTGTTGGAGGCAATCCCGTCGGCGTCTGATCAACTATTATGCTCTGAAACACATCGAGCATCTTTCCGACTTCGACCGGAATTTCCTCCTCGATTGTCGCCTTCTTGACACATGGTCCCTTCAGAATGATAGCATAACACCCTAACTGCTTTTCCTCCTCCACATGGAATTCTTTCACTGAACACATCAACACTTGTTTCCCCCAAACGTTTCTCTCGCCGTGCTTACCGTCAGCTTGCTTCTCCAGTTTCGGCTTAAGAGTCCTCTTCAAGCCATTTTTCCACACTGTGACTATGTTGGCTCGACCATCATAGAACATTTCCCGATCATATTGCCATGGTATACCTAACAAAAAATGGAATGCGTCCATTGGGATTACATCGCACAATACGCTGTCCTCTAACTTTGTGACCTTGAAGTTAATTAGGCACTGTTTGGTCACCTTCACATGGTGTCCTTTTTGCAACCATGAAATCTTGTAAGGGTGTGGATGTTCTCGACATTTCAACTTTTCCTTATCGATCACCTTTGTCGACACAATATTCTTAGTGCTTCCACCATCAACTATGGTATTGCAATGCCATTCGCCGATTCGCACCTTCATTCGAAAGATCACTTTTCATTTTGCTGGCTCTTGCTCATCATGTCTATCGTCCAGAACTAGTGTCTTGCTGGTTGTCATGGCCCGAATTTTCTTCTTACCATCCTCACTGCTGTTGGATGTTGATTTTTCCCTCTCATCGACTTGCTCATCTCTTCGACATCTGGGCTTCGACTCCTCTGCAGCATGTAGGTTCTTTGGTATTTCTTATGCCTTGTGTCCTGCTCCACGACACTTATAATAGATTATGGCTAGTCTGTTAGCTTCTTTTCTGTCAGATGGACCACCTCAACCATATGCACCTTGACCGTGGTTCTCACAACCATCGTGCCAGTTTTCTTGTGCTTTCTCACTTGTCGATGTCCCTTCCACATGTCGACTATCTTCGACAGTTTCCTTCCTGTAACCGCTACTTTGTCCTTTCACGGAAACAGTCCTTGCACCCCAACCAGTCATCCTACCTCTGGTCATTGCGGATTTCCTCGACAGTTTCTCTTCTGCCTTCAGAGCTAACTGCTAGGCTTCCCCCACTACTCTAAATCTCAACATGCTTAATTCATCTTGAATGGCATATTTTAAGTTGTTCACATACCTAGCGACAACTTCTTCACCTTCGTCGGTCTGGCTCGACCTTATTGAAAATATATAGAACTCTTCCCTGTACTCCTTCATGGTCATCTCTTTTTGTCAAAAGTTCTGCAATTTTTTGGACCAAGGAAATCACATAGTCACCTTGCAAGAACTTCATGTTGTGCAGGATTTATACCTTATAGTGAGGAGAGACACTATCAACTTGGGCTAGGTGACAGGTAAATACATTCATTGCATTGCATCTAGTTCTTACAAATGACAGAGATCAAGATATCAAAAGATGTACCTTTTATTGATGGCTGGTCCTAGCTTTCGCTTGGTCTTCCGCTTGATCTTCCACTATGATGAACATGCAACACAAAGGAAACCTTCCTCAACGTATCTTGACTACAATAAATATGATGAATATTGAAAACAATTAAACATCAACTACAATAAGATATTAAGCCAAATGAATATGCAATCCAATAGACATTCGATTTGGGATAGGAAGTGTATTTCGACCTTTCTATTGTCAAAGAAACATGAATCAATACAAATATACCTGATCAATTAAGATGCTTCTGCAACCGAGTCCTGGGCTCCTTCTCTTCACAATGATTTGGGATTTCCTCCAGTGTAACAGTTCTTAAAGCATTCTTTCTAGGTTCCTCTCTCATGGATCCTCCTTGTATTTATGGGACAAGGTAGGCAATTGAATTCAAGAGGTGGTTGAATTGGGAGGTTGGGGAAGTTACAGAACGAACTTCAACTAATCCTAATTTGTAATCTTAATATATTTTTTGATTTCATCTTAAGATGTGTGTGAGTTTCATACAAGAAGAGTAGCGCACAGAGAGCAACTTTTATGTTTTGCAACAAGTGTTTGGAACTTTTTTGAAGGTGTGCGTTGGTTGTCCTTGAGGAAAGCAGCGCATCTTTTGAGGTGTGCGCTAGTTTGCTATAGCAATAGTAGCACACATGTGGTGAAACTAGGAGAAACATTAAGATTCTCAGTTGTAAAGAGTAGTTCCAACCATAACTCATCTAAGTCAACCTAGCTCTTCAATCCATGGTGTCCTTTTGTGTGATCAACAAAGCAATGTGATCACGGACGGAGAAGTGCATATTTGACCTATAATAGATGCCCCCTAATGTGTGAGGCCAGAGGGAAATGATGGCCGAAATACATTATAATTCCGAGTCAGAGGATGAGCAAGAAACCGCAGAACCAAGTCACAAAAACACCTGAAACAACGATCAAGGTCAGCGAGGAATTACAATCGTGACATCATATAGATGTGTAGCATAATACAACATGATCTCCAATACATAACTAGGAGATGTATATATAGAATGGCCACCGAAATACAAGCGTGGATCCATGTCAAACTGAGATATCATATCCATAACAACAAAGTGGATCTATGTCTCATGAAGAGCCAAAAATGAGTAAGGCTCATTCTTGTGCAGCTTGGGTGATATCATAAATATGGCGATGCTATCAGAGTCCCAAGGTATTCATCCAGACAACTCAAGGTACAAACCCTAACCATGTGAATAAATGAGCTAAGGTCGAACATGGGGGGTATCGTTTGATTACCGGTCATTGATGTATACTGTTAACAAATGCGAGGACTTCCATCGATAATGATAATGGGGTCCAAGGTACCTAGTACGATCCAACAAGTGTGAATAAATGGACTTGAATTTGAACACTTGAGGAACCTGACGAATAAGAGACATTGATGTATTCCCATAATTCAACAGCGAGGGAAACTACCACTGATGACTGCAATCCCCAACGTACTAACCGAAACTCTAAACTTTGTTCCCAGAGCATATGAGCTGAAGTCGATGGGAAGAAGTCCGCTAGAAGGGAGGCCTTAATTCATCCTCCATCATCTAACATGATGAACACTCAAAAGGTATGAGCTGATGTGGAGTAGGACAAGTAACAAGATGAAACAAACTGACACTAGGATGGCCGACACATGAAGTCAAGGTAAACTGCAGAATGGCTGACATAGGTTGTATCCTTAAATAGTGAGCATGACACAAAGTGAATTAGGCAGGTTTTAACATGAAGGGGAAGTGATATAAGCCTGCAATGTAGGAGACATTAATAGACCCTCCATATGGTTGGAAGAATAACCAACCGGGGGAGTAAAAAATCGGAGATCAGGTTCACCCTAAGGTAAAAAACTAAAATCCAACTAAAATGAAAGACTCAAGTAGGTGCTGTGTTCAAGGACATGACTGACTTAACTTCCTTTGAAACTGAAAAGATGTGATATACCCTTCTTATCCATTATTCTTTTTGGTAAGAGAATGTCCTTCTTGTTGTTTTAATGAGTCCAGGAAAAAAAACTCAATAAGCCTAACCATGTAAAAAGTTTAACGAGCCCATGGGAGGAAGACTCAGGACCTTCTTCATTGTTTACAGAGTTCGAAGAAGAGATAGAAGAATACTCTATAGTATTGATCTCTGGATTTTAATATCGAGTCGAGATCTATTCTTGCTCGCCGATTTTTTCAATTTTAAGGAGTTTGAAAAACTTAAACAAATACTCCATACACCTACCCATGGATTTTAATATCGATCCCGGGTTGGTATATACTCGCTGGTGTTTTCCTGTTTATAGAGTCTGGAAAACTTAAACAATCCTCTATACACCGTCTCATGGATTTCACATCGAGCCCTGTTGGAGCCTAGGCCGCAGCTATGGTAAAGCTGCGAATTTTGAGGAAAAAGCACTAAGTGTTGAAGGGAAAGTACCAATTTTTGAGAAAGCACCAATTTTTGGGCAGAAGTGAACAAGCGCGTAGTACGGTGCCAGGTGGACCAGCTCAGCGCAGATTACGGACTGAAAATCGTGGAGCTCGCGCGTACACATCAAAGGAGAATGAATGTGGCCGAGTAGAAAGCTCAGCTACCACAATAAATGAAGCGACGGAATAGAGGGCTTAGCTACCCTCATTAAGGCTAAGTACAGAAGTTATGGTTGCTCTGACTAAGGAAGAGCAACGGACTAAAGCATTGAAGGTGAAGAACAAAGAGCAGTGAATGATGAAGCGGCACCCATACCCACAATCTGCGCCGAAAATCGCAGAGCCTGCAGGAAGCGGCGACGTGACTGCAAGCGGCGCCTACAGTACACCTAGCCATGTCTGCGGTTAGGGTTTTTGGAGATTACTCATGGGAAAGACCCACAGTTTTGTAAAGGTGTGACCATCAAGGCCACCTATATATATGTGTAATTGTAAAGGTTAGACGTTAGACTCTAGCCATTAGATGTATTAGACGTGAGATGTATTAGCCATTAGACGTTAGACGTAGAAAGATCAGAAGTTAGAAGAGTTAGAGTTGATAGCTGTAGAGCTAGTCACTGAGTTGGAGACAGTCTCAGTCGAAGTCTGAGTCATTGTAATCTCTGTAGAAGAAGAGAGTATATCTAAGAGAAGGGCTCCCAGCTGTGTGCGTGGAGTTTCCTAGAAAGATCTAAGGCTGCAGCTGTGTGTGCAGCAGGACGGTGTAATTCCCCTTTTGAGTTAATATAAGATAACAGTTCTAGTGAATGTGATTTCCCCGTGGAGGCGAACTACATAATTCTTCTTGTTATGATGTTGTGTTGTGTGAATGCATGTCTTGGTTTACTATCTGTGTTTACATGAATGTTTCGTTGTATTTATGAATGAGTATATAAAGCAAATCCTTGAAGCTCCCTTGGAAGGTATTTCCGCGCATTATCGAAGGAGTCGATAAGAGCACTATCACCGCAGTGCCAAGGAATGCGTTACTACATTGGGCACGCAAGCAGAGATGATACACTGTATCGGACGGAGTGGGTAATTGCCTCGTGCGCAGGGGCGGAGATACCGCGCAGATAGGTTGGTAAGCGCGAGTTTCTGCGCTGTTGCACTGAGAGGTCTGCGGAAGAGTAAGACGTCCCGCTTTGAGGAATCCTCTCATAAGAGAGAGAAGATTGCAGTCTCCGCGTCGCCTAGGTTAAGGAAGCCTGATTCCTTAGCCCCCCCATAGCCACTTCGGGTGAGACTTCGGGTTGCTGCGCAGCTCGTTGCCGAGAGGGCCAGTGCGCCAAGGGGTGTTTGTTGCTGCGCATCATTAAAACCCGGGTCTGTCCAAAAAGCAGCCAACAAGCCCGAGTAGGTGAATGCTTGCTTGGTGTTTTAATGTTTCAAGAGCCTAAAAACCCTAAAGAAGGCTCCAAAAGTCCTTTTTGTATAGTTATTCTCCTTCCCTGAAAAAGTCTAAAATAATGAGAGAAGAGCTCTTCTAGCCACATATGACTAGAGTATTCTTTTTTCGTAATTGATCCACCAAGGTCCGGAAAAGGGGTAAACTTATACCAAAGTGGATGTCGCTTCAAATCCTTTAACGAGTCTGAAAGGACAACTATACTCGACAATCTTGTCCTATTTAAGAGTCTAACAAGAGCATGAAAGAACTCTATAAAGATATTTTTTGTAAATTTTTAACGAGCTCGAAAAAGTAAACTCGTGACCTCCTTACTGTTTTTAACGAGCTCAAAGGAGAGATGGAAGAATGCTAGTAGCCTCCTTACTATTTTTAACGAGCTCAAAGTGAAGGTGGAAGAATGCTTGTTGCCCCATTACTATTTTTAACGAGCTCGAAGTGAAGGTGGAAGAATGCTCATAGCCTCCCTACTGTTTTTAACGAGCTTGAAGTGAAGGTGGAAGAATGCTCGTAGCCTCCTTACTGTTTTTAACGAGCTCGAAGTGAAGGTGGAAGAATGCTTGTAGGTGGATCAATATCCAAATGAATGGAAGACTGCATTATAGACTCTAGGAAAATTTCATCAAAGGGAAGTATATTAACCCAGATGGAACACATATCTAAACATTTAGATGGAGTCATCACCTAGGCAATTACCGGGACCTAGTCCCGAGAAGGAAAGCATGAATTCAGAGGCTTCTTCTCAGTAGCAATTGGACCCAAGGAACAATATGCCACATAATTTGATTGTGACATGGTAGTGCATACTGACAGGGGACATACTTGGTCTATAGTTGGGTAATAAGATAGATCAACAAATGTAAGCTGATCGATAGTGACAATGATTTCGTTGTGAGGAAAATGCATCACACGAAAGAGCGTAGACACCACAGCCTACATATCATATACGTAATCACGTCCTAGGATCATATCAAAATCCATAGGGTCCTTTAAAACCATAAAATCAACTAAGACTGTTTTTCCACCCAAAGTAACGGGTACTTGAGGGAGGAATCCCAACAGTTCACTAGGTCTTTTATCGAAAGTTAACGACCAATTAACAGCTGGAACAAGGTTAGGAAAACCTAAATCTGTCCAAGCATAAGGGGATAAGATACTAACAGAGGATCCTTTGTCTACAATACATCGATGAACTGCATGGTTGCTGATATCAACCTTTATCTGGAAAGGTGTAGAAGAAGGAAGGCGAGGCTCAGTTAAACTATTCCAATAAAAACAAATGATCCCAGATCTTGGTAGGGGTTCACTCGGCATAGATGAAGTGCCCCCATTTTCAGAAACATCCAAACTGGTAATGTAGAAGACTTCTGGGACTGGTGCATCAGTCTCCGAAGGACTGATGGGATCGATCGAAGATTGCATCGATTCGAACACTTCACTCTCCGAAGGAAGAGTGGGGTTGACCAAAGATTCCATTGGTTCAACCACTTCATCAACCAAAGGTTGATCAAGCTGTTGGGATCTATAGACAATTTAGGAGTAGAGGATCCTTCAGACATGGACCAAACTCTCCACACCTCTGGAATTGAAGGGCACAGGTGAGTAAGGTGATCTCCCTTACAAAGTTTACAAGGTAAATTTGGCTTGCATCCTATAAGCTTAGACTCCTTTACAACTACAGTACTCTCAGCATGATTAGCATTGGATGATAGCTTTCCCCGAGCATGACTTGTAGTGGCTGTTTGCTCAGAAGTAGAAGAATTTTGAACTACGTACCACACTTTTTGCACTTCTGGAAGTACAGGGCACAAATAGGTCAGGTGGTCTTCCTCGCAAAACTTACAAGGGAACTTAAGCTTCTATTTATTAGGTTTGTCGACAATGTTTACTTTCTCAGCATGACTTGCATTGGTTGATTCAGTGTCTCCAATATGACTCATAGTAACTGGTGACTTGTCATTAATATGACCAGCAGTGATCAATGACATGTCCTCAACATGAGAAACAGTGGTTGAAGACATACTTCCAGTATGATTTGCAGTGATTGAACATTTTCTCCCAGCATGCATGACCTCTGAAGGCTGGGTAGGTGCCCCCAGCATGAATTCCAGAGGCTAGGTGGCTTCCCCCAGCATGAATTCTATAGGTTGGGTGGGTGGGTTCAGTATGATTTACAATGATTGAGTGAATTCTCCCAACATGACCTCCATAGGTTGGGTAGGTGCCCCCAGCATGACCTCCAGAGGTTGGTTGCATAGGTTTAGTATGATTTACAGTGGCTTAAATTTTTCCCCCAACATGACCTCCAGAGGTTGGGTGGGTGCCCCCAGCATGAATTCCAGAGGCTGGATGCGTGCCCCCAGCATGAATTCCAGAGACTAGGTGGATTACCCCTTGCTTTGGCATCTTCTTCCTATTCTTCCTCCGTTTATTCCTTTTAGACTGTTGGTTACTAGTATTACTACTTTCACCACATGAGGTAGACGGAGGAGGAGAAGATGTTATTGGCGAAGTAGGCATAGGGTTCTGATGCTTTTGATGTGAGGTTCTTACTTGAGAAGCATCAGGAGCATGCAAGGCATTCGGAGCAGAAAACAACCAAACCAGTAGCCCTATAGTGAATCCCAAAAGATTCAAGGTAGCTATTAAGGGAGTACCAATGTTCCCAATGAATGGAAAAGCACAAGGATCCCCTTGAACATGGGTCCCTTGATTGGTGCTCACTGGGATGCTTTCCATAGTTTCTGACTCAACGGGCCATAAATATCTAAGGCCAACTAAAAAGAAGCAACACAAAGAGCACACCACTAAAAGGTCCTAGGTAATCCAAACCAGGAAAACAGATGCCTTCCAGAGGAAAGTCTAGGATGATTAGGGCCCAGAACTAACCAAAGAAGGATGAAGAACAATTACTTGAGGTCCACATACAGGGCCTCTGGGTGCAAGCATTTGAATCACCAAACCGTCTTCCAAAATTTCTGTAGAGGGTTTCCTCCCACACCTGTCCTAGGTATAACAGAAATAGATTTCTGTCATCACCTGTGTAGAGCCCTAGAGTCTAGATACTAAGGTTACCACCAATACGAAATAATCTGGGGGATAGTCGGCAGCCTAGTCGAAACGCATGGGCAGGGTAGCAAAGCCCGAAATCCAAAATCACTTTAAAAAGCACTAGTGTACCCCCATACACGAGTCGAATCTAGTTTATGGTTGATGGGAAAGTGAGGGGGTATCCTCAACAATTCCAATCGCCTACGACCTCGTGCTTAACTCTGGTTTGAGTAGAGCATCCCAGGACAATTTGATAGAGGTGGATTCACCAAATATATAGTCGTACTATGATTGTTGAGTAATGACATTGATTTCGGATAGTTTAAGTGTGTTCTTATCCGAAACCCTAGCCTAAGCTAGTTGGTGAAGTGACAACCCTAAAAAATAAAAAGTTGCTAATAAACCTTATTAAGTGTTCCTTTTAAATTGTTGTTCTTTACTCAAAGGTTGTAGTGGAGTGTGTGGCGTGGTTGTGACTGAAATAAAGAGTGCGTAAAAGTAAACAACTTTCACTAAAATTTCTCATTCATTGTTTTCCAAAACTAAAGATAAGCAAACCTACAAATATTTTTGATTTTTTTCTTTTAAATTTTCAAATCAAAACAAAATTTATGCTACTTCGAAAAGAAATGATAAACCTTACAATTATGCTACCAATTTTCAATTTTTAACTTTTCTCTTTTCAAAGAAATTAAAATCAGAAAATGGAACAAGTAAGATCTAAAAGTGGTGCCGGTAAAGATAAGAGACTAATGGCTTAAACAATCAAAGCAAAAACTGAGGAAGACTCTACCTACCAAGTTTTTCAAAAGAAAAAACTTGAGGCTTGGAAACAAAGTCTAAAAGAAACAAGGAAAAGAGATGCCCATAATGGTAAGGTCAAACCTAAAAGGCTGCTCCTAAGCACCAAAAACCTTAAGAAAACACTAAGCCAAGCAAAGGAGTAGGTAAGCGAACCAAACAGTGACCCTACCAACACATGGACTTCAAAAGAAAAGGTAAACTAGAAGGCTTTAACTCACTTGGACTGAAACTGAAAAGATAAACAGAAAGTATCTAAACCAAGCAACCTTTCAAAAGCACCCTAAAGACTCAAACTTGAGGTCAAACCCTAATGGAAAGAATAAGACACAGTGAAAGTGTGCTATTGTTTCCACTAACAACAAACGTTAAGAATGCAGGTCTGTATGACTGCAACAAGCAACTAGGGAAAAAGTGTGCAGCTATGTCTGAAAGAGAGTAGTGCACAAACTTCAAAAAGGGCTAGAAAGCAATGAAGACACTTTAAACAAGTTCTCATGCAAGCAAAGACAAACTAAAGGACTTCTGATAGGTAAACAAGACTCAAAAGAGATATAGAAGTCTCAGGGGTCAGTCGGGGAAGCAAAGAAAAAGGCTGGAAGTGAAACCAAACCACTGGAAATAAAACCGTAACAAAAAACTGGAAGATATAGGAAAATGCACTACTGTGCAGTGCAGAAACCAGTGCACACTAGAAAATACGTGCTACTGTTCAGTGTACAAACCAGCGCTCATCAAGAAAGATGCGCTACTGTAAGTAGGGTAAACCAGCGCACATGTCTCACAAGGACACAAACAGGCTTTGCAAAAACAAACTGAGATGAATCAAGCAAGAAAGAACATGTAACAATGACCTATAAGACCTCTCAAAGAAGAAATAAACTGAAAATAGACTAGAAGAAGAACCTGACTAGGTCTCCTAGAGCACAAAAACACATGGTTACTCCCCAGTGGAGTTGCCAGTCTGTTGTACAGGATTTATACCTTATAGTGAGGAGAGACACTACCAACTTGGGCTGGGTGACAGGTAAATACATTCATTGCATTGCATCTAGTTCTTACAAAGGAAAGAGATCAAGATATCGAAAGATGTACCTTTTATCGACGGCTGGTCCTAGCTTTCACTTGGTCTTTGGCTTGATCTTCCACTATGATGAAATTGCAACACAAAGGAAACCTTCCTCAACGTATCTTGATTGCAATAAATATGATGAATATTGAAAGCAATTAAACATCAACTACAATAAGATATTAAGCCAAATGAATATGCAATCCAATAGAAATTCGATTTGGGACAAGAAGGGTATTTCCACCTTTTTATTGTCAAAGAAACATGAATCAGTACAAATATACCTGATCGATTAAGATGCTTCTGCAACCGAGTCCTAGGCTCCTACTCTTCACAATGATTTGGGAATTCCACCAGCGTAACAGTGATTAAAGTATTCTTTCTAGGTTCCCCTCATGGATCCTCCTTGTATTTATGGGACAAGGTAGGCAGTTGAATTCGAGAGGTGGTTCAATTGGGAGGTTGGGGAAGTTACAAAACCAACTTCAACTAATCCCAATTCATAATCCTAATATATTTTTTGATTTCATCTTAAGATGTGTGCGAGTTTCATACAACAAGAGTAGTGCATAGAGAGAAACTTTTATGCTTTGCAACAAGTGTTCGCAACTTTTTTGAAGGCGTGTGTTGGTTGTCCTTGAGGAAAGCAATGCATATTTTGAGGTGTGCGCTGGTTTGCTATAGCAATAGTAGCACACATGTGGTGAAACCAAGAGAAACATTAAGATTCTCAGCTGTAAATAGTAGTTGCAACCATAACTCATCTAAGTCAACCTAGCTCTTCAATCCATGGTGTCCTTTTGTGTGATCAACAGAGCAATGTGATCACGGATGGAGGAGTGTAGATTTGACCTATAACACTTCCCTTTCAACTTGGCAACCATCCTATCCCAAGACTTGATTTTCTCCTTACCATTATTGATTCTGTCAACCTGTACATTGTCCCACCACAATGAGGCATGACCCTTCAACCTTAGACATGAAGTCTTAACCCTTTTAGGATCCTCGATCTGCTCTATGTCGAAGTATTTCTCCATTTCTTTGAACCAGTCTATCAAATATTTTGGGTCCAGATTTCCCAAGTAGGTACAAACATCTATCTTTGCTCGACCTCTCATATCCGTCAGATGTTTGATCAATTTTTCTTCTGGTTCATACTCCGTTGCTTCCCGTGGTTCCACATCTTCGACTTCCTCGTCGTTGTGGTCTAACACACCAGGAATACAACCACGCCTTTGATTTTCTTTGATCAATGCGACTTCATTTGTCAAATTTTGCATTGTTCGGACTCACTCATTGAACATCTCATGATCAACTGTGACTGCTGCGCCACACTCTCTTTGTCCTTGGACGTTAACGCCTTTGTGAGCCATTTTCAACCTCGATTGAAACTCCCACTCGTCCAATCACAACCGGACTTTCACAATCATGCACAACTCTACCCAACCGCAGCTGGAGCTGTTCAACGCACTTGCAGGCTCAATACTATTGACAACAGCCTTCAAATCTCAAGATATTATAGCTTTGATACCAACTGACGCAAGGCAGGTTTGTATCACCGCCTTTCTCCTCGACAGGATTCTCCTCCCTCTATCATACCAACTGATGCAAGACTCCTTCGACAAGAAGGTTCTTGCTTAACAATACACACGTTCACATAGACAATATGCAAAAACATGCCAGAAGTTGGCTTATATTACTTCTCCCAATTGGTTACAATGCAAATTGCAAGGAAATGAAATAACTAACTAACTGTCGGCATTAGCCGTTACAACATAGAAGTAACTGTGTGCTCTCTCAGTGTGTCGACCTCACCCTCTCCTGTTTCACTGCAGAAATTTGAGCTATGGCTCGATCTCCTCTTCGTTTGGAAGTTGCATGACTGTTCTCTCCAATCTACAGAACTTCTCCTTGAACTTTGCTTTGCAATTCCAACACAATGGAACTCTCCTACTTTGTGCCTACGCAGAAGCCTTTCAATCCGATGTTGTTGTTCCGGAGACCACTACAATCCCTGAGACACACATCCTCTGTCAGTTGATCCTTCCATGATCCTGCAGACTTGCAACTGTCAGCGCCCCGACCGTGCTGCATAGCCTCTGCCTGTGATGACACCTGTCATGTCTTCACCCACCTACAATAAATGTCATTAACGTCCTTCGCAACCCCAAACTGTTTCCAAGTACTCTCCTTGACTTCTATGCATCCTTCTGACAAGCTACAGTAAACCATCATGTCTACCATACTATCTGTCAGCTTCGACTCACCTGTCGACTTCCTTCGCAACCCAAGGCTTCGCCATTCCACGCCTTCCTCCTCGCTTGACTCATGCCCAACCTGTTGATGTTGTGGTTTGAAAACATGTCGACCTTACTGCGACTCTGTGACAACTTATCGTCTATCGACCTCAACATGTCGACTATTGACCTTTGCACTCTTGTCGACTGCTTTGACAATTCTCTGCTTGACTTATTGACTTTGACAATTCAATATGCTTCACGCACCAGTGGTCATCGACACTCCCTCTGGTCGATTCCTTCATGTCGACTAACTTTGATTGATCTGCCTAGGCCCTGATGCTCCTGCATTAGAGATGTTTCAGGATTTGGGGCATATGGTTTATTTTGAGAGACTAAGGGGTTTTGATAAATATGTGGCACTAGATTTCATGAAGAATATGGATAATGAGAGGTCCTTAGTGAGGGGGATTCAAATTTCTATAACAAAGGAGGACATAGATAAGGTGATGGGGATTTCATAGGAAGGAAAGTGATGGTTTGGTAGAGGGATCCCCCTTTTCAAAGCCACATATGAGTTTATAAGAGGAGGGGAATTTTCATAGTGAAGAGGCGAGGGATATGCAGGAAAATCCCTACCTACACCATGGGGGGATGTATCCTTCTTCATTCATAAATATATTACATGCAAAGGTCGTTACCAGGTAATTTTTTGCTACCACCTCAACTTATTAATCCATTTGAGGAATCATGTTCTATTTAATTTTTCATACTTTATTCTAAGTTCCCTGCAACTCATGTCCCATTCTGTAAAAGCAAAAAAACATCCCATAGTAGTAGTCATGAACCATGACTTGATTAAACTATTGGTTCTTCATTCCCTGGGAAACACTCAATTAAAATGGAGGCAATTTAAAGGATTTCCAAAATAATATAGGGAAGAAGTGAAACATATAGAAGTAGATCAAGGAGAGGTAGAGCCCGAGGAAGTAGAGAAGGGAGAATTGGAGAAATAGTAACATCAAAAATATGAGGAATGACATGAAGGGGAATAGAGGGAGAAATAAAAATAAATAGACCATGAGGAACAACAAAATGAAATAGCAATAGGGGTAACATTAGAAGCAACAAGAACACAAGAATGGATTGACTAGGTGGATGACCTTGAGGAGGTTGAAGAGGAACGAGGGCCCGACCATTCTATGCCATAGCTAGTAGATAGTGATTTAGAAATTATCGAGGAAAAAACTCCAAAGGAAAAATAGCGACAATGCATCATAGAGGAAGAACAACCTTCAATGCTTGGTACACCAAAAAGTAGAAAAAGGCCTATTGTCAAATTTGTGGTGTTCTTTCCAAGAAGAAGAACTAGGTAAATGGGTCTTAAACCAATAGAGCTAGAGATACCTATAGATAATGTTGAGGCTGTTACAAAAAACCCTAAACCGGGAAACACTATTGCTACTACTTATGTCGATTCAATTGCAGAAAATGATATGAGTGTCACACAAGAACTAGTCATAGATGGAGTGAGTAATGTTGAAGCTACACCTAGACAAGAGGAATTTAATACTACAACTCTACCAGATATAGTTGGGGAAGAGGTCATGGCTGCTGCACAAGAATGAGCCCCAGTAAAAGTACAAGAAGAGGAAGTTGTTGCTACTTCTTCATGTGTGCACCAAGGGAAATTAAGGAAATGAAAGGAGAAATAAGTATTAAGGGATCCATGAAAGGTAATAGGAACCCTCCCTCTTAGGTTAAAACAGTTGTGAGATTGAAGAGGAAAAATTTAAAATTGAGACAGAAAATTAAAGAATTGAAGAAACAAATAAGAGAGTTGTCCAAGGCTTTAGGATTAAACACCCTTGCTGACGAGTCTAAAACCTTTAGTAAGGAAGCCTCTCCAAATATAATGGAGACTAGGAAGGTGAAAGAGGATCCTTATTTAGTTTGGGAGGATATCTTTGGACTAGTTAGATATGCACCTACAGACACAAAGTGAAAAATGGTATGTACATAGACAATAGTGGAAACAAGGCACATTGCGGTTTATACCTCTGAATTCCCTTCTCCTGTGCTTTTACAGGCTAAAATTTGTAAATGGAAAGCATTGGCAATTTCTATTAGGAGGGTTTGGTTCCTCTTCAAGAATATCGATATATTTTTATAAGTATGGAAGAGAAGAGGTAAATTGAACTAATCATTAGAGAATAGAGAAGGAGGGATGGGGAAAGGTTCAAAGGAAATTGAAGGAAGTGCAGGGCCAGGTCAAGAGTTAATAACAAGAGAATCAGAAGATGTGTTCACTAGTCCAAGATTTATTGGGCTACAGGGGAACTCCTCCCATGTATTCCCTTTTGCTACAAGAGCACTTCATTATTTTCTAGTTGTTATCTATAGTTAAAGGTGGGCCCTATCAATTCACTAATGATAAATGAATTTGGAAAGTTTTCTATGAAGATGATATGGTCACACAGAATTCCCTATGTGAATTTTATTTTCATTATTTCATCCTTCCACGTGAGAGACATTTTAATCCTACACCGTATATAGGAGATCTTCAATTGCAATCCTTTGTGTCATATCTGTTAAATCGGATTAAATGAAAACTGGACCAAGCAATTATGGAAATAAACTAGGTTGTATGTGAATTAAGGGTCAGATTAGAACCAACTAAGACAATTGATATTATTAGATCTCAAACCCTAATCGATATATCCCTTAATTTTTCAAGATTAGTTATGAATATTCAAGCACAAGTTCTTTCCTAGTGTGTTCCTTGTATCGATGACCTCACATCTTAGGCTTTGCAAAGTTGCAGAAGAAGATGGGAAATGTCTATGATGGAGATAAAAATGAGGGACAATTTTGGTTTTCCAAATTTCAAGAGGGACATGGGATGATTGAATAGGTATATCCAGTGGATTGAGTATAGAGGGCCTAGGTGTGTTGGCCTAAAATTTCATTTTCCTCTAATCTAGATTCCTGCAAAAAAGTATCACCCTTTATATGATTTGGTAGGGATAAAGGAACATTGGGGTGCAAAGGTTACCATTTTAGAAGGTTTTAGAGTTCATAGAAAAGAAACAAAAGATCCTTATCAACTTAGTATGTTGCATGATTCCTACTCCTAGTCCAATTTAGATATCTGATAGAATTCAGCTGAATGAGGACATGCAATGGATCCAATTATTTGAACAATTTTTTCCATCCATTTATCTTGATTTGAAGAAATTTTTTATCCATCCTATTATGCTTTTGATGATATCCTATTTATAACCTTGAAACTTGCCTAAGGTATATCCTTTCTCATGTGTTCCATTGTTTTAAGTTATAATGAAGGTTATTAAGTAGTTTCATGACTGATTTTGGGTTATTGATGAGATGGATTGAAGGTATGTACTAACTAGCATGATGAGAATATGGTGTTGTATTCTCAAGAGGATGTCATTACTCCCATGCGAGCCTAGTTAATATCTCTTTCTGGTATGTTGCTACTTCCAAGCATTGCTACTCCCAGAATTACGTTGTTGCCACCCCATTTAGGATTTCATTTGATACTTGAGCATTTGGTATTCGATTGATGCTCAAGTATAGGATAATATATGTGCTAGTATGGCGATGATGAGTCATCAAGAGATACAAGAAGTGACATATGTTAAAACTATATATAGTTGTGATTATTCAACATAATTTCTTATTTTATAAACTTGTTGCAACAACACATATGTGCAAACAAATATCGTGCTATGTATTGTTACAAATGGACTTGATAATCTCTTATTCTCAAGGTATTTTGATATTATGTTTGGGAAGTTTGCTACCTAACAATGTATAAATCAATGATTCCTCATAGGAGAGGGAGTTAGCTAGGTAAAGAGAGATAGTGTAGAACAGAGTATTGTTGGACCTTCTTGTTATTTTGTTTTGTTTTAATGCAAGATACGTTGGTTCATGTATTGTGAGTGTTAATTTATTAATAATTATTAAAAATAATTATATATTTACTTAATAAATTAATAGATTAGGAACACTTAATAATTATTAGTAGGTATTCTTAAACTAGTAAATATTAATAAATTAATAAATTACTAAATACTTAATAAATTAATTAATTATTAATATAATATAATGATTTGTAATTAATACAACTTAATAATTATTAAGTAATATAAATTAATACTTAAGAATATTTATATTAAAATAAACCTTAAAATAAAAAGTCTAAATAAATGAACTTCCTAATTTGTCATTTTAATTATCATGATTATTCAAAATCTAAAATTAAATTAAAATTAAATAAAACTTAAAAACCGATTCTCAACATACAAAAAAAAACATCATACTAGAAACTTATATAAATAGGATTTACTGCCATTTCATTCTCCCTCTTCAAATGTCTCCTAATGATGATCCCAAAGTAAGGAATCGAAAGGTCAAAAATTTCAAACTTTCTAACCGAGCTCCTCTGAATGACTTGAAGCTATTTTGAAGCTACTGGAAACAACCCGTATAAAGATCTCCCATAAATCTACAAACATCGAATTCTTAAAGAAATGCAGAGATAATGATATCATTCCGCAATTCACTATTGTTAAACATCGCCTCCATACTTCCAGAAACGAATCGCTTTTCAAGAAACTAAGCATATCATTGGTGAGAACAGAACTGAAGAAAACGAGGTCCGAAATTCATTTACTTTCTGAGAAAGCATGTCGCGTTCACCTAGAATTGGAAAATACAATCAACGCAGACCTGTGGGATCAATTGGACTCTGCGATCAGCATGAGGAGTGACAACCAACGGAATAAATCAACCTCAAAACAACACAGGAAATTCAAAGCTTTACACAGCGCGCAAAAAATTGTGGTTGAACACCAACGAAGGAAGAAATCCAATGTTGTTAATTTATCTCGCACAGAACTGGATGAAAACGAAGTAATGGTCGTGGAATACAGTTTGAATTTCGCGATTTGCCCAAGCAAAATTCCTGCGAAGGAGCTCATGTGCAGCATTGAAAACGATTTCACGCACCTACCTGAAGACAGCGCTGAGCAAGCTCATCAGGAATGCACAGTGATTCTGAGGCAAGAGAGACCTCCTAAACCCAGCAACTCCAGAATTGAGAAGACTGCACTGCATAACCTGAAACGCAACCAAGAAATTAAAATCATCAAGGCGGACAAGGGTAATGCGACGCTTGTGCTGGATGTTGATGAGTATAAAAATAAAATGTTAAAACACCTCTCCTGTGGAATTTATCGCAAACCCATTAAGGACCCAAGCAAGACAATCCAGAAAAGGTCTCCAACGCAATTTTGAACTCCATACTAGATGAAGATTGGAAGAGGAAATTACTTCCAAAGGAAGAAACGGTTCCGCGGATCTACGAGATTCCTAAAGTACACAAGAATGGGGTCCCTCATCGTCTGACATCTTAAACACAATTGTATCTCCCGCGTACAAACTATCCAAATACCTAGCTAACCTGCTCAATCCTTTAGTTGGAAAAACGAATTCCTTTGTAAAAGATTCTACAAGCTCGGTCCAAGAAATTTGCAATGAGAGATTGGACGTAAATGACACATGTGAGTTTCGACGTCGTCTCTCTATGTACGAAATTTCCAGTCGATGAAGCTATTGAGACCATTAAATACCTGACCAATGAAAACATTGCCAAACTCGTGGAGGTATGTTTAAAATCCACTTTCGTGGAGGTATGTTTAAAATCCACTTTCTTTACATTCCGAAAATAATTCTACAAACAAGTGGTTCACTCCTCTCTCCAATAGTGGCCAATATTTAACATGGGAATGTTTGAGAGGCGTGCCCTAGACCTATTCCCTCTCAAACCAAAAATATGGAAACCCTACTTTGATGACAATGATGTGGTGTGGCCACAGGAGAAATAAGTGAATCAATTTCACACATGTGTTTAGAAAAAAGACCCACATCAATAGATATCTACATGCCAACTTACATCATTTCCCACCTAAAAATTTGGCATGATCAATACCCTAGTAACAAAGCTCCTTAGGAGAACCAATAGGTATCTACATGCCAACTCACATCATTTCCCACCTCAAAAATTTGGCATGATCAATACCCTAGTAACAAGGGTCCTTAAGAGAACGCATCAAAGAGGAAATTGATCATTTAGCAGAAGTATTTGAGGAAAACGAATACAATGGTAAACAACTTAGGAAGATAGTGGCATCCGTGATCTAGAAAGAATAAGACAAAAAAAATGAAGAGAACATCATTAACAACAAAATATTCCTTCCTTACATAAAAGGAACCACAAACAAATTGGCAAAAACCCTAAAAAGACACAAGATCCAAGTCTTCTTCACCCCTCCCAACACTATTAGAAATATGGTCAACTCCTTAAAAGATCCAGTTGAACCTAAAACATACTTGTAAGATGTCTAATCCATCCCCTGTTCTTGTGGTAAGTTATACATAGGAGAAACTTGGAGATCCATGAAAACAATATCCATCCCCTGTTCTTGTGGTAAGTTATACATAGGAGAAACTTGGAGATCCATGAAAACAATATTTAAAGAACACAGTGTCGACCTAAGACACGACAGACACAAGAAAATGTACATGTAACTAGTCACCACATTTGTTTAGAAAATGCTAAAGTCATAGCTAGAGAGGACAACCTAATCAAAAGAAAAATCAAGGAGAAAAATGAGATCAACCTAAACCATAACTGCCTTAATAGGGACGATGGAGTTAAGATCAACGATTCCTGGAAACCACTTCTTCATTCCCTGCAAACTAGATAAATTTTGAGGATTAGCAACTAAACAAATTAAAGATAATTAAAACTTAAAACATCTAAGGAATCATCACCATTCCCTAAAAATCAGAAATATCATGATTATTATTATAATAATATTATTATTTAAGAATAATTATATAATAAAAGTTAATAATTAGTAAGTATTAATAAATCAATAATACTTATAAATTAATTAATACTTAATAGATTATTAATAATTAATAAATTAAGAATACTTAATAAAAATTTTTTAGTAAAATGTTCTTAATTAGTAAATATTAATAATTATTAATATATATTTATTAATACTTAATAAATTAATAGATTAAGAATACTTACTAATTATTAATTATTAGTAAGTATTCTTAACTAGTAAGTATTAATAAATTAATAAATACTTCATAAATTATTAATATAATATAATAATTCCTAATTAATAAAACTTAATAATTATTATTAGTAAGTATTATTATTTAAGAATAATTATATAATAAAAGTTAATAATTAGTAAGTATTAATAAATCCATAATACTTAATATATTATTAATAAATTTATTAATACTTAATCTTAAAAATTAGTAAAGTATTCTTAATTAGCAAGTATTAATAAATTAATAATTTATTAATAATTATTAAGAATAATTATATATTTACTTAATAAATTAATAGATTAGGAATACTTAATAATTATTAGTAGGTATTCTTAAACTAGTAAGTATTAATAAATTAATTAATTATTAATGTAACATACTAAATTGTAATTAATAAAACTTAATAATTGTTAAGTAATCTAAATTAATACTTAAGAATAGTTATATTAAAATAAACCTTAACATTAAAAATGTAAATAAATTAACTTCCACATTAATTATCATGATTATTCAAAATCTAAAACTAAATTAAAATTAAATAAAACCTAAAATTATAAAATCTAAAAATTAACTCTCATCATACAAAAAATAATAATAATAATTTACATTACACTAGAAACTTATATAAATAGGATTCACTGACATCTCATTTTCCCTCGGACTTCAATTGTCTCCTAATGATAATCCCAAAGCAGGGATCAAAACGTCAGTTTACTATTAAGAGATTTTATTTCATTTATTTGTTAAATAAATTTATCATAGATAATTTATATAATTTTTAATACATGTAGTTGTTATCGTTACTTGTAATTTCTATTCATTAATGTTTGATGTTCTTACATACGTTGTTACTTGTAATAAGCAATCTTTATATTAACTGTTAGACGTAATTTCTAGTTATTACCAATCACAGTTGTTGCTTCCACATGATAGAGTTTCCTTGTAACCTTTGCACTTTGGTATAATCTCTTTTAAAGGATCATTGTTTTCTTTAATATCATAACATGCGCATTCTCTCTTAAATATTTGTTATAGATCTGTAGTTTTTTTTAGATTGGTAGAATGTTGTTACCTATTACGTGCATTTGAATTGGAAGGTGTGATTTCCTTTCCAGCAGAAGTAGTGTTGAGTATATTTTTTTTATAGGAATTGGGTGTAATTGAATTAGGAGTGTGTTTCTTTTTCAATAAAGAGTGGGTATTGGTTGAGTCTTTCAACATCCAATTGCATGACCATTTAATATCACCAACACTATAAGAGGAAATTGTAGCCTGCATATACCTTGCACATAACCTTGAAATAAAAGACGCACCCTAGGTTAATAATTAATGTGAATGTTGTTTAGTTGTCCTTGAAAGACAGTTGAAAATCCCCCACACACCGGTTTTGAGACTTTACATGTACGGATCCACACGAGTATCTGGAAAATAGTTGCATGGTTGTACAAAATGATGGAATTTTTTCATTCTAACATTCAATTTTCATTTTGAAGTTGACGAGGATGATGCTAATGAGTTGCATGTTGTATGTTGATGATGTCATCTTGCAATAATAACCAAAATGTCGCTTATATTTGAGATTTGGGCAATAAAAAACCCAAGTCGGGAAAACTAACCAATAGATCTATTAACTTTGACCAACAAATCCAAGGCATGGCCAATACCACCATCATTGACCACTGAAGGAATCTACAATGGAGTTACTCAAGCCTTTAAGTAGGCTTCCTCACATGCATTACCATGAGAAAATACCATGGGTTACCCAAAACTATGGGCCTATAAAGAACCAATGGTAAACCCATAGTTGAATCCTTAATTGAGTCAATATTAACTTAACATTCCCCCTTTAAACTTGAATTGGAGTAAATACCAACTCCCCTCAAAGCTATAACCGAGTATCCATGAATACAACATGCCCCCATCTTTAGTCTATATAAATATAGATGTAGATTTTTAATATGTGACCCCATAAACCAAGGGTACACATGGATAAATAGGTCTTACAACCATATTTCCATTTTCATTGTGGTTAATTTGTCTCCATAAAAAAAGTCTTATAGTGAACCGATCACTTATTCATCTGCATCTTTTGTGTGCTCACCCTCAATTTTTACCTTACATTTCTAGTTGTAATTTACCATGGTTCACATACCCATGAACCATCACTTTGATTTGTGAGAATTAACACATTCATTTAGTTTTCCATGGACCAATGTATGGGTAGTTTGGGATCAATGCAATCAACCATAGCTTCCAATACATTTCCACCCATTACACATGCACATCTTTTAAGATTTATCCAAGCTATAAATTCTAAGATAGTTACATTTTCCTTCAATTATCTCTATTGCAAGGAAATCATAAAACACATAATACATAAGAAGTAAGAACACACAATGATGGATAATATTTTCAACCCTGGAAACCTAAACTAAGAAAACTAACCAATAGATCTATTACCCTTGATCAATAAATCCAAGGCATGACTAGTTTGGTCCTCACCAAACACTCTCAAGAAATCTACAACCAAATTATTCAAGCATTTAAGTAGACTTCCTGACATACAATATCATGGTTTGTCCAAAACCAGAGGTCTGTAAAACAACAATGATAAACCAATCTTTGACTCTTTAATCGAGTCAAGATTAATCTAACAGTTATAAGAGATTTAAATTAAGATATTGATTATTATTAATATATTATATTTTACACTCAATAATAATTATTATTGAAATCATTTTGTTTTGATTATATGAATACTTCATGTCTAGTTGGGTCTTCTTTGTTTGAGCACTATAAGACTTTCAATAACACTGTATTGTAATGAGGGGTTTATTCCCTATTTGGAAGTTGTAGCTTTAACCAATAATATGTGGACTATAGTAGTGATAGACTTATGTTTGACAACTAAGCTGAATATTAGTGAAATAATAGGTAGTAAGTCTCTCGGATGTGAAGGAAAAATTATTGGTCTTTTTTTGAACTAGAATTTCTTGAAATCCCATAGGGATATCTATGGAATAATTTCTTACAAGCAATTGTAGAATTATAGAATGTAATTTTTTTCTTAAAATAAAATTCTGATTTTTATTATTGATTTATTTTCCCATAATTTATTATTATTATAATTAACAATGATTAATAATAAAATTATATAATAATAATAATTGATTGATACTATTAATAATTATAGTCATATTCAATTGTATTCACTACAATATCATAGTCATTTGCATTTGTTGTAATTATTTATATATTATTTACCTAGTTATTAAATTTGTTAAAGAAGAATAATGTGCATATTGTTGATCATATATTTATGTATTCAAAAAACTTAAATTTTTAGTATTTTTTATCATTTCATCTTATTTATGTTTTTTTGTTGATATGTTTTTAAGCCAATTGGTTGAGCCCAAAATTAATTATTTTTTCTCATCCAAATATAGCTTATGTGTTAACAACTCAGATTGATTGGAATAAGCTCGGTGGGTTAGCTCAAGTGGTTGAGAGTTGTGAGTTGTAAGTATAAGGTGTCGAGGTCAAATCCTCGGGTGGCTATGCATATATATAAAAGGACCTCACTTGATGTCCCCACCGAGTTATGCTCTGTAATTAGAGTTGGAGGGGTGAGGCCCCATCGGGTGGGCCACCTATGAATTCTTCCCATCGACGTAGCAACTCCTCTCCGAAGTTATGAACCACATTGAAAAAAAACTCAGATTCATTGCAATTATCAAAATAAAAATAGGAAACCACCATATATTTGTATTAAAAAATACCACTAAGAATACAATGAATACTTAATATCACTACACATTTGATTCTACTTATCACTTGCATGTAATTAACCACTTACATCTACACTGCCCTCTTCTTAATCATGCGCAGCAATTGCAATGTACATTCTCAAAAACCCTTTTCCCCCTAGGTGTGCAAGCAATAACAAACCACCTAATTTTATTAGAGATAGCAATATGGGAAGAAAAGGTGTTCACAGTGTTCTAGAAGCACATATGGTTCATCCTAAGATGTTGGCATTTCTCTACGTATGACAATAACGTATAATTCAGTAACAAGGTAATGTCAAAATAATCTCCTTCTATTAAATTATCAAACCATTTATAATTAAAAATCACACATCTAAAGGGAATATGGTCCAACTCAATTATTTCTTGAATGGTGTCAACATAATCAATTTTTCCTTCGATTGGATTTGTATCTCTTAAATGTATAAAACTTGTTTGATGAAATGCAATAAACACTACACAATCACATGTTTGTTTGTCACGATTCACATTCTCCACTCTAAAATGATGACCATATTCCTATATCATAGGATTTGTCCGCATCTTCATGAATAAACAAATTTGCATATTAAAATAAATATTTATTTCAACTTGTAACAAAACATAAATATGCTTAGGTGCATTGCAAATGGCATATACAAATTAGTAGTGCCATGATGTTGACTAAATAATATGTTTGGGGCATTGTAAAATGGTGCACAGTAAATAGCATTACCATGGTGATTTTACAAGAGCACCACCACGGTGTGTCCATACATATTTTAGTGCATTGTGAATATTGTAGTGCATTGTGGAGTGAGGGAAATCTCCATACAAATAATTATAAATTCTTTTTTCCTGCTTAATATATATAGATGCACCAATCAAATGATGGTACGCTATGAGAAGAAGCCTAAAGATATTACACAAGCATCACAATAATGTAACCATACATATTAATGCAAATAGGAGGGTGTAACAAATTTCTAGAAACATATTTCTAAACATGTCACATGTTGAAGATGCAAAGATGCACCATAAGTTGTGTTTCCTAAAATCACTAAATTACAGCTTGAGTCAAATGTTGAGGCTACATCAGCAAAATTTAAAAAAAAAAAAAAAAAAAAAAATCAATTTAAAGATTAATTTAAATTTTTAATATATAGAAAATGTAAATTAAAAGATAACAATTCACTTGTAACCTCATCTCTCTTTTTGGAAAGGAGGCATGGTTGTTTCAATGAGGAAAAAAATGATACTATTTGGAAAATTCCAATATAAACACAAATCCACTGTGAAAATGAAGGAATTAAGAAATTGGGCATTAATATAAACACAAATCCAATGTGAAAATGAAGGAATTAAGAAATTGGGCATTAATATAAACACAAATCCACTGTGAAAATGAAGGAATTTAGAAATTGGGCATTATGATAAGCATCAGACCATTAGGTAGTTATAAAGAACAATAAGCACTAGTGCTTGAATAGTTGTGAATCATTGAATGATTGTGATAAATGAATTTTTGGTTTGGTCTTTATTTTATTTTATCTTTAATGTTACTTGGACGTGGTGCAATCGTAGATATCTCGACAGACATGTGCTTTCAAAGGTATATGATGTATTGATAATATTGTTTTAGTATATTTTATAATAAAATATTTTAACCTAATGCAGTGTGCTAGATGTTGTATTTACATGCACTATTGCTTTTATAAGTATATAGTGTACAGATAATATTTTTTTGTTAATTGTTTTCTTTTTTAAATTTATATTTTATAACAAAATATTTTAATTTACCTTGATTCTTATGGTGGGTCATGCATCAGTGCTAGTACTAAAGTGTGAGTGCACAAATGAGATAAAGTGGATAAATCATGATAGACAAAAAAATCTTAATGCTTAAAGCTCCGACCACCTACCTTTGCTATAAACAAAGGATAATATTTTTGGGGAGGTTCCACTAAAACCTCTCCAAGGTGGTAGTTTCCTTACAGTGACTAAATACAACCCTTGTGACCTTGATGATGGCTAGAAGATGAATACAACTAACTTAGGAAGTTAACACCAAGGAATCCTAGTTATAAATCATAAAGGTATGGTGTCGTGGCCCAAAGTTTGCTTTAAGGCCAATACTAATTGGTGGGCTTGTTTTATATAATGCACATTCTATTTGATTCTGAATTTTGGTGGGATAAGTTCTAGATCTCAATTGGACAATCTTGGTACATCAATGTGGTTGGTTTAGAATTAGGCTTGGCCTAATGAACTTGATGGATTGGGCTAAAAAACAAATGGGTAGTAGTTTAATTTCCAAAATGTGTTAAGGTGTTTGATTTTGATGATATTTTCATCTATATGAATGCAACAAATCTTTATAAAACCATAAAGATATATCAAATATTCAATACAAAAAATTTTACACCTTCACCTTTATATCATGCCAATAGAATTGATATAAGTGGATACTAGTCAACACCCACCTATTCTAGTCCACTCCAATTCTTCTCCCCCAAAGTAGCTTTCTAGTTAGTTCAATCTACATTTATATTTATAATTTCCTTATTTATAATTTAAAATATATTATTGTTTTCATTTTTCCACATTATAATGATGAATTGTCAATATTCCTATTACATTATACCATATACTATTATTTTTTGTACTTATATGTATGTCAGTAGCATTACTAAAGTAAAAAAAACCTAACAATTTCAAACATATATGTTATAGTTCGATCTCTAAAAGTTAAAAAACCAACAATCCCATTATTTTTAGGATCTTAACCCCTTAAGTGTTTTGTATACAAATGATGTCATTGTTTGATGGATTTCTGAATTTTATATTTTAGAGAAAATATAAAATTGGAAAAATAATATTGCATCAGTGTGCCTTACAACTGGACAAAATCTTATAACAAAAGACTATCATTTAGTCCCTATATTCCACGTAAAAAAAACATACATCATATTTTGTTGAAATGTTAAAGCCAATTTAAGAAAAAAATGTTATTTTTATAGCATTATACAAATTTTACATATATATAAATGTATTTATATTAAGAAATTCAATTAGAGTTTTTACCTTTAATATTTACACTAACTTAAAATTCATTATAATTAATGTTAGCAATAAAAAATATGCGAGAGAAATAATAATACAAATAATACAACACACTAATAAAAACACAATATTTATCCTGGAAAATTTCATAGGGAAAAACCAGTCAGATCTATTATTGGTCCCTGGAAAAACTATGCCAAGACCACCAAGAGCATCTCTCATGCTCACATTGACACCATACAATGGAGGTTCATCCAACTCTATAAATAGGGTTCTTTACATGCAAACACAACTAGAAAGAAACCACGGGATACCAAAATCGTGTGCCCGAAACCACCTACATCCTTGCTCATTCTCGAGTCAAGGTTAACCCTTAAAAAACCCCCTTTAAAATTGACTTGGGAATTTGCTTCAGATCTAGCCCCCCCAAAAACAACTATAGTACTAAGGAATCTTGTTTACATGTAGATTGCACATTGTCATCTCCATTCTCCTTTTTTCTTGTTTTTATTACATCCAGAATCCTCTTGCTTCTTTAACTCTCATTTCTATCACCTTGTCTTTCCCTTTATGTGATGTACATCCAGAAGCCTTCTGTACCTATAAACAATTCATCATTGTTGTCCATATAAAAAGGAATCCATCTACCAGAGTACATGGGTGCTAAGCTGCTGTAACCGCTAGTTCTCTAGGAATCCTTTGATCCTATGTGGTTCATCAATAC